>VZRS01003734.1:965059-1082732 GCA_013398055.1 Ifrita kowaldi | reverse complement strand
AAAAAAAAGACCACAACACAACCAACCAAAAACATGAGAGGAAAACTAGTAAAATACTCATTTGCTTCTTACAGCTCAACAACTTAGGCCTATATTTCTCACCATTCTGTCTTCATGTTAAACCTTTTAGCAGTGAAGTATCTGCATAGATAATAGAGTTTGTGGTGGCTGCTTTTTTAAAAAAAAAAGTAATCTTAAAGGTAATAAAAACCTGCCAACTTCATGGAACCTAATCCTCATTTCTTAAAATGTGAGTTTTTATCATAATTGAAGCAAATGTTCCCTTAGGGCAAAAAAAATCCAAGATTTAATATGTTAGAAACCCATCCACCCTCTATTGCTATTTCCTCACATCCACTTTTCTTTGTGAAATGCAGCATTTCAGAAAGCATTTAAAGTTTAGAAACACATAAATATAACTTACTTTCTGTATCTCCTGTTTAGCTTATTATATTTTCGGAATTATACACAGCTAGAAATTAAGCTCTAGGACACTAAGTCTCTCCTAGCACAACTCAAGATACTTGAGCTGTCACATTTATGGTGTTAAACAGCCAACCAGTTGATGTACTCACTAAAGACAGGCTGAAGAACAGATCTTTAGCTGTGAATGTTTGCAAACACTTGTGGCGTTAATTTTAAAACTTGCGCTTACAAAATATAACATCTGCATTTGAATCTAGACCCGGTAAGGCATTCAGAGATTTAATTGAGCAAATGAAATTTAACAATAGAACATGCAAAATAATGTAGTTTATACACTCGCTAAAAATAAGAATTTCTAATGCAAACTCTGCAGTGCTCATCAATTGACTAAAAGGTAGTAAAATATGCATATTACAGCACTGCAGACTCTCTGAGAAATAGCATACAGCTCCACTCAACCAGATTTAAGGAAGATGGATTGCAAATAGAAAAGGTATAGAAAAACACTATCAGTCAGTGGAATATCACAAGAAGAACTGTGAATATCCTAGAAGAGAGACTTTGTCTGCCTAATGCAACATCCACTCAGCTCAGACCCTAAACTGCAACAGGATGGTGATAAATGTGTAGGTACACCCTAAAAAAATGTTATATTCACAACAGCAAAATGAAGGATGCAAATGGGGTATCATTCTGCTTTCCCAAAGCTTTGTGTGGATTGACTAGAATGGAAAAGACTAAAGTGAAAGGACTCCACTCACATGGGAACAAAGGGGGACACTACAGAAGGAAAAACATTTGAGAAGGCAAAGACCACTACTAAAAATTTCTAAAATATTAAGTGAAAGACCAACACAACAGGTTATCGAAGAAATACCAGCGAACAGGCAATAAATAGTATTTCCAGGTATCATTCAATGCCTGATCTGATCCATGGACTGTTAAGACCAGATGACTTGAGAGTGCTGTGTTTCATGGGAGGTTTCCATCACAGTATAAAGTGTTTCAGGTCTCAGCTACTACACATTCAAAGGACCTCTCAACAAAGAAATGGAGAAACCTTTAGAAAAACCCAGTATAAAGGATAAAGTACTAGATGATGCTCCCAGGAGGAAAGTGTCTAAGTTGCTACTTTTTCAGACGATGTCCTTTAGATAAGTCTGCGCCAGGCTTCCCAGATGTCTTGGGATCAAAGAGAGCCAGCACAATAGTCACTTAGAGGAGTGCAGAGAGGTGCCCCTCTAATCTAATTGCTCACTGACATAAAATGTTGAGCCTCTTCAAGGTATCACTGTAAGCCAATCTGGAAATTACTTATATTCTCGAGAGAAGTAAATAGCATGCAACAATGTAATCATGCAAGATGAAATTATTTATTTAAACTTCAAGCAAAGCAAAGCAGAGTCTGCATCCAACACTCCTTTTTAACACAGAAAGCCTGAGTTCAAGAAGACTCAGAAGATTGATCATACAAAAGAGAGCAATTACGTATTTCAGCTAATGAAATTTTATTCTGAAAGGGAAGCATTTCCATTACTCTAGGCTCAGCAGCCCCAGGAGACAGGCAAGGCAGCGAGACCGCTGCGACCCCATTACAGCCAGACTTCAACTTGGTTTGGATCAGTTCTGGCTCCTTCACCAAGCCCACGATTCTACCATGTGAAATGTGCTGTGCAGCAGGAAGGCAGGCTGAAGTGAATTAGGTCATGCTATTAGGAGTGGTGACCTTTCACTGATGAACAGTTTTTAAGCAGGGGAAAAGATTTTTTGGAAGCTAAGACACCGCAAAAACCCTCACTTCACTGACTCCACATGCTGCTTTATGCTGCATCCCTGTAATAAAGCAACACAGACATAAAACTGATAGTCCCAGCTTTCCATAACAAGCTATAATTGGAGTAGGTGACTAGGAAATGTTTAGATAAATGGTGGGATCATAACCTTTTATGCAAAATGAACAAATAAGTTATGGAAATATCTGGGAAACCCTGAGGCTGTGTAGCTCTACTGCAAGCCATAGGCACAGTTAAAGCAGACAGTAAATCACTAAATCTCGTCTCAGAGTTTACAATTTTGTTGTTGTTTTGGAGTTTTTCGCCAGTTTTTGCTGACAGATGGAAAAATACTGGCTGATTATGACCAAGATTTAATTTACCTCCAATTTCCTTCCTATTTCTACAGCACACTCCTAAAAAAACACATAGTATTTTATTCTCAGTGCTTAGAGGTATTACTAGCAAATAGTCATACTCCAACAGCACATATTACAAAAACACCACTGCAATACTTTTTGCTACTCCTGAGAATCTCATTATATTATAAAATTTTCTCAAGATTATTTCTAAATTATCATCTATGAAAGCGTGCATACATTGTTGGATACTTATCAACTAGGCATGCACAGAGTAAAACCCCATATGTCCATATACAGACAGATAGAACTGTGATACTGCACTGGAACAGCATCATCTATCAGCTAAGTGGGATAGTAAAGTGCCAAAGATACCTTTGAAGATGGGGAAGCCTTTATTCAGGGTGTCTTCTATTTCTTTACCTGTCTAGCATGTAAAAAGACCAAAAATTATCCAATTGCATGAAGAAATGATGTCTGAGACACAGACTTCAGTCTCAGCTCAGAGAAAGGTATGTCCACTTGTTCTGAGGAATTCAAAGCCAAGCTTTCCAGCACCAAGCATTAATTATCCCAACTCCAAAGTTTTCAACTAGAAACAAACATCTTTCTTCACTATCTCTTTTCTTTTTTGAATCTTGATAAGAATATCAAGATAGCAGATGACTGACAAGTGGTAATCATTGAACACACCTCACTTTGTTACTTACTGGCACCCAGATAAACAAAGTTGCATCCATTTTAACAAGGGAAAAATATACCTCCTACCAAATACCATATCCATATTCTAACTGTGTGCTCACACGGGGGAGGTCCAACTTTTCCAACTACAGAAATGCCTTTACAGCTGCTTTCATCAAAGTTTTCATTGTTCTCCGTGGTTTTTGAGACCGCAAAGCTATGAGGCGCAGTAGAGGAAATTACCATTGCACCTCCATTAATGCAGTGTAAGGGGTGTCTTTGGTAGGTGTAAACCTCCCAGACGTACTCAGTACATACCTTTGGGAATCACAGAAAGACTCCATCTGCCTACACAGTAGAGGAACTGGCAATTTAGGGCCCCCAAGTTCTTCTACATGTCCTCCATTTTGAACTACGACTAATAAAAGGGTAATTTTCTTCCATGAGCTCTAGAGAAAGCAGAATATGAATACACATCTCTCCTAAATAAGGATTCATGGCATGGCGTGACATCTGCTGCAGTTGTTTCCCTGGTTCAGATATGAAGGCACGTACTGCAGCATTGCTGGTTACATCATGCCCAAGCAGTGGGTGCAAGACAAAGTGCACAGGGGTGCTCCAGTAGCCCCTGGCAAAGATTAAGTCCTCAAGCCTGCTGTCAGAATTGTCCAAATATTGATCCATTGGAGGCATCAGTTTCAGGTATTGTACAGCAATATGACAGATACTAATCTGAATATTTAATCTAATATTTAAGGAAAGCTGTGACCAAGCAATCCCAGACTTTAAGGCAGGCATTTATAATGCCTTATTTATACACAGATGGAGGGAGTTGGGTATATTTCCTTTTGACACACTGAACATATGTCCTCCTACTTGGGGTTGCGCTTCTCTTCGCTTGCTGCTTTAAAGGAATAGTTCTGTTACTTTTTTTTAACACTTCAATTATTTCTGGGGTACATTTTTCTAAAGCTGACAGTTCTTATTTAAAAAATTGATCTTCCTAGGTTTAATCAAATATGTGCATTTATCCTTGTGCAAAATGAGGACTGCCTTGCAAAGTACCTGATACCAGGCAAACGTACCCTTCCCCTATGTGTCCATTTTCCCATTTCCCAGGCTGCAGCACTACACAGCATTAGCAATACTTGCCTCATGTCCAGCATATTGATATAAAATGACCCTCTAAGCTTCCTGTCAGCTCTGCTCTCGTATTACAAAGCCACTTTAACAGGCTTCACGTTCATTACTTAGCAACTGCTCCTTGCTTCTAAGAACCACATCCTTACTGATGCATGCACATCCTGGCACATCTTTCTTAAAACTGGAAACAGAACAGGGATTAAGGGAAGTTATGATTGCATTTTATAAAACCATAAGTGCCATGAAAAAGATTCATAGGGAACAAGAGCCTTCTGTCTCTTCTGATACAAGAATTAGCAAGCAATCAATGAAATCAACATTGCAGGTCTAGAGCAAGCAGAGGAGATGGATCTCTGAAGAACCTGAAGTTAAAGTGAAGAATTTCTAATGGCTGGATGTTGTGCTGCCAAAATTTTAAATGCAAAACAGGCAGCATAAATTGTTTATTTGGGGATGGGGAGGCAGTTCTACAAATGACTATTCAATACAAGCTGAAGAAATCCCAAATTGCAAATTGCTAGAGGCTAAGAGACTACTCTCGGGAAGTATCCTCAGATGCTTGTCTGATTCTTGTACTCCTCTGTTGGCACACGCGCTGGTGCATTATCAGAAAGAGAATCTGAAATCAGAAGGAACTTCATTCTGGTCTGACATGGCCAGTTTTATATTCTTATATCGCTTACATTTATTTTGATCACATCAAAGCTAATTTATCATGACTGCAAATAGAATTCAACTGTTCATGTCATCATAATCTCCCTTTCTGAGCACAAATATATACAGGGAAAGGACTAAAAAATTCGATGAGCTGCCATCATGACTCAGTATGTTGCATGTAGCATGAGGACAGCCTAATTTCATATTTTTGTACAAAGGAAAAACAGAGGTTCCTTTTATAGCGACAAAAAGCATCATTCATTAGTGAACAAAACTGCACCTAAACATAAATTTATTTAGATTACAGACAAACCACTCAGACATGTCGGTTGAATGGGAGACAGTCATTAATAAAGAAATAACAAGCAGAGTATTCACTAATACAGTAACATTTAGATATTCAGAGCGGGATGCAGAGGTGCACAGGGAATATCTATGCATACTGCTGGTAGATTTGTGTTTACCTGTAGAGTGTGCACCTGTGTATTTCCAGGCTGATGAGCTGTTACACAGGCACTCACATCAGCTCAGAAGAAATGCTACTGAAGTTTGCACACCTGCTTTCCAAATCAAACCAAATAATCTGAAAGTGGCCCAGTTTTCACACAACTTGCATTGCTTTTTTGAAGCTCTGTCTCAGTCCAGACTAAGTGGTACCCCAAAAAGCATGCACATATCCTCCTGCTGGTGGTCATGTGAATCATCATGCTAGATACAATGAATTCTTGCTTCTCACCTTACAAAAGCATTGTCCTCAGGCTGATCTACAGAAGAACATAATTGAATGATATGTCACTGAAAGAAAGGCTACGTCCATTTTCTACCACAGTAATATTTTCTAAAACCACAGTTTTCTGATCATTTCAGAGTGTGCTGAGTTTTTCCTGGTGAGTAAAGCTGTGCTTACTGAATTTAGAACATAGTTTTGCTCAGTCTGAGCTGCAGATTCCCAAGCTGCATAGTTGTGGTTGGATAACTTCTTTGTGGGGCGTTTGGAGTTTCCTGAGTATGGAGGCAAGAAAGAATTAATCTGACCCCAGTGTTTAACTCATTTGCAGGACTCAGATTTCCTGTTCTGCAAACATAAAGGGTTTGCAAAGAGTGTCTAAGAGCTTCAAAGATGTATAGTTATGTGAGTGCTATAGATAGGGAGCCCCATTCTTCTCCCCAGCTTAGATTGCCAAAGCTCTGTGGATTTCAGCTGTATTATTACCAATTCAAATGTGTTCCAAGTCAGAGGAAAGTCAAGAACAATGTGTATTTATGAAAAAAGGCCAACTCTTGTTTGGCTGAAGTTCATAACCCGAAAAGAACCCAGTAATTCCACTATTCTTCAGCCTAAAAGTTGGCAACATTTTTCACTTTCAGCATCTGTTCTGTGGTGCAAGGCATTAATAGCATGGAGGTGGATATATTTACTGATTGTTTGTATTTTAATTTTCAAAGGCAGAAGAATGTTTTAATGTTAGATGGAGTTACAGCATGAAAAAAAATCAAGTAAATCTAGAAACTAAAGCAGCACTTGAAAAGGGAAGGGAAATACCATAACCAGGTCTATCTGAGGTGATAGCTAGAGAATAAACATGATTGTATGTGCTGTAAGATTTTCTAAGCTAACTTAGTGGTTAAGAAAGCTGCTGAGCTACAATTTTTGGGAACAAAAGAACATAGTACTGACCTAATTCCTCTCAATTAGCCAACAGTAAAGTTCCATTCACTTTCAGAGAGTAGAATTATGTCAAGTTAAGCATTTCTGAAAACCCCCAAAGAAATTTTTGTTTATAAATTTGGCTGGTGGGGTTCAAACGCTGTCGATGTGCATACCCCTCCTTCATGCTGATCTACACGTTTTTAGGAGCAACACATGCAAGTGTGAAAGGATTGCTGGATTTTAATACCCCCAGGCTTACTTGATGTTCTTTCAAGAATGGCTCAAGCTAATGCATTCTATATGGGCTTGTGAATGCACATTATAAGCAGGGAAAGGATCGTAAGATCATTTCAGATTGGCTACCATACAGTTCTCAGGTAGAAGGAAGAAATTTTCAAGGCTAGATAAGACTAGGAAGTCCTTCCATCAATGTCATATATCTTTGCTATCACCGTAATCCATCACTGTTTGTGCAAAGCTGCTCACTGCTTTAGTCTTGATTGTCTAGGACGGTCATAGGACACTGTCGTCTGCTACTGCAGATTTCCTCAAATTTAAAGTTAACACTTTGCTAGTACATCTGTGATTTGAATCCTGAATGTAGACAGTGTTTCATCTGGAAAAAAAAACCAAAAAAAACCAACCACAAAAAAATTCCAGGTTTTGAAAGGCACATCTTCCTAAGAAATTTTGAAATAAAACCTAATACAAACAAATAATTTAATTTGTCAATGCTCTTGCTTTGTCAATTATTGTCTTTTAAGGAATGGAAAAATATCCTATATTTACAAAACCTGCACTTAAGGGCCAGCTCCATTTGGGAAACTATGATTCCCCATTCCAAGAGCAAAAGATAGTTTATGCAAAACACAGGTAAGCAGGCAAGAGAGGATGAGGACAGCATGACTTCGATAAGTAGCAGTACATGAAACCTGGAACTTCCAGTTAGTGCTTCTGCAGGACACCTTTGATATGGTAGACTTGGTCAAAGAAAACAAAGGAGAGAGAGACTTGCATGTGTAGTTTCCAAATCTAAACTGAACTACCTCTCATTTTCTTCCAGCTATAACTTTTCATTGCCATTTATCCAGGATTGTTATCAACTCAGCCCAGTATTGGTCAGCAGGTACGCGCTGTGCAAAAGCACAGGGAGAGATAGTGCACATTGTAGGAAGATAAGAGGAGAGCTCACTGGAGAGTGCTCCACACACATACATGAGCTGTGTGTGCCAAACTCTGACAACTGTTGCAGCAGCAGCAGCCCACGCCTGGCTGTGCAATTCATTCAGAAATGATGTGGAAGGTGGCCAGCACAGCCATGTTCTCAGCTTCTCCTACACTGCTGAGCACGGCGAGGTTTCCAGAGGCACCAGCCCCTGCTCTAGCAGCAAACAGTGTTTTATAAATTGCCGACACAAACATTTGACTTCATGGAACAGCTCGCTGGGGATGGGAGATCTGATAACTAAAGCACAGGAGTAAAACAAAGCCTGACAATTTCAATATTGAGCTCTAAAACTCCAAGAATCCCACTTTGGTTTCAAAAGGAAGGTCAGCTCAGTCCATTAACCACAAATATTATCAAAAACTCAACCAACAAGTATCCTGAAGTTTCGTTAGCTAAAATTTGCAGATATTTCAATCATGAGTTAGGAAACCATTGTATAGGCCATATTTCATATTTTGTAGGGATAGCATTCTTACCATTTTCATAAATTTTTAAACTGCAAAAACAAACAAAACTTTTCATTAAAAATCAAGATTAAAAAATTATTGGAAAGAAGGGTTTTCACCAGAGTTTTTCCATTTTAAGGATCAGCCCTTTAGAGTATTGGTGTCTGACAGAGAAAAAAAGGGAAGTAATTTAAAAAGAAGAGAAAATGAAGCTGAAAACTAAGCAGACAGAATGAACTTATTTGGTCAGCTGACTCATACCAGAGCAATGCTTAAAACCTACGCGAAAGTCTGGAAAATAAATAAGATTCTTCTGTGGGATTTCCTTTTCCTTGGTCCTTGGAGAAAATCTATTTAACTATACAGCAACCAGCTCTCTGTTCCTCTTTAGAAGCTCTTGTGCTTGGCTCTGTTCTGTGGGAAGCAGCTCCCTTTTATCTTTCACCTAGATGGTGATTACTCCCTGCATTTAAGCTTCTGCATGATGGAGAGATGAGAAAAATATCACGAAAGAAGCAAAATTACTTTCTGCAATTCCCTTGTGGAGGAAAACACATCAGAGCCTACTGGCACAGCCCTTTTTCAGAACCAGTTCCTGCAGTGTACTCTCTAGATGGCAATTACTGCAGCAGAGTAGTCAAGAAATGGTTCCTTGGACTTAGACAACTGCCAGCGCTAATTAAATATTCCTTCAACATGCGCATTTTTCACGCAGGTCTTCAGGGTGTCTAAATGCATTATAGGTACAAAAGGAAAACCCAGAGAAGACACACATCATCAAATACATTTTTAATCCTTATAAAAGCAGGATTGAAAACACTTCCTTTGTGAATGTATTTGTTTCAACACTCTTGATGGGCTGCTAGGTATTAAAGAAGCTCTTAGATACTCTGCAAGAACCCGCCTTCACCTGAACTTCCACATTATGCAATCTTACAGCAGACTAGAACTGGAAATATAAAATGGTAGAGAGGACCCTGAAAGTCTGTGAAGGTGTAAACTGATTGCACAGTTCAGCTGCAGGCTGACACAAGCTCAGATGCTCAAATTTATTTAGACCGCAGACTTCTATTGATTTTTCAGGTGATTTAGACTCCTTGGCATCATTAAAACTTACATATAAAGTAGATTAAGAAGTGTCCTCATGAATGTGTAATTCTGGGTGAAGGACTATTGCAAATCCCAAGAATAGATGTGGCTACAGATTTTATTAGAACACTGATACATTTTTCATGTGTACTAGGCTTCCTTGCCTACTTGTCTGAGCCAACTCCCATATTACTAAGATTCTCCTTATTAATTTTCCATATTCTGTCTGTAATATTTTTCTAGGAAATGCAGGAAAGCAGCATCTGGAAAAACCTAAACTGATACATAAATCATGCACATAAGCAATATTTTTTCTGTCATGTTTCTGTAGTCCCTAGCATAAAGAGACAACCAAATCAATAATTCCTGTGAGATCATCCAGAGGCATATCAGTTGTGCCATTTTTAGTAGGAAGACAAACTCAAAAAGCACCTGGCCTCTATGAGCCTGAACAAGCAGGCGCCACATACACACAAATGAATCTGCGTGTCCAAAGGCATGCAGGAAGCACACAGCAAAATAAGCCAGGCCAGCTAGGAAAACGTCCCTCAGCAGCTCCATAGCATTAATTCTTCTCAATAAATGAAATTCTTAATAAGCACTTTTGAAAAAGATGGACAACTTAGATGAGCTTTATTGGACACAGGACAGTGGCAGTAGTCAGAACTCCTGCTTCATGTACCTGTGAGAGAGAAATGCTAAAGAAGCCAGGTGACGACACATGAGTGTCCAAGAGCCTCACACAATTTCCCTGTGGGTGGGAGGTTGTGTGGGTCCCTGTCCCACCAAGTGGGCAGCTGTCCATGGGCCCATGGGACCTCGTCTCCTCAGCTGCCATCACTACCTCTGCAGGCACTACCTCTGCTGTTCCTCTCCCTCAGCCAAATCCTTTCCTGCCTGCTTCAAACCAGAACACAAAGAGAGATTCAGACATGTTTAACAGTTGGAGTATTTTTCTCTTCGTGGGTTTATGGGGTGTATTAGCCTCGACAGAACAAGTTTTCCAGCACTGATGGGACTTGGAGCATCAATCCACCAGAGTTTAACCTTCTTCCAGAGGCAGCACTCTGAAACAAAATCAGCCAAAATGGTGTCCAAATGCTATAAAAAAAGAGGGAGGCAGCTGTATTTTAGCATCGATAAAATGAGTGTATTTTACTCAAGTCTCCACAAGATACTTCTGCTAGCCAACATGGGTGGGGGTTCATTTCTGCTTTTTGTTTTTCAAAGAAGATTCCTGGATTTCTATGAGAAAAATTATATTGTGTTAAAACTGAGAAAGAACCACTCTTTCCGAGCAAGATTTCTCTCCAGGAAAACATCACAGACAATACCAACGCTTCAGCATACTTTCTCTCACTACCGAAGAAGGCCAGCACATAGCAAAAGTTGGCCAATGCCTCTTCCACCTTTATTCAAAAGCATCCACAGCTGGACTGAGATTTTTGACATTTGCTGAACACAGGTTACAGTCTGTCTTCTTTCTGGCCTCTACACGGGGCAGTCTCCCTGCTTTGCAATGCAGAGTAAAAGATAGAGGACACTGGCACTATGAAAGTATTGCACACAAAAGGTTTAGGGAATTTCTTCAGACTTAACTCTTTTTATTTTGATTTCATTTGAGCGCCACCATTCACCTCTAATTAAAGCAGCTCTTGAAATAAAACTACTCTGGATAAACTTCCAGAAATGCAGGCTAAATTATTGTTCTGCCCCTTTCCTCAAACCTCTTCTGAGCCCTCACTGGTAATTCAGACACTGGCAGGTAACACTGTCTTTCAGACCTGTTATGCAACTTGGCTTCCAACATGTGCAAGAACTAACATGTTTCTCCAGATAGATTTGCTTTCCCAGGCTCCTGCCTTCTCAGCAATGTGAGGTACTTTGTGTGGAGTCATCTCAATTTCCTTTGAAACCCCATTTTTCTAAATACTCAGATTTTTTCAGAGATAAGAAAAGTCAGTTGTATATTTATCTTGAGCTATCAAACACACTAAAAAGAATCTATCTGAGATTCCAGGCACCATGGCTAAATAATAAAAATACAGTCAGTCTTATGCAAACAAATGTGTACACACCAGCTGCCTTAAAATCTTGCAGGGCAAAAAACTACTCCTGCCACAGATTCCCCAGAAAACAAACCAACCAGGGGTTGGTATAGCCCTTCCCACTCTGAAAACATCAGGCTTTGCTTTTAGTCCCTAAATATTGGACAATCCAAACCACAATGTTTTAAGTCACCTTCCTTTTTCATATTTCCATGAACACAAGCACTGCAATTGTTCATTGTTCTGAATCATGACAACCCCAAGCATAGATTTATCTTTCAATCCTATCTTTAAATCTATAATTTTAAATCTATAACTGTACAGTTTTATATGGATTTAGATTTTTTATAGATTTATATAGATTTACTCCTCTCTAGAAATGACTACTTGATATCAATCATTAGGACAAAACATATCTCCTGTCTTTGGTTTCTTTTCCACAGCTTGACTAATGCATCAAATTGCCTATATTTTAACAAGGAGATGCCATATATCTGAGAAATAAAATAGCACAGTCCTTAGTAGAAGTTCACATTCTTCAGCTTGCCGTCTTTTACCCATTTGAAGCAAATATTTTTTATCACCATGTGTCAATAAAAACTAAGAGCCAATAAAACAGCCTAGCTTGCATTGTGGGGTGCTCTTAAACAGAAATACATGGATGTCATCCAGTTTCTTTCAAGCACAGACAGTGTAATTCAGTAGAAGGCAAAAGAACCTCATTTACCAGCAATGATTTTTCTCTGTAAAATAAAAAAAAAAAACAACAAACAACACAAACCAAAACAAAACTATGTTTTCACTAAGACATCATTGAAAAACAAAGGTTTAAACCACCAGCATTCCTTTAAGTGGAAATCGTCAAACCTGATGGTTGTTTATTAGCTGATTTCCCTCTTTTTTTGTAACTACCTGTTTGCTTTCACTGTTTTAGATTCTAGGACAGCATCATTTCTACAGAGACTAAATCAGGCAATATTAAATGCTTTTTGTGATTCTCAGGTAAGGCATTTTTAAAGCACAAAGCAACAGCTATTTTTCCTGGCTGACACAGTCTAGAGCCCAAAGACACATGACTCCACCTTCAGAAAAGCAACAGCTGGACCACACGATGGTCATTACTATAACCCCTGTCTCCCCATCAGCCTGTCTGCCTGGGGACAAAGGACAATTCCAAGAGTGACTGAGCTCACTGCGCTTGCTATGGCTCCTACAGCCTCTCTGAACAGATGCCAGTCACCTCCAGACAACCTTTAGCAACTATTCTTTCAGCAACCAGCTACACTTCCATTTATGTCCTCAAAATAAAAAAAAGCCTCAACAAACAGGAGAAGCCAAACTGAGGCAGATCAACCGGATTCTCCTTAGGCTCAGTCAATCACTCCTTCAGAGAAGCCTACCAACCACGTCAGAAAAGAGTAACGTTTCCAAAGCAAAGGAACCAAATGAAGGCAACTGCAAGGTGAAGAAAAGGCAACTCTTTCACCCAGCAGTTAGCAAAAAGCATTTTCAATGCTGTTCCACTCCGGTGCTCTGTCTTACAACCCTCTCCAGAGAGAGGGGCAGAGAGAGAATCCAATCAGAGCCCATGACATGAGACAGCTCTCAAGAACACAGACAAACCATGGGATGAACAAGGCGCTGGAGCCAAAGGATGAAAGAATCTTTGGAACAAGCAATCCAAAACCTTAAGAAAAACAGGAGCAAAACAAATCCTTGGAAATTGAACCACACAGCTGAAATAATCCTGTAATAACATGGTTCTTCTTACCTTTGCCATCTGCGCCTGCACGCCATTTGCTTTGAGAGATGCTACTGCTTTCTGTGCTGCTGCGGGACTGTCAAAATCTACAAATCCATAACCTGAAAAATAAACAGGTTACAGATTAAATAAATTAAATACAGATTTTCACTATTATCCATGTGTATGAGCACAGATGAAGATTTTATTTTTAAAAAGAAGGAAAATCTTTCCATTCTCGCACATTGTCTCACAATCTTCCAGTAGCACTGCCCCCACACCTCTATTTGTCACTTCTTTTCTCCTGAACCTAGTGGGGTTTGAGGGAATGGAGTGACCTGATGCTTCAAAGCGCCAGAAGATATGCAGCAGAGGCGGAGTGTAGGCAGGTCTTTGTCTGTCCCAACAGATAAAAGGTCCCTGAGAGCTCGTGGGACGCCGGTGCTCTGGAGTCCTGCCCCATCTCGTCCATAAGAGGAGGTAACAGTATGGACCTTCATGGCATACAAAGCTACATATAGCAAAGGCTGGTTTCATGAGAAAACAACATGCCTTCCCCTGTCCCTTGAACCCATACAAAGATTAAACCTCAGAAGAGGAAGGCAGTAAGTCTCTGTGGCAGGCTGGGGCCATCTGTGCAGGGGCAGGGAGAGCAGCCTTCCAGCAGGTGGGACCAATTCAGGAAGAAATCCCAATGTGTGCTCTACAGGCAACTGCCAGATAGCTCTAGAAGATGGTGAGATAGCAAAGTCTCAGCTTTGGTTAAACCACATCCCTGTCATCTCACTGCTCTCCGTGCTGGAACAAGGGACAGATCCCTGCCAGGAATTGCTTTGGGGTATCATCTGAACAGCAGCTTAGTGAGGTTAGATCTTAGGGATTGGCAAGGGATAATCATCTGCTTTTAAGTGGCTTTCTTACTCCCGGCATTTGCATTAGTTTAGTATATTAATCAGCCAGTCACTTCCTATCTTCTCTTTTTCCCTCTCCATTTTTTTCTTCCTTTAACCAGCAACACTGGTATGTTCAAGCAAGCCCAGTGCTGTTAAGCCCCTACTGGACAGCAACAATGCTGAAAGTATTTTTATTTTCCTTTAAGACATAAAGTAAGGGTAAGAGGTCAAGGAACGGCCTTTTCACAACTTTTAAAGCACTGAGCTCTCTCTGATCTTTGATAACATTCGAACGTCTTGCTCATAAAGATTTCAACTGAATTAGGAAGACCTAAAAATCTCACCAAGCACCTATTTAGGCAGCTGCATATATTTCCCAATCCATCCAGGGAAAACTCCTACATCTTATTAAGCAATTACAGTGCAGGTAGGCATGTGCTGCTCAGACACGCTGTGGCCAGGGGCCACATCTTTGGCATCTCCCTGGAAAGCCATATGGATGAAACTGAACTGCCTGAAAGCTTTAATAATATTATCACAAGCATATTTATAGCTTCTTTGCAGACATCTCCATTTACTAGGTCAATACACATCCTACAGGAGGCAACCACAGATATGATTTCCTGAAGTATCCATTTGTATTTCTTTTCCCAGCCTTTCCTCGTACTCCTGGGAGACTTCATTGCCATCCTCTCTGCACCAAATCTAGGTATAAGAGTGTGTGCTTGTGATCACCTTGCCCCTCAAATTACAAACATCTCTATTATTATTTTGGGATGCATGCATTACTCAACGCAGGGGTTAGTCCAATCATGAAAGAATTTTGTGTACCTGGATGTTTTTGTTTCTTGGCTTAAATCTCATTCCCAAAGTTTTAAGAAAATTAAAAGAAATAAGAAAAAATAAACAGACAAAATTTTTAAAAAAACTGCGGACTAAAGGAGCGTGAAAAGCACTATTTTGTAGCAAAGTCAAGATCTGAACCTCTCTGTTCTTTTCTTTGCTCAGTTTTCTGTTTTGTTTGGTTGGGGCTTTTTTGTTGTGGGGAGGATTGAGGAGATTTTTTTGATAGGGTATTACTACAGATTGAGGGACACTGTGATAGAGACACTGACAGATTAAGGGGCACTGTGATAACAAATCTAATAATCAAACTAATCTAGAGTTTGATCAACTTGGGGATGTGAAGAGTGTTTGACCTTCTCTGATTCCCTCACTTGATTTTCCCTTTTTACTGCAAGCCATTTTAAAATCAGCTTGTTCTGCATCGCATTTTCCTTTGCAGCGCTATCCACGCTCTCTTCTCACTGCAGAGCAGCAGTAAAGCTGATGCTTTGAACTAAAACACATGCTACAAGAGAGCAAGAGTCCTCCCTGGATTTCTCCAATGCCTTTGCTCTTTGGGAGAGCAACTTCTGGAAGGAAGAAGGAGATACAATTAGATGCAACTTCCATTTTCCTGTGTGAGAGATCCTCACAAGAAGCCAGCGGTGCCAAATGGGAAATCTGAAATGTCTTGGGAAGTCATGGGATGGCTTGGATCAAACACTGAGAGAATTACTTTTTAGGACAGTGAGGTGGTCCTCTCAGAAGACTAATTTTTTTGTTTTATTTATCACCATTTCCATGCCCAACAACCAGAAGGTAAAAGTGCAAAAGTAAGTTTTAACATTGTCATGAAAAACAGATAATGGAGTTAGATTTTTATATTAAGCATCAGTGTACAGTGCAGGCTTCATGTACAAAGCAATAGAAAGGAAATTATTTTTAATATGACTTTCTAGACAGCACAGTAAGTATTCACATCTAAGTCAGTTTTGCTTGTAAATACAAACCAGAACGTGGAAGAACATTCCAGCGTTGTGTTATAGATAACAGGTATATCTAGCATAATAAATTACTGAAGAGTAACATCAGTCCATAATATCTAAAATCATGAATATCTTCTAAGCATTTTTTGAGTGGGCACAAGGGGCTATATGACCATATCAGAGATCCGGTGAGAGTCCTGAGACAAAAAAACCACATCTTTAGCTGCCCATTTTGCATTCTAGTGTTACTACTCCCAGTCTCACTGCAAAGCGGTTCTTTTTTCCTTCCCTCGAGCTCATTTCCATTCCAAGTATCTTTTTGTAGCCCTCCCCCCTCCTGACACATCTCTCCACCACACACAGAACATCAGGACAAAATCACTACATGGCTGAAAACCCGTCCAAAGAACATCAATCTGCCGCAAGGGAAGCCAAGTTCCCAGGCTGTTTCAGCATTCAAGTATCCTTACAAGAACCCTGCAATGCTATATAACAGAAAACCAGGCATGTTGCCTTTTCGTACAGTTTCCATTCTTCCACGCAGATGTTTATGGTCTGTGTTAGTGACCTACACCAACATATTTCATTTGTTTATAATCTCACTTCATTTTTGTGTCTCAGGCACTAACTAAATAGCGTCGGTTTTTCTGTTTGGGTTTTGGGGTTTTGTGTGTTGGGGTTTTTTTGGTTGTTTTGTTTTATATACTTGTCTGGGTGGATGAAGTTTAGCCCCCACAAAAGCTAAAACTGGGTCTTGGAACATCCCCTCCAGTGTTCTCCACAGTGCAAATGAACCTCCAAACTCCCTGTGCTGAGAGTCCTTCCCTCTTGCCCAGGCTGTGGCTGAAGCGGGTTGTGCTCCCCGCCAGCAGAACTGGGCTGCTGTGGCTGCCCCTGGCAGGTGCACCGTGGCTGGGTTTGGCTGCTCCAGTATCTATCCCTGCTCAGATAACTGTTCCCTGGCTCCTCCTGGGAAAAGGTAGGAAAATGGCTGGAATCATCCCCTGGGAGGAATTCAGATCAGGGTCTGCCAATCAGACGCTGCTCTAAGAAAACATCTACATTTCTTTTTCCTCCTTTAAAAACAAGTGCAAGCCCCACCAGACTGTCCCTCTGCTAGACTCAAATTCCACAGCTTTCTTTTCTTTTCTTTCCCCTGCATTTTTATTGTGTGTTCACTGCCTTGTAAACATTCTGGTCAATGGATTATACGTTTTTTCCCCCCAGCTTTTATGCAGAACATAATGAAAAATGAACTCAGATTCTAAACCAGGACCTTCAGACTGTGGTCACAAGAATCCATCACCACCACAGGAAACCAAAACCAAAGCTATTTCCCCTTTTTTCCTGAAGCATCCTGGTATTTTCCTTTAAGAACTCCAAACACAAATAAGGAAAGCTGTGTTGCTGTTTTGAGAGATGGGAATTGAACTTAATCACTAACGTGAGCCCCTCACTTCTGGTGTCCTTCCACTGAGGGTGACTTCGGTACTCCAATGCTACAAATACTCCAGGATCCCGAGGTCTTTTTGACATGTTACTAGTTCATACATGCAAGCACACACACAAACGCAGGACAAGACTATCTAGAATAATTGTTAAACCTTTCCTTTAAGAAATACAATGCCTGTAATTTTGTACAGGCCTGATGCCATCAGGGCTAAATAATTAAATTTAAGAAATAAAACCAGTATGGGTTGGGGTTATTTTTTTTTAACCTGCGGGGGAAAGAAAACAGCTAAGCATCAGCAAACTCAAGTTTATAGCTAGATGCAATAAGTGCTACCCAAATACACTGGCAGACACTAAACATCTCCGTCTCCTATAACCTGAATGGCTGGGGGCCTCCTGGTCTCAGTTTCTCAGTTCCATAATTAAGCTTGGCAGCAGGTTCAAATGAATTAAAACTGAATGTCACTATTTCCTCAACAAATCCCTCATCCTTGTTTTTTCTTACTTGTCAGGAGAAGACCAGCAGAACAGCAATTAGTGGTAAGCAGTGCAGTGAAAAAGAACCAAGTATACACTAATTAGGTCACTCGCCAAACACGTTCATTTCATTGGCAGATTTAATCAATGTTTTCCTGAAATGTCTTAAATCTCCTATGCTAATTTAAAGTTTTGTTATTTTTGTTACTTTAAACACAGATGGGATGCCTGGAGATTTTCAATTGCTTTCCACAAATCCATTTCAAAATAACAACCCCTCATATAGTATATCATCAAAATTTCGGCACAGGTTTTAGGAAATGTTCTCTAATTTTATGCCAAAATTTTTGTGCCTGCAAATACCTGTGGGTGCAATTTTGTGGATTTAAGTAATTGCAGGTGTGTAGAGCTCTTAGACCTCAAACTCTGAATTGCCCTGACTGATTGGGTACTTAGGGTTAAAGCCAAATAATTTAAGGGACTGCCTGCCACTTGTGGTTCCCAGAATTCTCACAAAGTGCTGGACGGTGGCACAGAGCAAAGGTGAGCTCCCACTGGCACACATGGGCTTTACACTTCACCTCCAGCAAGCTTCGCTGGTGTAGTGACAGGAATGAGAGCCTTGCTGCCTTTTTGGAGCATTGAGGCAGCTCCTCAGTCTGAAAGCAGCATTAGTTACTCAAAGTGCATGGGAACAGAGGTTTCAGGGTGTCCTGGAAGCTCGGTGCCCCAATTAATGCTTACAGCAAGCACACCAAGGTGCTTTTTTGCATGGAAGACGCTCCGTCGGCAGTCGTCATTGCTGACGCCATTGGAAACGGAGCTGTCACGGCTGCTGAACTAATCTGCACCACACCAGCCTGCTCTGCCCTCCTTCCTGTCCTCACTGCACACCCTCGGGCTCTCACAGCGGCTCCATCCTTCCTGCTTGCGCTGCCCCCAGAACTGGCTTGCCCACGGCTCCTTGACCACCAACGGGTTTGAAAGGGCAACATGCAGCCAAGCCACAGCTTTGCAGCCACCTGATCACCCACGGTCAAAATAAAAGAAAAAAACAACGCTGATGAGCAGGAGAAGTGTGGTTTCCCAGAAGCGAGGAGTGCCCTTGGCACGCTGCTGAGCTGGAGCTCTGCAAAGACAGGAACCTCTGGCAGGGGGCTGAGAAAGGAGAAGCCATGACAAATGAGGGAAGATAAGCTGGGGATGATGAGCTCTCAGCCTGACCCTGACACAAGGCCAAACACCACATCTGACCTCTGACCAGGTGCTGCTTTAAATCACTTGAATTCAAGTCAACCAGTACTCTCTGTTTTCCGGCTCCTACATATCCACACAGACAGGAGACCTGATCCATCCAGCCAGGAGTCTGGCATGGAGTCTGGGCGCTAATTCAGCCGGTGTTCCTGGGTCACTAATCTTGAAAGCACCTAAATACTGATGGGGAATTCAAACAGACTGAGGAGCTCTTCTGGTTCCACTGATGTCAACAAACTCACTTAATCGGAAGAGTTAATGCTTGGTTTCTGTAAGTTAACATCTTTGCTTCCTTCATGATAGATGGAAGCCTCCAGCTGTCCCAGGCAGCCTCCACTCCTGCCAGGCCCTCTGTACCAGAGGCTGATGTGGGCGTTTGAGGGAAGCTGTGGCAAAGCAGGAACTCCAGCTCTGATACTTTCCCACCTTGGAGAGCTTGACTTGGTCCCAATGACTCCTTTTGGCAGCATAAGATTTGTGTAAATTTTGCATAATATTACATAATAGTGGAGAAACTTTCTGAAGACGAACACAAATTGGTTTATGTGTAATTATAATTCCATTATACCTAAACTTTTTTCTAGGTCTGATGACCAGACCATTTGGAACTGTGCTTCCCACCAGCACACAATGCCTTTTTAATGCAAGAAAGTTCCCAGTCCTTGTTTCTGACCATCTAGAATTCAATACAGCAGATCTGAAATCCAGAACAGAGAAGACTGAGCATATCATACAGGTTGGGTCTTCAAGGAGTGTAGAGGTTGTTTGGACAAAAAGGAGGATAAAGTAACTTTAAGAGAGTACTTGCTTTTTTCATCAATGTTTGTGTTAACTGAGAGATGGGAAATTAAAAACCACTCCCAAAAGGAGATGCGATGAAGGAGAGGAATACCAGCCTAGGGAAGAGGCAGCAGTCAAAATTACTTGATGAATTAAGAAATCATAAAATAGAATATATCACAAATACCTTATTTTAACTTTATTATATCACTTCCACACGTATCTGTACATATATATGCATAGATTTGAAGACACAAGCACAAAGTTTTGACACAAACACTAGTAAAAATACACAACTAAGCAAATATATAATAATCAGAGAGATGTTTCTCCTTCACGCTTAGAAGAAAACACCGGGATTTCACAGAAACCTAAGTTAATTTGAGTTGTAAGGTTCACTTTTGCCCAGCATTTATTTAGAGTGTCTCTTAAAAGGCAGTATTTCTTCTGACAATCAGGTAGTCTGCAAAAAAAAAGTGATTATCTAGTAATTTACTATGCAATTTTCAGACATTGTTTTATGCTGAGATGAAGAATCAAATTAAAGTTTTATAAGCCTTGGAAAATTAGAGTTAGCAAGCAAAGAGGTTGAATCACCCTTGAACACAAAAATTACCGAAAACAGTTTTTTCTTTCATTGTTCAAATTGTGCTAAAATATTCCTACAGCTCCAAATGCTCAGAGTAACAGTAAAATAGTCTACATTATTACTATTTTTAAATCTCTACTTTGTAAAAATGTTCTCAGTGGCTAGAAACTGTTGAATCATCACCTTTTAATTAAAACAGCTAATATATAGTTAGAAAAATAATTGGAAGTGAAGAGTCTTAAATGCAAGGAAGAAAAGATAGTCCCTTCATTTCCGATCACTCCCCAGAGATGCACCTACATTGTTAAGTATGCACGCATAGCTGGGGTTTTTTTGTTTGCTTTAGCTTGATATGGAAATACAGCACAAAACTGTCACTTTGATTATGTTCCTGCAGTGATTTCTTTTGCCTCTTGCATTATTTGAATCCCCTTCATAACAAGTGAACTCGGGAAAAAACAGCAACAACTAACACAGAATTTTTAGAGATCTGTTTGCAAAAAACATTCTTAATTTGAACATTCAATTACTTTGATTTAAGCAGAGCACGTATGAATACAGGTTATTATTAATTGCATTGAGTAATTAATGATATTTTTATGCAAAACTGAAGTATGGAACTCATTATTATCTTTTAATGTATTTTAAACTGCTTCTAAATTATTTTTCTCAATCTCCGATAAGTAAAGGAAACAGTACAAAGAAACCTACAAAATTCTGGTATGTGGGAAAGAAGTACTGATACAATGTGTAAGTAACTACGTGTATATGCATATTCATATCTATTTTTCTGGAAGTTCAAGCTTCCAAAAACTTAGTCTCTGAAGGAACAGAAGCAGATCTCAAAACTGACAAAAGCTCTTTGCGAAAGATGATTGCAATAACAACAGTGAGGGGGAAAGGCATAAGAAGTTATGAATTTAGCAAATATACCTATCAAGAAAACAGTATTGCACTTGACTACCCTCTCTCAATTTACACTGCATTCCTGGCAATTCAGAACCCCAAAGACTGGCAACTGAAGAAAATTCTAGAAAAAGCACAAACATAGCCATAAAAATCCAGATTTTGCAAATGGCAGGACTCTATTTGTTTATCTCTAACAACATGGCAAATGTTTGGGGCCTTAAAAGCGAACCTATATGTGAGTGAGTACATATGGGTAACCCTAATTGCAACACATGACCAGCACAAACAGAGAGACCTAAGACTTTGTGAGGACCTGTCAAAGAATGAAAATCTTGGTGAAAATAAACTGAGAGGAAAGTTGAGAAATATTTCCTGGTATTTGCTAACAGCACGAACTCGGATTAATCACACAAAACCAATGATGGAAAATTCATTGCTCAAGTTACTAAATCTGGACTGAATAAAGAAGAAAACATATTGTAAATTTTGCAGTGGCAGAAGGACAAGAGATAAACACACTTTTCCATCTTTAACTTTCAAAGTAAATCTCTCTGCAAGTCCCATTGATCCACTGTCAAAATACAAAATGAAGATTAACTCTATTTTTAAATACAGAGATAGCTCACATCTACAAGTGCCATATAAACCAATGTATGATCCAACATTATAGTTATTTACTACCATAACATTTTTATCAATATATTAGTTGTATAATATAATCATTAAGATTATTTTCACTAGATTTGTTTAGCATGAAACATTCATTGTGGCTCTGCAGCTGAGCTAAATTTCACACTTGAAGCAGTGATTGAAGAAAGCAGAATGTTCTCTCAAAAACAAGTACTCCATGAGCAGTGCTTAGTTACATATTTACATGAAAGGGAGGGAAGGATACAATAGCTGTTTCTTTCGTTGACTGAAGACATAATCAGTGACTCACAAGTGATAATATTTTGCAATATCCAGAACAAAATAGCCAGAATTTGTAGTTTCATATTTGGATCACCTGCTTTGAGATACAGAGTTACGGTATCAATTAATAGCTTCCCTGAAAAACTTAAAACGAACCCTTACACCCAAGAGTGAAAAAGGGTTCACTTTTTAAGCCAATATTTTTCATATTCACTTTCCTCTGATTACAGCGACGTCCAGATGCCGACGTTTCAAAATACCACAAGAAAGACTATTTTCTCGGTATTTCCAGACAGCAGGAAACACTGACACTCTCATGAGAAAGTCTATTCTTCTGAGGTTTCATGCTCAGTTATGCAGACTCCAGAGCTTTACTTAGCTTGGATAATGTTTGGGTAAGATATGAAACCAAATCTCTTGAGATTTGTCCATCACTTATTTTAGACCTGAGCGACTTGAGTAAAAAACCTGGTGTAGAGAAACCGTTTGGAAAAAAAAATCATTCAGCCATTACTTCTGAAAGCTCCCAGTGCCTGTGTAAGATAGCCAATTTTCTCTTCTAAATACTGGACCTCAGTTTACCCAAAGCTAAGCAAGTTACCACCAGCTGCTCACCAAAAGGGCACATAACCTAAAAAATTATGAGACTAATTCCAGCTCCCGCATACTAGTTACAAATGAACGTTAACACTGTCCTGCATCTCTCAGGGTTGGTATCTGGCATGGTGTTCTAGCAGGCATTCATGGACAGGCAAAACAGAAGCGATGGGGGCTTTACTTCCAGCGCACCAAACCCATGGAAGACAGCAGTGAAATACAGAGGGGGGGGGAAATGAAATCTCTCAGCAGCCAACTCTTCCAGCACTCATTTTAAACAGTGATACTATTCTAGGAGGCAAAGGAGGATGTTGTGTATCACCCAGGGCTCTTTGTCAGAAATGAAATATTCCATTCTCTGCCTCCCAACATTGGATTGCTCAGCAATCTTAACATTAAGTAACTGCAAAACCTTGCAAGTAGGAAGAAGCAATCTGACAAGAGAAGATGCACTTGGTGATCACATTGTGATTATTGTACTTTATTAAAAATAATTTTCTTTTCAGTATGTTTTGACAAGAAAATAGAAAGCATCTTGTGCAGTCTTCAGGAAATATTAAAATAACCCAAGGTGATGAACATGTTATTATCCAGTCTGTTCCAGAGGGAGGATGCTCAAGTACTGAAATGGTTTTCATTTCAAATACACATTCATTTTCAAGACACCGCACTTGAAAAATTGGACTGTATATTTGTCATACAGTAAGAAGTGATAAAGAGCACAGCAATTTATGTTCTTTATGCAAACCACTTGTGATTCAGAAAACAACTATAGTTTCTAAAAGGCAGCAAAGTGATAACACTTTCCCAAGAAAGTGAAATTTTTTTCATGCCAGTTGGCCAATTCTGGCATGTCAGCCTTTGCTGTGATAAACATTTTGGATAACATGCAAAGAACTCCTATTCCAACCCATCAACACTCATGATATCTTGGAGCTTTAGGCAGAGATGAGCAATACCTTCTGAATATTTCATAATTCTAAGAAAAGGATCCTGATACCACCATCACCATAATGCTAAAATACTGATGGCCTTTGAGCAAGAGGTCAATGTGCTTTCAACAAATGACTGGTGCTAACAACCAGCATTACACCTGTACTATGGAGGAGAAGCACAGCAGAGATGGGCAGCACAGAGCAGGATAAGCAACAACACGCAGGTGAGAACAAAATCCCTGTTAAAGACACAGTGTGCATCTATTGCCCAGTGATTTCGGATTTAGTATTTCAGACAATCAGAATTTAAGCATCCTTATAGTTTTATAGCTATATTGCCCAGGGTGTTCTTTTTCTTTTGTGGTTAAATACTTGTTGCACCTTCTGAGCCTTTTTTCATGTATCTGCCACATTTCTCTGTAGCCTTAAGTTCAAAACTGCTATTATTATGGTAGCCAAAAATGGCTATTAGTTTTCCAGTCTGAGACAAAAGAGAAAAAAAAAAAATGGAGAAGAAATCACATCAGAAAATCTCTTTTCAAGATCTCTAATCCATTTTTTTTTTTAGATTTGAGATAGTTCTGCAATCTAGGGAAGTGGAAGACATGGATAAAGTGGGTGAAATGTGGGCTTTTAATCAAATCTGAATTTCGGAACTAGTAGAAGTTTCCTATCCCTATACATCGCAAATCTCTAATACATGAAAAAGAATCAAGTGAATAATAAAACATTTAAATCTGAAGCAAACACCTTCATTCCTATCTTGAATTTAAGGTAACTCTTTAGTGCCAGCTTGTGTGTAACATGCCCTGCTGGTACAGAACAGGGGGGTCACACACCACAAAGGTCTGATGAACATGCTCACTGAAACCCATGCTGAAGCCACCTGGATGATGACTGTGAGGCTTCAGGAGTTCAAACCAGCAAGAGGACAATCCCCTGTGTACAAATGCCAACACATAGGAAGCTTCTTGCACACTGAAATTCATGGCCGCAACAAGCCTTCAAAGAGCTTGTAGAGAAAAAAGGCAGAAAATATGGGACTGGAAGAGACATCCTGGGTCTTTCTGGAATGTAGGTGATGAAAACCCAACATTACATGACCATGTGGAGTTACACTAGTATAATTACATATTGAAAGAACTACATAATTCTTTTAATATTACCCTTTACTTACTGAAAGGATCTCACCTGATACATCCTTGTACCATATAGGTTGCCTTCACAACTGTGCCCATTTTTGGCTTGGGCACTTACAAGATGATCTGATACTTTCCCTGTAGATAATCTTCCAACAGAGTTTCTTCTATTACTTGCTAAGTGAATGATCTTACTATTGGATTTGTTCTCTGTTTCTCAAAATCCAGTCCTCAGGATCATCTAGTTACCTTTCTATGTAATTGCCTAATTCTTCCCAACTTAGTGTAACAAGCAGATATTGAGGGAGCTTTGGCAGCAATATCATCAAAGAAGAAATGAGAAATCTGGTATATGCCTTAGAAGGAGGAGGTGGGTGGGCATTGCTGATGGTGGCAATTGCTGTGTCCTATCCTGAATCCAGATCATAAGAGTATCAGCAAGGACTATGTTCAGTAGCTCCTCCTAAATGCTCAGGCATCCTCTGAACATAAAGCTGTTTACTTTAGGGTCTCCAGAGACCCTTAAAGATTTAACTAAAAAGCAAACTCATTGATAGATATTGCCAGTGAAGGGCCAAATATACAATGGAAAACAACTTTCACCATATCAAGCCAGTTTAAGGTATGGATTTCAAGACTTAAAAAAAGAAGGTAAATATGAGGAAGGGGGATTTTATATGGTAATATATTCCTTTTAAAAATGAAAGTGAGGACAATTCAGATATAACCATATTCTGTTATTAATGAGGGATATTTTATTATTAAAATTATCACAGTTTTTATAAATTATACACAGAATTACTGAGATGCCCAGGTGTGTAATAGGATCTGAGTTTGCAGAGAGTGGTTGTGCATCAGCGTAGTACATCAAATAAACAAAAATGAAAGAGGAAGCAGCCAGGAGTTTTGCTGGGACACACCAACCCAGCGATCGTATTTTGCCTGGGAAGCCAAAATGCACAAAAAGAGAAAATGACATTTGAAATGCCCAGCAGGATCCTCATACACCACATTAAAGAAATAAAGAACCAGCAACCAAGAATTACTTTTCAGTCTCTAAAGAAACAGTGGGGAATCTCCTGCAGTTGTGTGTGTGTGTTCTTGGTCACTCACTTGGCCTACGTTTGCTGTAGCAGGCGAGACAGAGAATAGACACGGGCACTGCAGCGCATCTCTCACGCAGACGCCAAATACATGTTGGTGTTGTCAATGCAGAGATATGTAAATGTTTTGAGACTGAATGTCTGCTTCCTGTCAAAAGCAAGAATTAGCCAGACAAATATCCAGCAGGCATGGTTGTGCTTTCTTAAGAGTATAAATGTTGTACTACAAAATTTGCTGCTTGCTTTATCGCTGGCCTGTAGCTCCCAAAGCCATTTTTGTGACCAAATACAAAGGAAAGCACCTTCCCACACCACCACCAGATCCTGAAAGCAGTGAGGGGTGTGTGTGGAGGAAGATGTTGAGATACTAGCTGGCTGAAAAACTGAACGTAGAGTCACTCAGGGCCCATGACCAAAAGAGTGCCCACAAAAGGAAACCCATCTCATTTCCATTACACAGAGACAGCAACTTTGGCAGCAACTTGCTACTCTACCCTTCCATCTTCTGAGGCACCATTTTGTATTTCTGGGGCAGACCTGGGACTCTTTCTTCCAGAGGTGACACAGGCAGGTGGTACATCAATCAGAAGATGGCATGTCCATGTATTTCTGTACATAATGCAATCAGAAGATCCTGTACTGGGTATTTCTATTACATTGAGAAATATTGTGTTATATGACCCTGAGAGCAGGTATATTTTTCACTGCTTAAGGGCAAGGATGGGGGGTAACATGGACCTGAGGTGCAAATTCCCTCACATGCCAGGCTTGGAATCTTTGAAAGAAATGGGGATTGCCACTATTCATGGGGCACAACAGCTTCACCCTCCCTAGTGCTTTCTCCTGCACTGGAGGACAAGATGAAGTTCCAGCAACAGACAAGGAAGACATTTGGAAAGAGAAGAGCTCCCTAGTCTTCTAGAAATCATACCATTCTGTCATTTCATTGCATTACCTTTTTTTTCCATTTTTCTTCCCAGATGGTTGGGGCAAACATTGCACTTGAAAAAGAAGTAGCCTTTCCTTGCCTTTATCTAGAAACAAGCAGATGGAGCAGATGAAGGATCTCATGCAAAACCCGATGATGTGACACTATGGGAGACAGACTACAGTATTAGGCAGCCTTTCCCTCCCTTAGTCTACACTGCATCTAATTAGCATGGCCATTTCACCTTCCTATCAGGGATTTTGTCACTTAGGAAGTCTGCATTTATTGCATCAAGGCATTGTTGTCCCAGAAAACACAACCTAAAATCTTTTTAAAAAAGAAAAAAAAAAAGTCCACAAAATTATGTGTTTCTAATCCTAATGCACATATGTGGCACAAGTGCATTGCACTTGTTTAATGGGCAACCAACACAATCAAGCTTCCCTCAGGAAAGTCAACATTTTAGTGTGTGCTAGGAAAATTAAGAAAAAGTCAGCTTCCAACCAAAAAATAAACTCCACATTTAATAGCTTAAAATGAAGCCACTGAAGGCTAAACATCTGGACTTTTTGGATATTATCCCAGATACTGCGTGTAGCACCGAAACTCTTCATCATGGTATCCTCTTAAGAATTTGAGTAAGATCACTCCCCCAGTATATGTTGCTTCTCTGCTGAACATCACAAAAGCATGCCTGTTGCAGTAAGATCTCTTTGCTGTGTGTGTGGCGATCCTACAGAACCACAGCCCTTTGGATTTCTTCAGGTTCTTCAGTGCTTCGCGTAATACTAATCACTCATCTGCAGCAGTGGCAACAGCAGCAACCCATGTGGACCACAAAAGAAGCCAGTTACAGGGGGATTATCAGAAACACTCCAATAAATCAGCAATGTTTCTAGAACTGCCCCTGGAAGTCAGTGGGGTTGTCTGTTCCTAAAATGCAACAGGCACATCCACAGTGCATCCCACCAGCATCCACCAGGGACCTTCCCACCAGCGTTGAACGAAGCAGTATTGCCTACATGGCAAAGAACAGTGCCCGAACACTGTGGTCCTCCCAGAATATTTAGGACTGTTTCTCATCAAGTATAAAAAGAACTAGCAGAGCACCACTGTGTCACTGGTTTCAGTACTAGTTTGGACAGGTCTACTCAGTACAGCACCACGCTTTTGGAAACCCCAGTTCCTGAACAGCCTGTTATGAGATCTCCACTGGTCCCATCTTCCAGGCAGTACCAGCTGTGCTGAGACACAGCCTGGATTTACTGGGACTCCTGCACAAAGTTCTGTAGCTGGTTCTGGGCAGAAGGTCAGACTGCTCAGTGCATACATTTAAGCTCTGCAAACTTCTGAGAAAGAGTGTGTGGAACATGGCCACTGGAAAGCAACTGAACCAGCACAACATTTCATAAGCCAGAGGCACACAGATTGTAACTATAGCCAAACTACACAGTGTGAGAGAGCCACACAAAAGACAAAAGTATTGGATAAGGCTGAAACAGAATTAGCCTTAATAGACAGTGCCTCCCTAGAGCTTTTATGCTCACAGCCAAGCAAAACGGTTCTGCACAGGAAGACAAGAACTGCAGACTTCTGGCATGGGTCTTGAGACATAAACAGTATGAGAGACTTGTTCCCATAGTGGAACAAAGAGGTGAAGCAGACCCCCTTGAAACAAACAATTCCTGGCCATCATACCATCCAAACAAGCACAAATAAAATTGTTTCATTTAAGCTTTCCCTTTACTTTTAAATCTATAAAGTAGAAAATGATATTTTTAGAAGTTGCTAGCTTTTTTTTTTTAATTGACCTTCCTCTACCTCCTCCAGCAAATCACACACAACCATATTCTCTCTTTTTTTTAGAGATACACTGGTATCAGGAAGCTCTGTTGTAGACTCTCTTTTTGTTTCTTTTTTTTTTCCAGACAGCCTTGTCCATTTTCTTTCCAGCCCTGAGATGATCACTCCTATTCTTCATTCTCCTCCTCTCCCTGCTCCTCTAAGGTGACTTAAAAAGAGAAAGACTCACACACAGGCCAGGAAGATGGCTTGATTAATGACTTTTCCACTCTTGTAAGTAATTTCAAAGGAATCATTCCATCCAGGGATGACAACTGGGAAGATGTTTCCATAAACCCCTGTATGCTTCCTGCAAACACATAAGCATTCCAGCACAGGCAAGGCGAGAGTGAAGACCTCATTCTCCAGCAGTGAAATTCCTTTCCTTTTCTGTTTGCTTTTACTCCCCATATTTTCTGTTTTCCCCATACTGCCTATGTTTTCATCTTTCCTTCACTGTGTTTTAGTATTTCTGTCATTTTCTTCCACCATCTCCTCTTTCCTAGCCTGTTTTTCTAGCTTCTCCAGCCCCCAATTTCCTTTGCTTGCTAATTTCAGCAATTAAGATGGAAAGAGTAGTTGTCAAAAAAACAAAAATAAAACAAACAAACAAAAAACCCAAAAAAAATTCAAAAGAAAAAAGGAAAAAAGAAAAAAAAAAAGAGAAAAAAAGAAGAAAAGAAAAAAAAGAGAAAAAAAGAAGAAAAGAAAAAAAAAGAAAAAGTGAAGAAAAAAAAGGAAAAAAGAAAATAATAATAATAAAAAAAAACACCTCAGCTTTTAAAGTTGAAACGGGAAAACCGGACTTTGAAAAAAGGTGAAAAGTAAGCACAAAGGTCTGTTTTGAAATGATAGTGCAACAAAGGAACCAATCAGGGAAAAAATAAAGTGAAAAACTGACCCAAGTTTTCACTTGGAATTCAAGCTTTCTTTCAGTTAAAAAAAAAAAAGGTTTTGGCCAATATGTTTCTGTACTCACTGATTTTATCCATAATGGGGAGTAGACTTGCCAAAATATCATGAGTCTTACTAGTAATGAGACTTTTAGACAGGGAAAATGCCAGAGTTTCTAGATAAATCAGAAACAGAAAGTACTAAGTATTTGAATGGAAAATTTCTCTCATGAAGGACTGCAGCCCTGTATCTCAAACAAAACCAGGCCCACGAAGTGTTGAACTTACATTTTTAATTCCCTGCCATGGTAATCAATTTTTTAAGATTCAGTCTAGCTGCCTCAGGAGGGGCTTTGTTATCCACACCCTACAATACACAGGGCAGTTTGGTCCTAGCTGAAAGGAAAAGGGCACGGAACAGAGAAGCCAAAACCTTCTCTCAATGGATGCTGCAGTTTGAGGTTGCAGCACATTTCTAGGGCAGTTTGTGACAGCCTGTACTCTGCTGCTGCCACAGCCTTTGGTTGCCTGCTGCAGGGATTCCCTGCTGCAATTTGCTTCACAGACACTTGCTTCTGTCCTACAAACACAGCCAGAAAACATTCAAGATGAACTTGGGGCCTTGAAAAGGTTTTGAACACACTAAAAATATTAATTTTTTATCGAAGGAACATGTGTTAAAAGATTATTATTTTGCTTCTCAAAGTAGGCTTGCTACAGAAGAAAATGTGTTCACTGAAGGACAACTGAAGATAGCTCAGCTTCTGAACCCCAGTTTTGCCCAGCTTCAGGTAATGCTGACTAATTTAGGAGACAGGAGCCCCACATTCCTCATGTGTCAGAGGAAATGGAGAGCAGCTCCTTTGTAGGGCATTTCAGAGCCCCAAAGGTAAATTCATTTTCTGAACCACCTCTGAAGGGTTCATACAGATTCTAGGAACACCAGTTTTTACACTGAGAGTTTTGCGTTTGTTTCTAAAACTGCGTAGGGTGGACATTTCCCTCTGCAAGTGTCACTATTCAGCCTTTATCAGGCTTACAGTGAGGGGCAAGATCTTGCCAGCTCATGGCATGTGCCAAAGGGAGAAGAAAGGAAGGGAAGGGAGGGTAAGACTCTCACGGTGGGATTGCACATAGAGGAAGGGACAGAGTAGCGAGGCACTCATGCAAGGCATAGCATAGGTGGATAAGGAAGCAAAAAAAAAAAAAAAATCAAGGATACTTGCACATTGGAATTCAGTTCTAATAAATAAAAACTAGGGTAATGCACCCATTTTTATCACAAGGCTTCACTAATGAGAACACTTAATGAGAACACAACACGGACAAAAGCTTCTCTCAAAGCTTTTTCCTTCAACACCAAACACTTCCCAGTCAAAATCTAGAAATACTTCCTAATAGGGATTAGCTCATTTTCATTGTGAGCCAGAGGCCTTTGGAACAAAAATACCAAGTGTTTGGTCAGGAAAAGTAATTTGGGCCAAATATTGTTCTCATTTGCTCTTGGTCTCTCTTTCCCTCCCCTCTCTGTTCTCTCCCAGTGACTGAAGGGTACGACTGTCACCACTACTTCTTCCTGTTAGCACAGAGGAAAGACTCAGGCGAAAGGCTCTTGCTCTATTCCATTCACTGCAGCTGGGTCATGCAGGCAAACCACAGTGAGCTGACACAATGAAAAGCAAGTTTTAGCTGGAAAGCATGATCTTTTTTTTTTTGCCCCGAATTGTTCTGCTCTCATATATAATTTTAAAGCAATGTGCTACTACGTATATTTTTTAAGGAGCTGAATAAATTAAAACCAACAAATCCTTTCTTCTTGAATTGTTTTTCCTTGCAAAGTAGGTAGAGCATACAAGCATGCATATTATTATATGTATGCATAACTTTTAAATAAAAATAAGAGGTCAAGTTTGGTGTGATTTACTACATTAACAACATACCCTCCAAGTATGCAGCACCCTAATAAATCCTGAAGTGCTCCCTTAAATTTGCATAATAAATATGCACTATCACTCAAATCAAAATGTGGATTGATACAGACATCTCAAGGAACAAACAACTCACTGCATAGGCACAGACTACAATAATAATCATTCTCTGATTATGGCTGATGCCCAAAAGATTAGCTAGCTAGTGGAAACAACTATCTACCAAGCTGGCTCAACTTAATGAGCATTTCATTCACCCTCAATGAGATTCTCTTTGAAATAAAAATGAAAAAAACCCACAAGATTGTGGTGGGTTTTGGCTTAACTGAAAGTGGAAAAAAGCATTACAGGCTTCAGGTACATCTGCTGAAGTTCGTCATTACCAGGGGAGATCAAAGCATTTTTCTTAATCTCTTCTTAACTAAAACAATTTAAGCCCATTTTCATTGTTACTTCCTCAGGCTGTACCTTTCAAGGACAGTTCCACTGTTTTTAATCTAAAATACAATAACCTGCTTCATACACAACACACATAAATTTCCAAATCTCTCTGTGCCAGGCAAGGGCAGTAAATTGAGAAAAGGACGAGGACAGTAACTTCAGGTGTGCAAAGCCTGTTTCCTAGCAGGGGATCAATAACAGCTGACTGCAATACGGTCAGAGAAACCGGCACCAGCTTTGCTGTTTTGCTGCTGGAGGTCACTACTACCCTCAGTGCAACTGAGCCTGATGAGGTACATGCCCAGGGTAGAAATGTGCAGAGATCCCTCTCTGAAAGAACTCTGAACAAGCCAGCCTGGTTGCTGGAAGCAATAGAGCTGCAGGAGCCAGGGAAAATGGTCAGTGCTGACCCAGGTTAGCACAGCAAGTGCCTCACAGATATCTTCACTTCTTCCACAGCTTAAGTAGGACTATTTTTAATCCTTTTGGCTGCACTCACATCACAGCTTTACCGGCTACATCCATCTCCCTAACAAAAATAATAGCACCAAAACATTTTTAAAGTGCAAGTCTTATGAAGAGCAGCTGAGGAAGTTGGGGTTGTTTAGCCTGGAGAAAAGGGGGAGGCTCAGGGAAGATCTTACCCCTCTCTACAACTAGCTGAAAGGAAGCCATAGGGAGGTGAATGTTGGTGTCTTTTCCCAAATAACAAGAGATATGACAAGAGGAAATGGCCTCAAGTTGCACCAGGGGAAGTTTAGATTGGATATTAGGAAAATTTTCTTCACTGAAAGGGTTGTCAGGCATTGGAACAGGCTGCCCAGGGAAGTGGTTGAGTCACCACGCCTGGAGGTATTTAAAAGATGTGTAGATGTGGCACTTGGGGATATGGTTTAGTGATGGACTTAAAGTGCTGGGTTAATGGTAGGATTCAATGATCTTAAAGGTCTTTTCCAAACTAAATGATTCTGTGGTTCTATCTCAGTTTTGTCTTTGCAGGCGTTACTCTTTCCTCTCAGAAAGGAAGGACAAGTTGGTCCGGCTCACAGAGCTACAAGTAAGAGGGTGAAATGAAAGATAGAGTTCTCACTGAGTGTCCTAGATCACCAAAGAGGGAATGTTACTTTATCTCCCTTTCTGTTTATCAGTTGAGTTTATCTTTTTTATTCCCTTTATTATGCCAATGCTTTAATATGCCTTTATTATACAGTCTGCAGACCTTCCTGTAACTTAACCTCTTGCTGCCTCAATTTCTTCTTCTGTAAAATAGGAGTAATACATTTATATTCACCTTTTGGCAACTAGATTAACTAATCCAATTAACCAGTTATCAGGCATGTGTAAAGCACTTTAAACTCCTCAGAAGCAAAGCATTACAGTAACACTAAGTTTTATCGTTATTGTTGTAAAAATAATCAAAATTCAGAGGGAAAGGGAAGATGCCAGCTGGCAGATTGAATATCCAGTCTCACTTACTGGCAGCAGGACCATTGCTGATTATGCAAACTTGTACTTCCAGTCTTCAACTGGTTAAGAAGCTGTTGTCAGCTTATTTCACAGAAAGCTCCTTGTTGCTCAAAATACTGTCTGATCAGCTTCTTTTCACGGATCCAGGATTCCCAAAAGCAGAAGTCCTTAAGCACATTTTTTAGTGTAAAACCAGCATTTAGATGCTCTGGCTAATCAGACACACAATAAAAAACCTGCTCAATGCAAGAAAATAAAAAGGCTTTTTCCTCACAAAAAATACACACATATTAGAGTATCCAGGGCCAAAATTTCTATTAATAAAACTCCTCTCTAAACCTCGCATTTGCATAGAGTTTGTTTCAGCTAAGTATATGCATGTATATACATACAAACATATATAACACGTATCATACACATTTCATTTAAATAAATCTTTTCCTTGGGGCTTGGGTCTTGGTGTTGCAGAAAGATTCTACGACTCCACTAGGCTTTCACTACTATTCAAGACATCTGAATTACACCAGTCTAAGGGATATATTCCAATATACAAGAGCCTTTCTGGCTGTCTAAGAAAAGTTATGTGGTCAGAGACACAGAAAGATGAATGCATGGCACAGAACACACCAAGGTAACAGATTCTATACTGGCAAGCATGGACTCCTGTTGAAAGCTGAAATGTAACAAAATCTGTGAGGATGTATAACAACTTCTGAAATAGAAGTTTGGGACATTTGGAGCACAGCTGCGTCAGCAAAAAGGTGAAAAAAAAAGGTTATGAGAAAAGTCAACAAAGACAATCTCATCCTGGAGTAATTACTCTTCCTGGAATAAGCAATAGTTAATAATGGGAAGCAGACAGCTGCTGAAAAATGAAAATAAAAACACAATTTTGTCGAAGAGAGAAGATGGTTACCACACACAGGAAGCATCATTAATTAGGACTTCTAAAAGAAGATTTCTCATCTTGAAGGAACGTATTAGCAACTGATTGCTCCAAGGTAGGTTTCAAAACATGTGAAAATAACAATTATAGAATGTTACTAGCTAGAAGATGACTATGATGATGAGATCAAAGATTAAATCTACAGGTTTTTTACTGGCAAATTCCCACAAAAGAGAATGGGAAAATGAGAAACTTCAGAATAATGGGGATATTGCCAACTGAGTAGAGAAAACTGCAGGCAAGTCAGACACTGATAACCATTGCCTACTCAGTAGAAAACCGGGCTGATCACCAGAAAACTGTTTCCCCAAATCAGTGCCACCATATGACCTGAAATGCATCCATGTATCACCTCCCCAGGATGTTAGAGGAACGAACATCCTGAGCAAAGTAACTCCTGATAGGTAGAACTACAAACCTAGCTTGGAAAAACCTGATGCCCTCACTCTTTGAGGAAAAGCAATAGCTAGCAGATGGCTGGAGGGTCCAACAGAAGATTTGATACCACTAGAGAATCTACACTGACCAGAAGAACAAGCTTCAGTGCTCTTAGATCAGATCTCAGGAACTGACACACCACAGTTTTGTCTATATGACAACTGAAAGGCAGTGCAGCAGCTACAGCTGCAAATAGCTCCAGGGAGGCTCATCCAAAAGCCTGCATAAGCGGGGATACCAGCACGAGAAAGAAAGCAAGTCAAACCAAAAATTTCTCCAAAATATGTCCTCAAAGAAAAAGGCAGAAAAACATAAAGTTTAAATCAAAGGTGATCTAAATGAGCCTGATTATTGGTGACAGGGAAAATAGATGGCCCATATTAGCATATCTAAGAGAAGAGCAGACTGGATTTCAGAGTCCAGAAGATCGTGTGCCTACCACATTTTCACCTTCAGAACAGTTACTGAGAAGCACATCAAGTGGCAAAACAAGCTCATTAACTTAATCAGTTTTTGATGGCATCTGACAGCCTCCATCACTGCTCATTTAAACACTAACAGAGGCATCTGAAGGTTGATCGGAAGCAAAACAGACCTTTGTTGTCGCAGACACAGGGGACCATGGCTGGGTTGTTCTTTTCTTCGGAGAAGAACAGCATAAACTATTTGTTTTTAAGGTCTTGAAAGACAGTGTGAAAAGAATCCCCTTACACTTTGCCCTACCCCAGTAGCAGCCACCTTCCAGCCCATCCCAACACCTTGTTGGCCACAGCACCAGAAAATGCAGATTCTCAGGACTCCGCCAAGAATGACATACACGTCGGGGCCACCGCTATTATCATCCAGGGTGTTGTTTAATTTGCTCACTTGTAGCACCTCTGCATCTTTACATGCCATGGATTCCATTAAAAATAATGACAAGCCACAACGTGAGCTATCAAAGTGAAGCAGTAAAGGCACAGGAGCAAAATATATTGTTTGTCTTCTGCAGGACACTGCCACAGATTTTGACAGGAAGAATGGATAAATGGATACTGTCTGAAATCAGTGCACCCTTTCAGCATGAGACAAAGATTTGGCATTCAATGCCAGCTATCACATACATGCCTCAAAATTTCATACCCAGTAATGAACACAAACAAGGTGCTGCAAATGATAAGTTAACAAAAAAAACAAATCACAAATGAATTCGTAAAGCAGAAAACATGGCAGAATTCACATATACTGGCACTGGCATGCATGTTAAGAGGGATATTCACAAAGACCTATCAGAAAGCTGTTAAGCACTTACTCACTCAAACAAACTCAAAATCTGGCTGTCAAATCCAACACTTAAGACTGCAATATATGCACTCTTCACCTTAACAAATTGGTAGAGAACAATACCCTTGAAAGATAGATTCGTTGTAATTGTCCCTGTAATTTATCTTAAAAACAGGATGAAAATACCTAGTTCATTTGCTAAGAATCAAGCCTTACCATCAACCACCAGGCAGCTGGGGAACATAAAAGGGTATCTCTCCTTTGGCATTTCTTTTCTTCAGGAAGAGATAATCTATGGATCCTGATAGAGAAAATGCACCGAGACCAGGGCAGGGGTGTTCAAGAGTGAGTTACTATTTGAGATCACAAGACATATTCCAGTAAAAATACATCATCTTTTACATACATTTATTGCCCTTACTCTATTATTGTCTATTCTCCATAGGATATATCATTGGACTTAGAAGCATTTCTGGGTTTTTCTTGCTATAAAAACAAACCATGAGTTTCTACTGCTGGTAGCTCTTTCATCTGAGATTTCTTGGTATTGGTGACTCATCTAAAAGTCAAACTCAAGAGTTTATTTTCCTAATAATTTTTGATTTGTTGGTGGTTTTCTTTTTTAGTGTTTGGGTTTGGCAAAAGATGAGGCTTGAGGAACAGGAATAAACAAACCTGACTAAGCACACAATGCTACCTCTTCGAGTGCTATTTTAAAAGATGACAAAAAAATAGGACACTGTGACAGTCATTGATTATTTGCATTATATTGTAGAAGAAAGGCTTGCACCACACTTGGGCCCCACATTGCAAAGCCTTGTAGAAAGCAAAACAGGAGATATATTTCATGTCTCAATCAAGTATGGATAAAATATGCATGACAATTTCAGCTTGGGAGGCCCAGAAAGGTTATTTATTTTTCCTGTCTGGGAAAGAGTTGTTTGTTTGTTTAATTGTACTGTGCTTTTTAATAAGGAATGTTAAAGAATCTTCTGTTGACAGGAAAAACAATACAGTCCAAACCATTTCAGCAAACATGCCTATTATTCACTGGATAGTATTATGCATATGACATGCATTGTATTTGCTGCAAACAGGAGAAACATTTGCTGTTTTGCTCAGCTGAACAGAGAACAGCTTCTCACCCATGCTTTATCTATTTCTTTTTTCAAACATTAAATATTACATCACTGTGAAATAAATTAATTGACCTGTGCTGTGAACAAATAAATTACAAAATTCAATATGCTGCTCTGAATTTGCAGCTCATTTCTGCAAGACGGTTTTGCAGTAGCTCTAACATATGAGTTAAGTAAGCCTTTCTGACAGGTGTAAAAGCCTTTCATACCACTTGCAAGGTTATGCTAGCGAAAAATGACAGAAAACGTGGACTAGTCACAATATCATATGTTCCATATCAGCAAGTATCATAACAGAAAGGCTCACTACACCAAATAAAATGTACTATGTGGTAAAACAATGGGTGTGCAGAAGTAATGACATAACAGAACAGGCAGGAACTGGGGCTCTAATTTGGCAGGTTGCTTTGCCATAGGATTAACCCAAATGAGACTCATTATCTGGGAAAAATAAAATCATGAATGTATCCATCAGGAGCCTTACCCTGTGCTTGGCTAAGGAGAGAGGAAGCAACATTTTATTTATTTGTTTGCTTTTTTAGAGCTAAAAAGAACTCACACAAGATTTTGGCAGCTTTTACATGTACTGCCTTTCTGTGGCATCCTGTTGCGTGCGCTTTCTCGAAGGGACTTTATCGATCTCTCTCCCCAGATGTTTCATATTTGAGGAAGTGTCATAAATCACTGTTGGAGCAGGAGACATTGCTGGCTTTCACCCACACAGTGCTCCAAATCTGCATTTGATTTTGTTTTGCCTAGTTAGTAGCTCACGCCCAGCCCTTGGCTCGTGTGCCTGTACCCGACTCATCCCGGCGATACCCTGCATACTACACAAAGAACATTTAAATGGCCTTGGCCAAGGGATGCTTTTGGTTGCTTCCAAAGCTGGGTGACTCTGTTGAGCCACTCCATTCAGAAGAACAGTGAATGCTGGAAAGGAACTATTTTTCTATCATAAGGCTGAGCAGCTGATGAGCCAAACATCATCTAACTACTCACTTGTGATTTTGGAAAGAGCTCTACCCTAGAGAAAAAGGAGTCTGTGTGGAACTGCAAGCTGGACTTCAATCAGGGTCTCTGTGCTACAAGGCCAGCACTTAATTTGGTATGTGGTCCAGAAACTTCTGCAGAAGGTTTATGTGAATTACACATTGCCTCATGTTGAGAGTCAGGCAGTTAAGACATACTGTTCTAAACATCCTTGTTCACATGAACTTCAACCACTATTTACTAGCATTCAAGAGAAAAAAATAAATAAAAATGACATCAACACTGATCTAATGCTTCGATTTTTCACTAGGAGGACAGCTGTTTATACCAGTCTGCCTCACATCTGTGAAAGAGCACAACTTATCAGGACAGCTGAGGGATGTGGGGAGCAGAACCAGGTTTTAAACTCCTCAAACCTGAATTGACACCAAAAAAGTAGATTTTTTCCTGCCTCCCTTAAAAAAAACCCAACCAAACAAAACAACAAAACAAACTCACAACACCATAACCAGTCTTCAGAGAAAGAAATACGAACAAGTGAGGTATCAACAAACAAAAAACCAACCCACCAGGACGTATAAACTAGGGATTAATTGTTTTGCTGTATGACCACCAACAAAGTCTATCGGCTAGCATCTATTTCTAGAACTTCCAAATTCAAATTACATCTAATGAGTTTACAGTACAATTTTTAAAGGGTCTCGCCTGAGTCATAAAGACTGAAGCAACCATTAAGGCCCATTTGTTAACAGCTATGATAACTACACTGTCATTACGCTCGCTGTAGGACATTGTGCTACACAAAGGACTAATGTTATTGCACCAGACTAGAAGCACTTTAAAGTCATCTTGTGCAACTAGTAAGACAGGCAAAACACATTTTCTGATCGTAAAAAGCATTCTGGAAATTGCCAAAATTCATGCATTACCATCAACTATACATGCAAAATATGACGTTATTTTACCATTTAAGTAGACTGCATTAACCTGCCACATTTAGCTTTGCAATTTCATAGCTATGGTTATCTAAACACTACTGTTATGGTTATCTATGCATTTAGGTTTGATGACAGTTTTGTCCTCTTATGCCCTTTAAATTATTTTTCATCTGAGGCAGCAAATTTGTCTTTTTTTTTTTTCAATACTAATTAACATGTTATTCGTATTATAACTGTTCACAGAGTCTAGACAATGACACAGAGTGTCAGCAGATATCTTCGAAAAAGTGATGAAAATTGTGGATCTCTGCTTGAAGCTTGATGGGTAATCAGAGCTTATCTACTTGCAATTAAATTGTCACCAGGCTAAAGATTTCAAATTGAAACCTACTGACCAGATTCTGGTCTTAATATACCTGGAGAACACTGAGGATACGAGAGATTATTCTAATTTAGAGTGATGCAGCTAAAATTGGATTCTGAGGGTTTGTGTCTTCAGTTCTAGAAACCCAGGGTTTTAAGAATGCACATCTAGGATATTTTTAGAAAAAGTAGCTTTATCTCAATCTTAAGGGCATCTTTATGTTCCCACTTATTTATAGAAAATTAAATGGAGCAATGGCACATCACAGAATCTTGTGGCCATGATATGTCAGGCTAGAAGTCAGACAGGAGACCTTTGATAGCTCTTTTGTATCAGAAGGGAGGTGTCTCTGACAGCACTGACATGAGGTACTGCAAAAATACTGCATCAGTTTTGAGAGGGCTGCTGGAATGGATAACAACTGCTACCCTACCACACTTTCACCCCAAGAAAACGTGCAGGACACATATAGGCTGTGTGAATGTTTCACTTCGACATTTCATCCAGGGTATTCTCAGAAAGCCTAATGACTCAAATCCAAAGAAAGCAGAGGTATTACAAAATATGCAGTGGTTTATAGGGACAGATCAACCACAACATGGCGTACTGCTTTGGACAGAAGCATGTGAAAGACAACTTAGAACAAAATTTTAAAAATCCAGTCCCTGGAAATTCCAGTTAGTGATCCATTTATATACAGCTTTAACTATGATATTGTGATGGCTTTTCTAGATAAGCAGGAAGAATTAGCAGGCTTTTTACATTGACTTAGCAAAAATAGAAAGAAAGAAAAGCTTGGTCAAATCTGCATGTTGAAGGTAGAATCTGTATGTTGTATGTTGGTATGCCAGAGAATTAATTATAACACCATTTGTTTATACACTTTGGAATAAATAAGGCATCACAACAGGGAATGAGTCCTTGTCCTCTCTTCCTTACACGTCACTTTATCATTTTAATTTTCTGAAAGAATTATTTATAAAAGATTCTCTATAGATATTCCTTTGGGGGCATATGCCTAAAGAGATAATCACCTAATATACAAACATCTTAATTTAGAGTTAACATTTGGCAGCATGTTCCTTGTTCATCTGGTAACCACCAAAATGTCTCAGCTTGAAGAAGGACTTTTATCTGAGGGAGGAGGATGGGAGGTGCATAACATCTCATGTCAGAGCAATATTTTAATACTCTTATCAGTCATAAAGCTTATGTCTTACAGTGTTTATACAACTTACTGTAGCTATTTAATTTCTAAATCAAAGGCTTTCCCACATCTTACTATGACCTCTTTCTACATGCTCCCGCCTGCAAGGTTTTGACTGCTGCTTTCCACACAGAAATCAGTATCTTGTAATGCCCCACACAGCTACAGCTGTGTGCTGTTGGTCAATTCGTGTCTGAAAGTTGGATGCTTACTTCCTCTGATTAAATTTAACTTCTAGGCTTCTAGGCCAGACTAGTGAACTTCTCACTGCTCTACTTATTTCTAGTCTTACACTCTTAGTGCTGGTACAAACTGTGCCAAACTGCTCCAGGCTTTCCTCTGACCAAGTGCAGCCTGCAAGCAGTCCTGGACATAGGGATGCTCATTCTCCTGGGCTACATAACCCAACACTTCGACTCTCCAAGGCATTAATACTTTTTTTCTGCAACTTGTTCCCAAGGCAGATACAAATACTGCAGGCTCAACAGCAGAATGGGCTGGGAAGTTGCCAAAAAAATATTTCTCCTCTGAAAAATACCCCAATCCATTTAAATTAACACTAAACAATATCGTGGTTTCCATAGACTTTTCACCTCCTCATCACATTTCTACTAAAAGTTGAGACAGAGCTAAGGACGGCAGAGCAGCCTGAGGGTCAGGACACCCTTAGTGAGGGTGGAAGGGGTCAGGCTGGGTGCTGATTCAGAGCCAGAGCTCCAGCCTGCGCTTTTCACCTCTCAGCCAGCTCTCTGGATGGTGTGTTTCTTTCAGTGGTTACTATCAACAGTGCCAAGGTAAGGACAGGAGAAATGCAGGTACAGACAAAATGCCTTTCACTAGACCAACAGATAGCTGGAAAGCATTCATTTGCACATATAAGCATTCCTTCAGATTTGAAAAAGCTTCTGTTTCTTCCCCCACTCTCTTCTCCCCTGCCTCCATTTCTGAAAATCTTGGGTTCACCCCAATGCAGAGTAGGGGAAGAAATCCTCAAAAAGACTTAACAGATGGGAAACCCCTGTTTCATCCAAGACTATTAATTCACTGCTGACTGCAGCTGACAGAAAAGTTGGATCTCGAAGGGAATAAAACCTACTGAAACAGAACTCCAAAAGGACTTAGGAAAGTACTAGGCAAAAGTTTATTTCTGACTTTAAAAAAATCATGGAAATGTTGTTCCAGCTGACGCTGCCTGCTTATACACAACGTTCAAAGACAAAATAACTGGCAAAAAAAGTGACTATTTGGATTAAAAAAATGTTGCAGAGATTGGGAGGTTTGAGTCTGTGGGTCTTCTCTATGTGATGGCTATCTGTAACTACACCTACTTGTAACTGAAATATTTACAGACAAGAACATTTATGCTTGGGAATGGTCCACATTCTTGGCTTTTTCATGATAGCCAAGAAAATAGTCCTTTCGTTAGTTCAAACTCTGTATTGACACATGGGCTTTGCTATCCAACCAGTAAAAAACACAACTCAGCTGAGCTGCACAGATGTTTTGAACTGGCCCAAAAGGCCAAGCGATGTGATCAACATCCTATCACCTAAAGTTGTCTCCCTGAGCACTCAAGTACACATCTGTACTGCATATTTCTTCTTTCACCAATGACATCCATTAAAAAACAACTAGTTTAACACACTTGCCAGTGGATTCTGCAATATTTCATTTAAGTCAAAAAGAAAACACATCGTTTTTTAAAAAACACAGCTATTTAACGTATCATTGCCGCTTGGACTTGAAAGCCAGGCAGCAGACATGCAGCTTACTGAAAGCAGGGAATAAAAATGTATTTTGAAACAGTATATTGATTTTTATTTCTTTTCTAAGGGCATGTGGAATTACCCTGGGTGTAATTCAGCTTGCCTTGTCAAGGAAACGTTCTCTTTGTGTGTGCAAATGGAGTGTTTATCCTTTCAGCCACTTGGGAGCCGCTGGCTTTGTGCTCCTGGTGCCCCCACGCCAGCAGCGTGAGTATGCTTTGCTCATCCATTTCATACCAACCTTTCAATACTGTGACACTGGGGCCGAGCTAAAGGCTGCCTCGTAGCTGCATTCACTTATGATATCATTGTGTTTCCTTTGTAGTCCTTCAAAAAAGGACAAATGTCAAAGAAGCCCTCTAATACTCAAACTCTGAACAGTCCCTCCATGTTCTGTTTGCAGCCACCACTGCTGCCCACTGGCCTTGCCCAAAGACACAAAGAGTTTCCAGCAAACACATATATTGCCTTCTTTTGTCTTCTATTTCACAGTCCAGTCCCCTCTTTTTTCTTAACCTCTGTGTATTTCTAGGGCAATTTAGTCCTTTTTACTGTGTGTGATCCACAAGCTTCATAACTTTACAGACCAAGATGTAGGTTTCAAAGTGATTCTCAGATGCCTAAAACCTTGGAAGCTGAGGGGAAAAATGGATTAAAGGAGGCTAATTTGTCTGGCTACCCATGTCAAAACCATAAAGATGACATGAAAATCAGAGACATAAATGCATGGATAGGTGGTCTGGCTCCAAAAAACAAGGTTCTTGAGTCCTAACATCTGGGAGAGGGATCATTTTCCACATATAATAAGCTCAGCTATTTATTAACATAAAAGCATTTCACAAAGGGGAAAAGTTTTTTTGAACAAACACACAGTTAAAAAAAAAAGAAAAGAAAAAAATTTTAAAATTTTAATTTTCCATATTTAACAATGTTTCTTCCCATAAGTATAAAGCATTAGTTCTCTTCCTCTATGATAATTTGAAAGCTATGCAATTAAAAATACAACAATAACGGGAACGTATAGAGGGGAAAAATGCTAGCAATATATTAAATTATATTGATAAATGATAGGAACAATTAATGGTATTCGCCAATTAGAAATGCGACTGAATTCTTTTCCTTAATTTTCTAAAATGTTTAGTAATAGTAACTATTTATGATTTTTTTTGCCCTTTTTTTAAATGTTTCATTACCCTCACAATTTCCCCTTATCCTCCAGCCATTGGAAGCAGTGTGTTGACACTCAAAAATTATCTGCAAGTACCGAAATGTTTCAGATTGGAAAAAAACGTGGAAGCTAGGTTGGTTGTGGGACACTGCCCTAGCCTTTCACCTCTGTTGAGCTGGGAAAAGAAATCTGTCTTAGGTCATAAGTCAAATGGGCTTCGTGATATGAAGGAGTCCCTCAGGAATGCAGGCACAGAAACGAGGAATGAGAGAGAGACCCACACTAGGACTCATAACCTACTTCTGTATTGCTCTGAGCCAGCTTCCTATTAAACCCTCATACGAGCATGCTCCTTCCTACCAAATTTAACCTGGATGTATCCTCAAAAATTACTGAAAAAGCTAAGCTTTCAATCTTCAAAATCACACAGATACACAAAAAGCTCTTCAACATTTTCTGGACCTAGATTGATCTTTATTCAGCACACTGAGCTCTTGGCATGGAAAATGCAGGCTTAATTCTCCCCACCCCTGCCTGTATAAACAGGCATTTGTGTCCCATGCCCTGTCGTGTTCAGTGAGGTGACTCACAGCAATGCCCGGCCACTGCCCTCAGCAGCCTGGGACACAAGCCTGCTCTCCAAAAGTGGGGTCTGGATGCTCAGCCTCATCTTCCTTTTCTTTATTTAATTCTGCAAGCCTTCATCTTACTCTCCTGAATCATCCTCCAGGCCAGGTAGTTAAGGACTCTCCTATTCGTATCAATCCCCAGTAGCTCAGGACAGCAATAAAATACTGCTGGTAAGCCAGGAGGATGGGATGCACATGGGATTACCTGAGCAGAGAGGTTTTCACTACAATACTTTTCCTCCCCGACATAAGCACTAAAAAAGCAAGGCAAATCCTATAATGCTCGCAGGGAGTAGCAGTGACTTCCTCTAGTCCAGCTCACATAACTGGAAGCAAAGAGAAAAGCTTTGGGGCACCAGTGACTCTTTCAGGGCTCCCTGTTTGATCACTGCATGGCTGCAGCTACAGCTATATGTTCATTCCTGTGATAAACACTGAAGTTATACATATTCATATGTGCATATAAGCATATATTGATACACGCATGTAGCAGAGGAAATGAGCTAGACAATGAGATGTTACAGATAATATGACAAACACATCCTGCTACAGTCTTTGCACTAAAGGACATGTCCAAATACAGTTCTTTTCTCCAGCTACTGGAGGGCGTGTTTAGGCTGGACATATTGCTGTAGCAACTGTATTAAAATTGCATTCTGACAAGTAATAGTACATTTTCATGAGGCTTTACACATGGTCAGAGATTCAACACTGCCATTAAGGAGAACAGTCAGCCAGTAAATATCTTGTGCTGTTCTTCTCTGGCAGGAGTGTAATTACACCCCAGCATACCAAACTGCTCTATCTTGTCCTTGTGACCTTTGTCCTTTAGCAAACCCACAAAGGGAAAAGCTGGTATTCCTGCTCCAAGAGCATCACATACTAGTTTTAATCTGCTTCAAGACTTTGCTGCCCTTAGAAACACTGAACTCTCTTCTGTGTGAACAACCTGACAAGAAGCCAGGCAAAGGGCCACTCGCCGGTCAACAGGAAGTAAGCTGGGACAAAAGGTCCAAGTTTAGGAACGCTTCTCTGGGCTCTCTGTCCATGTGCAGCCTCGGCAGCCTGCACTTGGGGCAGAGCCAGCATAAAAATGTACTCCGGGTAACTGTGGGCTTTGATTAAAAAGCCACAGTGCTTAATAACAAAACCTGACTGGAGAGAAAAGAGGACTGAAAAAGAAAGAGCCTAGCTTATGGAAAAGAGCTCATGCCTTCAGGCTCATTTTAAAAATGTGTTTTATTGACTTTTTACTCAATTAAAGGATATTCTTATTCTCTCCTTAGATACTGTCCACTGCTTCATACTGCACATCAATAGATGATGAACCAATACAAAAAGCTCAGGTAAAGCAATCCAGAGCCACTGTGTGAATGAGTTCGTGTTTCTCTCAGCATCTCGGAAAAAATGAGCTCTTGAACTTTTCGGAAATCCCATTAAACCCACACAAGGATAGAAGATAATGACATTTCCAGAACGTTTGTATGTGCACTGACACCATGAAATACTAAGTATGAGTAGAACCGATGAGCTTCATGAGCACTTCTGAGTTAACTGTTGTGAGAAGCAGAAGCTTGCAGGCAGCTGAACCTGGTGGCATTGCAAGTACCAGAAGACGTTTTTCACTGAAAAATCTCCAAAGTAGGACTTTGAGCAGAGATATGAAGGCTCTTTAGAGATCACATCAAGTGCTCAAAACCAAATCCCTTTCCTCACTTGAAGTAGCCTTTGTGCATACAGAGAACATGTAAATGTGTCTTGTGTGGGAAGATCTGTCTGTAGCCATCCCTGCAATTTTACTTTGGGGGATATCTCTTCTTCCTCTCCCCTCTCACTGTCTTTAAAAAAGGTTATGAATTTCTTTTGCACATAAGGAAAAAAATCCTTAAAATGAGATTTAGCTGAAATATGACTTTCTAGAACAGGACTGTGTATTCCTCTCCAAGTAATTCTAACTGGATGACTAAAAATTTCAACTGAATTATTAAAAATAGAAAGATTCTATTTCCTTACTGCCAGAAAATTTCTGAGTGCTCTGAAGTCAGTTGGCTCAAAAAGTATCACTAATAAATAGAAAGAATAAAAATAATTCACAATTTTGAATTCAGCAATACAATTTCTAGTTTCAATTAGGAGACTTTTCCACTACATTATAAGGTAGGCTTATAAAGGCCTTCATACTTAAAATGTGGTTAATTATTTTTTCTCATAGTTCAGGATGAAACCAAAGTAGAAATACAGGAACAAATTACTATCCATCATCTGTTTTGCTACCCCCTTTGCAAGTTCTCACTCCTTTGCCGAAAGTAATCTCTTTGGTAAATAATGTGATTTTACCCCAATGTCCTGAGGTGTGTGGACCTGAGGAGCATGCAAGAACTTGCTGCTTCACGGTAACTTGCTCATATGAGTCTTCACTCGCTCCCTCTCTCCTTCCTTTGTTGACTTTGCCATACAAACAGCATGAATAAAAACAAAGTGGTAAGAAGAGATTTTGCAACAAAAGTAATCTAATATGATGCTTCGGTCATATTAGGGACATACTTTTCACTAAGCAGGGGAATGACTGCCTGGCAACAGCTTTGAAAAACACATGCTGGAGTTAATTGTGCTAGCAAAGGGACCAATGCCATCAGAGCAGCAAAGAGCAGATCTTACTGCAGTGAGGGAACAGGAAGGTGGTGCAGACACCAACTGCAGTAAACTTTCCACTGTTCCGTTTGGAGGTTTGTGCCCTTTTCTGAAAGCAACATTTCATGACTAACTGGTTAAGTCCAGAGTAGAACAGAAAAATAATTACAAGCTTAGATAATATAAGCTAAGAGGAAAGACTGAAAAACTCAGGGTTCAGTTGCTGGACAAGGCAGAGCAGAGACAGGATGACAGTCATCTGGCAAATTAACAGTTGCTGCAATGTATAAAGATAAAACTATGTTTCTTTGTTCACTGGGAACAGTAGCCTAAAATACAGCAACGAAAACAGACTGGGTGTCAAAAAAAAACCCCAACTTATGTGGGTAAGCATAATATGCATTGCCTAGTAATGTTTAGGAGTCCCAATCATGGAACATTCTGGGGACAGGATGTAGGAATAACTGTAGAAAACAAATCAGCCTGCTTTAAGATCAGGTGGATGGACTAGATAAATTCTTCCCAGCTCTATCTTCTATAAGTATTGTTTTTATCTAGCCTCACTTTAATCTCACTTGGAACTGCAGAATTTATGCTAATATTACAAGGAGTATGTCTCACAACAGGTTTATACTACCGAGCTGTCATTGATAACTTGAAGTCTGTAATAAATATGTTTTGTAACTAATGAAACGTTATACATATTAAACTACCAGCTGAAGAAAGACTGCATAGTTCATTGCAGTATTTTTTCACTTCTAAGGACATTGACATTTTTCTCATGTTAACCTCTGTGATTTAAAAGACAGACTAGTGCTCAAAAGCTTATGTATGATGCGGATATACAAATCTCAATTTTACAAAGAAAAAAGAATTGCATAGATATAAATTTTAGGCTATCCAGACAGTCAATCATTACACAGCTGGCACTTCTGCTGCTGTCTGTTACAGTCTGTTTGAAATTACAACCATCTCTAAAAGCTTGCAGAAAACTTGACAGTGGTTTCTGATCCCTTGTATTTTCACTGCCCAGTAACAAGACCTGTGGAGGACACCTGCTTCTACCTTCTGGACGTAACTTTCTGCAATCTTGACTGGTAGAAAATAATAAACCTCAAAACTTCATTACAGTGGTAGCCAGCTCTGTCATAGTGACTTTCCGTAGTCATCCCCTCTAGAATTCAGAACTTCAGACTGATTTATTAGGAAAATCTGAAGGATATTCTGGAGAACAGTATCTGAAACACAAGGAACACTGATTTGCTATTTCCTTCTCTTGTGCATTCTATGTTGTTTTCCTCATTTGTTCGTGTGTTACACTGTCAGGCACATTGGAATTAACAAGAAGATATGACCCAGATGTCAGTGCATTTGTAGTGGAAAAAGGCAATTTCAGAGTCTAGTGCTTAATAAAATTTTTGCATGATTTCCTACAGCTGTTATCCATGTGTTATTTCAGGATAGCTGAATCACTGCACTGTTACAGAACTGAAACAAACACTCAAAACATGCTGAAAATGCAAATCCACAAGTTACTGTAATGTGGGATGTAAGTCTAACAGAGTATTTGGGGCTAGCGCCGATAAATAACCACTATGTTATCCATGCCACCAGATTCTGGATTCCAAAACCAAAAACCTACTAAACATATGTATTTGCCATATGTAATTATGACATCCTGATTTAGGCACTGGAGTCTCTTCTTTCCCTGAACTTTAATCCTGTTTATTTTTGACACAATGCGGTTCTTGTTGCACTCTAGAATCTAGAGACAAAATAAAAACTCTGTGGATTAAAACAAAATGATATAGAAATCCTTCCATATGAACTCCGTGTCTGATGATTCTAAGGGCCACAACTATGTGTAACCTTCAAATAATAGTCCTGAAGCTTTACAAAAACAACATCTCCCTTTCTCTTTAAATGTTAAAGAAAGCAGAAATTGGTTTGCCCTGTGTTATGAACCAGGATGCGATCCTTCTTCCTTTCCTACACCACTTTTGAATACAGAGCTTTTGCCCTGCCTGTCAGACAATGGATATGTCAGTTCAACAACTGTTAAGCTTACCCTAAAAAATAGATGAAAACTAACATCCATGCTTATGAATACACTGCTACTGCACTTGGGTGGCCATCTGCAAGAGAAGAGACGCTGGGACCAAAGTCTTCTCTGGTATATTTCCAATGACCTCAAGGTTACATTGAGACCTACTTGCCCATTGCACTTACTGATACACATCAGGACTTTTAAATAAAAACATATCTTGGGTGAGAGAGTTCCAGAAGCAGATGCACAAAGCCTTAGAAGGGTTTTATACTCAGCATGGTGCAACTGAGTGATCCTGTCCAGCAAAACACTGGAAAGGCACATTAATCAAGAGCCAAAAGCCCACATTCTGGATTTTTTTGTTTATCTTAACATAATTTGTTTACATAAACTTTGCACAATATTTTTCAACCCACTGTTCCTTTGGTATTTACTTATCTTCCTAGAAAAAGCTTCCTGCCAAATAAATAATTAGAAAATAGATCTTCCCCTTCCTAATTATTAATTATTGCCACTTGTAAGAGAAGATATATAAAGAGATTTGATAGTCAAGAACAGCCTCCTCTGATATGTACATCAGTAGTCCCACAATTTCAGCCTTTTGCACTGTTTCAGATAAAAATAGAACATAAAATCATTAGAAAATATAAGGCTTATACAAATGCAGATGGCTGAAAAGTTCATTCCAGGTACAAAAAAAAAAAAAAAACAAAACAACCTGGGCAGTGATTTAAGAAGGCCTTTTATAAAGAAAAGGAGATTTTGCAGATTTTCAGCTGAAGTGGGCTGCCTTCTCTGTAAAAACAGGCAGAGGAAAGGACAAAAGTGAGGGCAGGAGTTAGGAAGAGGGGAACCAGTTGCAGACACCTAGAAGGTAGCCAAGTATTCATTTCTGCAGGATCCAGATCAACAGAGAAACTCTAGGTATCCAAGAATGATCCTTCCATGCCCAGAGGTCTGGCTATAATCCCAGGTAAATACTGACAAGTGTCCTGTCATGTTTCAGAGCAGAACACTGGATAGCCAACCTTCAAATGCTCTACTGCTGCCAAAAAAACATTTTTATAAAACTACAGGAAATGCATGTATCAAATCTCCTTCTAGTACCTCCATTAGAAGTAATTAATGATGGAAATCTACGGGTTTGCACAGAACTAGTCACTTGCACAAGTCACTACGGGTGTTCATGACAGAACTTGTTTTTCTTTTCTAAAATACCTTAAATAACCACTGAACGGACACCTTTGAAACAGGTTTTGCTGTTAAAAAAGTTGTGGCCTATCAATAATAAAATAACACACTCTCAAAACCAGCTGCTTCACATTCCATTCATCAATCTTTTGGTTGCTTATGTCAAACATTGACAGGTCTAATGTATTGAGAGATAGGAGTTTGTCCTTGGCTCTAGCAGGGGGGAGGAAATGACGGCTGAGCACCAGCTCACAGCACACATACTGAAAAGCCTCCAGAGTAAATTGGGGCCTTGAAAAAGCCCATCCTTCCATGCCCTGGGATCACCCTGCACAGACACCACGGGAGGCACAGATGTGTGTGCGTGTCACCCTGAGCAAGGACAAAAATAGCAACCCCTGAACTTTTTTTTGGATGCACTTGGGGCAATGCAACAGTAACAGACATAAGCCTCAGGTACTAGATGCCAGGCAATTCCAAATCTCCTCTAGGCTTAAAAAAAACAACAAAACAAGTATGTTTATACAAGCACACATATGCCACAATGTTCTGCACTAACGCAAAGCAAATAGCCCCTGCAAATGTAAGCATACCCTAAGCAGCCAAATAGTTCGTCCAATTTCAAATTTGTGGGCAAATCTGAAGTGTGAAAGAAAGTACAGGTATCTTCAAATAACACGTGTCCCAAAAAAAAGCAAGTCCTAGTACCTGTTGAGACAGCTGGCAGAGGAGAGAGCTGGAGAAAAGAGGAACAAATGTGGAGGGCTCTTGTTCTGAAATATTCCCACGCTTTAAGGAAATAAAAGACATCGGTGATACCGAATTAAGATCTCTGCTTCCTAATGACAGTTTTGTACATAGAGTTTGGGAAGCCATTTGATCACAGCTGGCACTGGGATTTTGTCCTGTCTTGCAGTGTCCCTGAAACAAATGTGTTTACCCTGGTAATCTGCTGGTTAAAGGAAAGAAATAGGGCGGCAAAGCTGAGCTTGAGGTTGGATCCTGTTTCCCCGCAAAACTGGGAACATCTCCAACATTTCTCAGGACAGTCCTTGCTTTCCTTGGGGCTTCTTCCCCCCAGATGCTTCACAGCTTGCTACAAGAATCAGGGCAAGCTCATTCCCATGTACATATCCCCAAGATAATTTGTTTGGAAAAGAAAGGCATCAGCTTCAACCACAAAGACAGCAATCTTTCCTGTAAGTTTGGAACACTGACATATGACACTCTCTGGTGCTGCAGAACATGTTAGTATTGCATAACAAATTCAAGACACTTACTTTATTCTACTTGTGTTATATGTTATTATTAAATTCATGTTGAACAAAACACTGAGTATGTTTTAAATATTACTAAAAACCTGGTCATGTTCCCATTCTTACACTGGACACCATTTCCCAGATAGAAAGAAAGGCTGTGTTCATTCCCTGGTCTTGGTCTACTTCAGCCCAGGAAATGCAGTGGTTACATCACTGGAACTACTTGGGACTGCAGCATCTGTCTTACGAAAATAGTCTGAGGGAGCTGGGCCTGTTCGGTTTTGAGAACAGACGACTGAGAGAGGACCTCACCAGTGTATATAAAAATCTAAAGGGAGGGTGCCAAGAGGATGGAGCCAGGCTCTCCTCGGTGGTGGCAAGCAATAGGACAAGAGGCAATGGTCAGAAACTGATGCACAGGAAGTTCCAGCTGAATATAAGGAAGAATTTCTTTACTCTGCAGATAACCAAGCACTGGAACGGATTGCCCTGAGAGGGTGCGGAGTGTCCCTCACTGGAGATATTCCCGAACTGTCTGGACACAATCCTGTGCCATGTGCTCTGGGATGGCCCTGCTCAAGCACGGACATTGGACCAAATGACCCCACTGTGGTCCCTTCCAACCTGACCCATTCTGTGATTCTGTGTGAACAGCAGTTTTGGCCACCCAACTCTAGTCCCATTAGGAATACCTACAATTTACTGAGAAATACCAGTGGTGTAGTCAGTGTCACAGCATATTTCCTGAAAGATTGTCCTGGTTATAATGTAAGCAGGGCCTATCTTGGCTAAGAGAGGCAATAGTTATTTATTTAGCCAACTGAACTACCCAAATGACACCTTCACCCAGGAGGATAATAAAAACTCTTCGGACCCTCCACCTCCTCTGGGTATTATATATGGTTGGAGGGAAAAAGTTTCATAACAAACACTGTCCTGGAAAATCTGCTCTACCACACACTTTCTTTAAAATTCTGTAAAATCGGATTAACGGTACATCTCCCACATCCTGGGGTGCTGGGAGATCAAACGCATCCAAGACTGGGAGGCACTCAGATACTTCAGCGATGCAAGCCATGGAAGAATCCAAGATAGACAGATAATCCTCATTTATACCATATGGGGAAACACTGAAGCAGAGAGAAGTTAAGCAACCTGTCACTCAAAAAAAATACATGGAGAGTGCTGCTAGGAGAATTTCATCCCCTCTCCCCAGTACTTCAGAAATTTGGAACAAGCTTCAACATGAAGAATGTTACTGGAAATAACAACATGGGAGACAAGGGACTAGCAGATTCCCAACTACATAGCCCAGTGCATATAAAACACCCTCTCCTCTATCCCATCACTGGTGCTAGCATACAGAGCACAAAATGAGTGAATGCAGCATGACTATAATCATTTTGATAGCGATTGTTTAAGTCAGTCAAGAGAAGAGCTGACTCTCACTTCTAATCCTTTTGTTTGAAAGGTGGCAGTGCCAGCTCTGCCCCGATCCTTCTGCAGGATCCTACACCTCTGAGCACTGAGGGGCTTGCCACTACCAAACAAGTTTCATGGCAATGTATTAACTAATGACATTGGAAGAATGACTCTTGATTTCCACTGGCATTACCTCTGCCTGTGTGGTTTAAAGAAGAGAGTTATCAGTTAAGGAACAGCAATTTAGAAGCCATAAATGTGGGGATAGAGACACCCACGGGATTTGTGTGTTAGCTTTGCTTGCAACAAAAGATTAGGAAATCAGGTTGAGAGTTACCAAAAAAAAAAAAAAGGCAAGAAACTAAAGATGGACCGATAAGAATTACTGCAAACCCTGCACTTTTGAAATATAGGTCTGATAAGAAGATATTCAGAGGTCAAGAGAGTTTATACCTCCCATGTGTTCATTCACAAGTTACACACTAGCAGTATTTTCCACGCACAAAACAGTCATATGTAGTGATTTAAACTACCCATGAAATCAACACTTTAAAGAATTATTGTTTTACTAACAAATGTTCAAATGAAAACTCAATGTTTTCCACAAGTGTTTACAAATCAGAAAAACGAACCGCCATGTCTGTAAAAGAATAAGCACCAATATTTCACCAGATATTTTAGTACAAATTTCTTCAAGCTCAGCCCTCCAGAAATGTCCGGTTTAAAACAACACATCTTTTTAGAATTATTTGAGCTATAAAAATCCATATATTTATAATAATAGCAAAGAATGTATAGCAATTTGCTATGGCAACACTACTTCAGAACTCAGTGATACAATTACACAAGAAAGCTTACTTAAATACGAAATTTTATGTCTGTTCTTACATCGCATACACTTACATATTTGAGCTTTTCCAGGAACAACATTGACTGACATGATTTCAGTCAATCATTTAAAAGGAAATACAGGTGTCTGATTTTTATTTAGCTATCAAAAACCTTTCATTGTGTAACATTACATTCAGCAGTTCACTTGATTCTCTCTAGAAAAAAACGAAGTGCTGAGCTTGCCGAGTTTAAATTTAAAACAGCTAAGTACCATGACACACTCCTGCTTTCTGATGGCAAATGCTGATGGAATACTGTCCTCCCTCCAAGACTACAATGTGTCTCACACTAATCTAAATACCAATTTCCATAAACAATGACAACTGGGAAACCCACTGCATTCAAACAGTAATGGAGAAGCCTTTAATAGGACCACAAGGATGCATGGCCACAATAAACTCATTATCAATTCAAAAGCATATGCGTGAGAACATATCTGCAACTGATTTATCCATCTCCACTTCTGTATTTTTATTTTCCTGAGTCACTGTAGCTGTAATTTGCATGAGGTGTATTGCTACATGTTTTTAGTGGACAAATTTGGAATTTTCAAAGCCCTTCTAGTAGTTCGCATGGCCAGAAATCATTATGTTTCCCTACAACTGTGCAACATGGAAAAGGGGGCATCTCCTTTTTGAAACTCAGGTTTACTACACAGGATTTTAAAATGCAGACTTCATATTCATCATTCAGTAATTTTATTTCACTTGCCATGACTCCCTGTTTAATTTTCTTACACCAATTAATGCAGTCTTTTTCTGGTCTAAATGAATTTTATGAATTCTTTACCTCCTGGAGACAGTTGCAAAGTGTTTTGTCAGATGCACACGAGACAGCACAGAAAACTCAGAAGGTTTAATCCTAGCTTTGCCAACACTTCCCTCTGAGACTGCGGTTAAAAGACAACCTCACCCTCCCTCCTCCCGTAGCTTCAGTTTCCTTGAAAGGATCTCAAAATAGACTAATAGACCACCTGTGAGGAGATCTTAAATTCATTAAACCCTTAAAAGGAATAAAATTTCTCACTAGTAATAATTTAGTGCTATTGCTGATCCATTTAAATAGAAACACTGCAAAACCACTTCACAAGTCTATTAACTCTGAAGTGACCAGTAGCTTATTATTTGTGACAGTTCTCCAGTTTGAGCTTACTCAAACTTCCTGTAGCATCCATCAGGACTCTTCTATAATCTCTAAGGTAAAGACTTAAAATGCATGAATTTAGAGCATCTTTCAGAGTACTTGTTATTCTTAATTTTCCTGCTCAGCATTTATTAGTGGCCTACAGCAATTTTCCTCAGGCCAAGTAGTATCATCAGTGCTTTTGCACAGCTTGGCCTTCCTTCCTAATCAACCATGGAAACATGGTCCAGAGAAACATGGTCTGCTCTTTGTCAGGTGACAGAAAACCAGTTTATTTTTCTGTTATTCATTCTATCAAAATATTAAGTCCTGGAGAACTTTTGGACAATAATTTACAGGACTTTTTGCAGGAGGAGTTGGCCAACATATCCTAACAGACATAATCTCTAATAAAAGATTTATTCTTTTCAGGAAAAGCTCGTATCGGTCCTACTTTTTGTAGTGGAATATACCATATTTGCCAAATGACAAGGACATGCTCTTTCCAGCCTGTACTTGCTCATCAGCTGGGACATGGGCCTGGTTTTATTTTTTTTACTACTTGGGTTTGGTTGGGTCTTTTTTTCTTATTTTAAAGGTGATTGGTAATATGTGATGGTACCGTGCTCCCTTTGAAACTGGAGTGCAGACTTTTAAATGTAAAATCATCCTAAGTGTCCTTTTCCACAGAACCATTAAGGTGAAAAAAGTCCTCTGAGATCATCGTTAACCCAGAACCGACACGTTCACTGCTAGATCACGTCTGCAAGTGCCACATCCACACAGTTTTTTGAACAACTTCAGAGACAGTGACTCCACCACTACGCTGGGCAGCCTGTTCCAATACCTGAACACCCTTTCAGCGAAGAATTTTTTCCAAACATCCAATCTAAACCTCCCCTGGCACAACTTGAGGCAGTTTCCTCTCATCCTGTTGCTTGTTATTTGGGAGGAAACACTGACCCCACCTTGCTACAACCGCCTTTCAGGTAGCTTTTGAGAGTTATAAGGTCCCCTCTGAGCCTCAAAAGCTCTCTATTACAGCTCAGATCCTTATATTGAGAGCCCAAAGCTTTGCTCCTCATCTCGAAAGCCTCCATCATATGGACAAAGCCTCTTTTCAGGGTAAAATCTCCTCACTTACAGCTCAAAGCCTCATGTTCTTCATGTTTAAAACCTCAACTGGAGCATCCAAAGACCTATTTTTAGGGTGTAAAGTCCCATTTTTAAGGCCAAAAGATTCATTTGAAGGGTCCAAGCCTGTCTATTAATACCCATGGAAGGAAGAGAAGAAATGATGGTTTTGTCAAGGTTCAGATGCCTAATGACAGACTAAGCATTTGTTTCCTTAGTGAGTTGCTAAAGTTTACCTGCAACTGGCATGTAATATCTAGGACACAGATGATGATAGCAGGGAAAAAAAATGAGGGGGGGCAGATGTGATAGCTGTGTACAAATATAAGATAGAATGTCACTAAGGAACAGAGAGTCTAAGTACTTATTTAATCAACACAGGGTAGAATAGTAAAGAAGGGGCCTCAAAATGTTAAGAAACCATTCCGAAATAGCAGCGACGGAAAAGGAGAGACATGCAAGCCAAGACTTTAGAAAGGTTCATACCAGGACACCCCCATATATATCACATGGAAAAAATAATCAAATTATTAAGATCATCTATACCCTAAATACTTATTAAATAGGACTTCCTAAATACATTAAAGAAGTGTCAGACTCTGGTTTGATTGCATATCAGATCATAAAAACTACAATCAATCTGCCTTGAAATAAAAAAAAAAAAAACAACAACAACAACAAAAAAAGCCCAAGAAAAAGCAAACAAAAATGGTTTAAAGGCACTGATATACAAAATCCCAGTTTACAATGTCACTCACACACTCACCCGGGGTAATGCATCTTGTTCTGATCAGTTTCATACCAGCAATTTGTAAACAAAGCAGAGAGTTTGTTCACTGATGAACAGCAACATTGAATAGAGGTCAGCAGAAAGTTTTACAAGGAAAGATTGCTGGAGCTCAAATATACCTGTTGGGCTGAGTAAATACACGAAAAGAGGAGTGCATTTTAACATTGAACTATAATATTGAAGGGTAAGAAGCAAAAACCAAAGAGGGAGATGAATTAATTAGTGTGGTGCCCAGAGGTAGGGGAGGAAGGATAATGAAGAGTAGTGGGATTAAATTAGGAAAAGCAAAATTTAGGCTGAGTATAAAGAAAAAAAAACTTACTAATAATGAGTTCTATTATTTCGGGAATTAGTCTCTCAGGTGAAATGATGGAAACACCTGTCTAAGATTTAGGACTTTTAAATTTAGGTTGCGCAAAGGCATTAATGCGTGAAACACGAAGTGTGCACGAAGGCGTACAGGCTTTGGGGAGCAAAACAGTGCTGGTAGGGACAGAGCGAGCGGATGTGGCCACATCCTGTCTCAGCTCCATGACTACAGTGCAATTACCAACATCCTCTCCAAGAACTGCCCAAAACACAGCCTACACACACGTGGCACAAGCTCTGCTTGGAAGCACTGCCCACGCGGAAAAGCGATGGGCGTGTGCACAAGGGGATTGGGGCACAGTTGGCTGGCAGAAGTGCCTGGCCCAATGTAATTCCAAGCACAGCGGGGTAAGGACACATCAGCACACCTGGACTTTGCTCCCAGTTCCAGCATTAGCTCTCTTTGCCACTCTTCCAGGCCTTCCAGTTTGAAGGAAACCGCAAAAGAAATCCATAACCAAAATCATAGCATTTTGCTGCTCTAAATCAGGTAATTTTGTTTGGAGATTAGTGAGCCCATGCCACACCATTCGGAGGCCAGACTTGGTGCTCCAGTCAGAGCACTCTGCTTTTGAGCACTTTCTGGAGTCAACAGTGCAGTTCAGAGGAACAGCTGCTATTGCTGCTGCCTCTTCATTTAATTCATGAAGGCCAAGCAAGCCAGCTAACACCATCATAAAACAAAATAAAGCATCCCTTCAGAAAGGGCTGCAAGACGAAAATGCCATACACTGCAGTTGGCAATCTGATGTCTTGTTTATAGCACTTCTCCTGCTATCTTAAGTGGGAAGCATCACCCAAAACTGATCTAACTTCTTTTTTTCTGGGGTTTGCTTTGCCTACCTCACATAAAAGTAAAAAACAGCAAAACCCTTGCAGGCAATTCTGAAAGCACTGCAGGGACCGCAACTGGATAAACAGTTTGTGCCTAACAACAGGCAGGCTGTTCACCCAAGTGAAAAAGAAGGGTTAAACGCTCTAGCTTTATCAGGAAATTTGAGGCTTTATACTGGAAGCAATTTGTTCAATGGCTATTTTGACCATAGAACTTCCTAATCTCAGTTCCCATAAAGTTTGGCTTGGAGCCAGCCAGAATGGTTCGTTTCAGCTGCACGGATATCTTCCACAGAGGAAATAAAAGGATTTCAAACCCCGGAGTCATTTCCTTTGGTTCTCGGCTCATTCAGAAAAAATGTCCTTTCGGTCAGTGATATCTCCAACTTAATTCCTGCAGCATGACTTTAAAAAAAAAAAAAAAAAAGTCTTTGTGGGAAACTTTTTCTGAAGGTTTGGAAGTGTGCCCTATAAGCTCTTTGCCAGTTGGTGTAAAATACCTTCTTTGCTCCCAGAAGTTTGCAAAGAAAAATGTCCTCTTCACTTCTACATTAACTCTGAGCTTTCTAGAAGTTTTTACTCATCTAGCAGCTCCCATTTAATGATTAAAGGAGATATGCACACTCATACAAACAGATGTATGAGTTTACAGAACTGTGCATCAAAACAATCCACTAAATATATTTTAATCACAGGCACTGATGCACGTTCAGCTTCAGAGGCAGTAGTGCAAGCAGAACAAGCAAGCACCTAGCAAGTGCAGCAATGTGTTTCCCAAAAGTATCATAGACTTTGAGACATTGTCAGCCTCGGTATCTTGCTTTTGAGAGCAGTTGACAAACATTTCATTTTTTCACCAAGATTTAGCCCCTATTCTGAAAAGTGATCCAAAAGATACAAATAGGATATGTTTAAAACAAGCTTGCAGGCCAGCCAACATAAATACCAGGAGTATAATGTCCTCTCCAAGTGAGTGGGATACGTACTCCTTGAGGCTGCCACCATCTTAAGCACGTAGTCAGGGTTTCACTGAAATAATGGAGATATAATTTTTAACATGCAATCTAGCTGTAATGATCAAATTCATTCCAAGCGCGTCAGACCCGTGAAAACTACCTTTACATCATCGTGAAAGGGAGAGGAAGCTTTTCAAATATATCTTCAGGCCTGTGATATTTCTAAGAGTCCTATAAAACAAAATACCGAGGTGCAGGGCTCAGTATAAATGGCAGCATTTGTGGGTTCTGTAACAGCAAGTTTACACATCCTTCGTCCTAAAATGAACTTTGAAGCACCAGGATGCCTCAGAGCTGACACATTTTTCATCAAGAAGATTGATTTTAGTGAAACTCAAAGACTTCTTCAGTGCTGTGCTTCAGCATGCATCTAATACTAAGCATACACATCCTGAGGTGGCCTCGTCTTATGTTCAGAAAATTCCAAAAGCAGAGTAAATGACACATGCAAAATGGAAACATTAATGAGTTCAACCCCACTGTCAACTTCAAATGTCAGCGCCGATCTTGATAATTAAACTACTCTTTCTAGGAAAGTTTATCACCAGATCAAATTGCAGTTTTAGTTATTATTTATGAATTGAGCCTTGTATAACTTAAATGCGCAGAATTGTTTCTTCCTGCATCAAAATGATTCAAGGTGTTACATGAGATGGACTGACACATCAACTTCTCATAAAGTACTTCAACACACATACACTCATATTTACATATATCTCCATATATATCACAAGCTCCTTGATAGCACTGCTCTGCTAGGCCTTAGAACTGAAGGCCTTCTTTAGCCTAACTCAGATATTTTCTAACAACGTCTTGAATAGAACAGACTAGACCCTCAACCTGTGGATCTCTACCTAAGAGGAGATAACCTACAATATTAGACCTTATTTCTGTTTTCTGAAGGAATGTGGGGGGCTATTCAATTTATAAAATAAATCAAACAAGTAAAATAAATAACGAAGCCTGATTTTCTATGTGCCAATCCAAACATTTCTGTATTGCTAAGTTCCGTCCACTTAAATCATTATTTACTAGGATAAAATAACAGATACTGATGAAGCAACTACAAAGAAAGGCATAGGGGAGATTTACAGAACAGCTAATTTTTCTGAGGTTAAAGGGGACCTGCACTGTAATTATAATGGTACTTTTTTCCTCTTTCCCATTCTTTTCTAAAGTTGTATGTAAATTTGAACCAAATGTTGACTGGAAATTTTTTCCCCTTTTACATTCCACTTTTCTTCTCCCTTTCAGGAATGCCAAACCCAGGAGACGAGTGTCAGTAAAGACTGTCCAAATTAAAACAAAATTTCTGGTTTCACTTAGTCCTAAGGGTAACATGTGCTTCCACTCTTCCCTGAAACACAGTGGGAACATGGGGCTTTAAAAGTGTAATCTGAAAATCCTATTTTCTTACAAGCCTTATTAATGTGAAATGACTCGGTGACAGTCGTAACTTACATTTAAAATAGTAGAAGAACATTTCACAGCCATTCCTCTGCCTTATCCTCACTTCCAAAACACAGCAAGCTCACCTTGCTGGGCTTTTGAAGGTTAATTTTACAAAACCCATTTTGGAGTTGTTTTTTTTCTTTAATGTGCAAACCTGCAGATATTTCCTAGGCCTCACACTGGCAAACACACAGGTAATTTGCGAGGAGATGAACTGTAACAGAGTCACACTTCACTCCTCCAGCTCCTGCTCCCAAGCATTTCAGCCAGCCACCACAGCTTCCCCCACACACTCCCATGCATCCCAATGCAGCCAGCCAGCCTGGCTAAGGATGAGTGGGACAGTTGCCCTCTGTTTTAGCTCAAGAGCCAGGCTTTTTCTTCAAAGACCTGCCCCAGAAGCTGTCCTCCAGATAAAGATTTGCTCAGAGCGGCTGTAAAGAGTGTGGTGGAGTGCCGCAGTCCCAAGATCCCTGAGCTGGCATCCAGCTGAGCCCACTTCCCACATCAGCCACAATGGCCCCAAGGAGAGCAGTCCTAAAGGGAACGTGTCTCCCAGCTGCCTCCCCAGGGCTCCTTGTGGGGGTGCAGCTATTGAGACTATTAGAGCAATTGTATGAAAATACATCTTAAAATATTTGCCTGACTCCAGATGCAGAATACTGGGGGAACTCCTAGAAATAAGTGCATGCATTCAGACAAGAATCCTGACCCTACTCGCAAGCAAACTCATGACACAATTCCCACCATCATAAAAACCAAGTTTGCTCCACCCTCTGTACCAAACCTTGGCTGCTCTGGTGGTCAAAAACTCTCACCCATATTTAATCACGGCTTGTTTACTCTCACTTATTCTTGCTGCCAGCATTGTGCACACATTTTTTTCCCTTGCCTAATACCAGATACTGATTTCTTCACAGACATTCCCATTTTGTTCCGGTTCTGTAAATATTCTTTTAAATGCTACGTCTTCCATTCTTCACCAATCCCTCTCTATACTCTTTCGAGTAAGAAGAACCTCAGCATTTCCAAGAACTAAACGGAGGCCATAGGAGCATGAGTTTAACTGCATGAAAGAAGGAACAAACTCTAGCCTTTGTCTTTAGGGCAGCAACAGGAGGCGAGGTCAAATAGGTTACCTGGATAGAAAAAAGTGGTAGGAGCAGCCCTATTAAATACCTTGGGAGAAGAAATTAAAGTGGGAATGAACCAATTTACTATGCCAACTATCATTTTTTCCCCATGGGAAAGCTGCACACAAGTGCAGCAGGTCCAGGTCTATTAGGGCAGCTGCCAGTTCAAGGCAGGACTCAGGTGGTAAGGCAGGATGTAATCCAGTGCTGGGTCTTTCCCACTGAGAGCTGCTGACATTGCATCTTCTTGCATTGAAAGTGTCCCTCTAGAACTTGGAGCTAACCAGAAGGAAGGAGCAGGTTGGAATGATGACAATCTCTCTCTCCAGGCAAGCAGATGGGGGAATAGGTAACCTTTGAGAAAATCAGAAGGTGATCACTAGATCTATTCCTCTTGCAAACAAAGCAACAGGCTGGAGAACCTAAGTGGGCATACTGTAATGCAAAGTAACCACGGAGTCACTCTAATGCAGTGCTGACAACACAAATGAAACATGAGTGGCTCCTTAAGTGTTTTAAGCCGTAAGAAATAAGATGGGTGAACTTAAATACATAGTACAGTCAGAGAACAGTCATAGAAAAACAGTGAAAGCAAGGCAATGAACGGATCATAACACCAAGATCCAACATGCACGGCAAAGACAGAGCAAGCTGCTGTGCTGGTGGGGTAGAAATGATCAGACAAAACATGGCAGAGAGCAACACACAACCTGCAAGAACTGAAATGCAGGACAATAGAGAAAAGCAGTAAGTGGAGTGCTCATAGAGGACTTTTATCATCCCTACACAGATTGGGCAAAATGGGATGTAATGCAAAGATCACATTTTTAGGTGCTGTTTCAGAGAGCAGCTGCTTAGGAAGCCCAGAACAGATGCAACTCTTAATTTTAATGACCACAGAGAAGGTTATAGGACAAATTGACAAAAGTGAACACTAACAAATTGCAACAACAGATGGTATTCACCCTCCCAGTTTGAAAAGAGCTCCAGGATGTAATAACTGACTACACACACTAAGAAGTGGTGTACAGTTTTTTTTTCCTTTGTACCTGATGACTGGGAGGTGGCCCACATGGTCCCAGTGTTCTGAAAACATCCCAGGTAAGATCCAGGTACGTAAAGATCTGTAAACTTGATGTCAAATCAGCAGAAATTACAGAAACGGACTAAAATCAATGGAAATACAATATGTGGAAAGAGTTAACCGGGCTTTTGTAGGTTTGTCTCACAGACCTATTGGAGTACTTTGAAAAGGTCAACAAGCCTGTGGATAAGGGTGATCTGGCTAATACAGTCTGCTCGGATCTCCAAAAGACATTTGACAAGCCCCTCACAAAAGACTTCTTAGGAAACTAAGCAGCCATAGCTTAAGAGGGAAAGTTCTTGGATAAACAATCGGTTAAAAGATAAAAACAGAGAGTAGAGGGCATGATCTTTCTTGCAAGGGAGGAACAGCACCAATGGACTTCCACACGGAACTTTGCCAGGACCCATACTGCACAACTCACTTCTAAATGACAGGAAGAGGCTAAGCAGTGAGGTGACAAGATTATTTAGGAGACAAAACAGGAGAGGCATCTGTGAAGAACTGCAGAAGGACCTTATTAAAGTAAGCAACTGGGTAATAAACCAGAAGAAGAAATTAAATGTAGATAAACGCAGTCATGCACATGGGAGAAAATTCTGGTTTTACATTATGATGCCCTTTGAAATGTCCATAAAAGTGTCAACTTCCTATTTGCTCAAAAAGGCAAATTGGATTTCAGGAATTATTACAAAAGAAGCAGAAAGCAAGGCAAAGAATATACAGCACACATATGTACATATATTTCCCTGTCAGCCCCTCCTCTCCCATAACTTTTGAACTGACTGACCCCATTCAAGCAAATTTGACAGAGGTAGCAATCTCGAACACTTTTAAATTTCAAAACCTCAATCTTATTACTAGACACTGGTGAAAACACAGCAGAGGTTTTTTAACCCCAGCAGCCTCAGAAGGATTTTTTGCACAGCATACACCCCTCTCCTTTAAGTGTAACAATTTTACCACTTCTGCAGTAAAAACCCAAGAAAGTAGAGCATGGCAGGCAGAGCTATGCAATTCTTTCAGATGTAAGAACTCAAATTCACCCCACTTGATAAATATGTATGTGTCTCCAAAACTCCAAGCATATTTAATGTCTGTTCCATGCCTTTCTTCTCTAATAACTGTCTATACTAGCAATAAAATCCGTTTCTATTTATAAAGGAAATTACAAAAATAATGTGCAACAAATAAACAAAAATTAAACACTGAAATTCTGAGCACAGATTTCCCCCTCCCTCCCCCCTCAGATTTGGGGCTTTTTCTAAAGATACCTTCCATCAATTATGTGGAATTTACCCTGCAATTTACTGTGAGCTGAAGTGACTGACAAGAGCAACCAAGATACCTCAGGCAAACCAGGTCACTCAGACGTCTTCTTGCTGTTTTGTGATTAAAGGTTGACCACAAAAACCTTTACTTTCTGCAGAATGCCATGCTTGGTTGGTTAAATATGCAGGCAATTAACATAGAGATAACATGTATTTAAATGGAGGTCCCATTGACCCCTATCTCCTGACTGCAACCTTTGCTCTGAAAGCAAACAGCTTAGCAAAAATATTCAATTAATAAAAAGCCATGAAAGGCAACAAGTCCATTTCAATTAATTTAAAAATAAATAGTGTTTACTGCTCCATATTTAATAAGTTAATAAAAAACAGCAGCACAACTAATATCACAAGCAGCAACAGAATGCGCCTGAAAGATCTTTACGATATGAATATCATATAAAAAAACACCAACTCTTTTGTCCTTTATTTAGAACAAAACAGAATATTACATAAGCAATAAAACAAAGAAAGCCAGTTTTTTATACATTTGACCCCTTCTTTCTTGCCTTTGCCCATGTCCTATCCCAACTGTGATGCTACAACTTGCTGCAGTGACTCCCATCCCTCTCTTCAAGCATTCCCTACTATTTACCCTCTACCCTCATACCTGTACCTCCCTCACAAACTCCTTGTTGGCCAAAACCAACACAAGTTGCACCATAGAGGAGCAACAAGTGAATTACTGTAGTTACTTCAGGTAGACCAAAACTAAACCCATCCTGCATTTCTTGTAGTGGAAGCACTAAGTGTCCATTCTACATAGCTGCCCATTTTCTGAAAATATTTAACTTGGTTCTATCTTAAAGTCCCAGCCTTCTCTTGCTTTAAACTGGACAATAAACTGTAAACTTCTATGTAGATAAAAAATTGACAGCTTGGAGGCTCTGAAATTGGAAACCAAACTAAGAGAATTTAACCACTTGTAATTTTTTACTAAAACTTGCCATTTGGGGGTCCAGAGAAACCACATATCACACCACTGCCATCTAATGGAAGAAAACATCAGCCAATTATAGGTCCTGGAGAAGACCCAGTCAGACAAAAACTATTTCATCAAGTAGAAGAGTCATTTCTAGCACCCCTAACATGGCCTCCTCCTTTTCTCATCTATAAACTTAGCTCTCCTCAAAACACTCTGGGTTGAAAAAACTCACTAAATGTTATCCAAATGTGTGATTATTCTCAGGAGAGCTGAAAGACTGGTTTGGGTTTTTTGTTGGGTTTTTTTGTTGGTTTGTTTGTTTTTTGTGGAGAATTCAGTAATTTAAAGAAATGTCATTTAACTCCATTCAAAATCCTAATATTACTTATGGTACCTAAATTGATTGTGGACCCTGCTCTTTTTCAAAGATCTGGGCTGCAAAGTCCATAGGACAAGGTTGCCTTTTAATTAGTTTTTTATAGAGTACAATTGTTTTCTGTACTGTTGATTAGCAGCTAGAGCTTTAGTGCTCACATAACTGTATATGGCTACCACAGCCTGAATAGATGGAGCAATATTAATAATGCCTGCCAGATCCTTCCCCAGAACTGGTATGGGTGGTTTTTTTGATCAGCATTGAGCGAGCTACATCTTTATTGCCAGCGGTTATGATTTTTCTCCTGTGTTGCACATCTATTCGTGTTCGAGCAATCCTACGCCATCTCCAGACAGGCAGCCCTCAGACACCCAGAAAGACAGATGTAATAAAAATGATGGCACAGTCTCTTAGTGTTTCATTTTCACAGTATACTCTCTACCAAGAAAGGGAACATTTACTTAATTCACTTGGGTAAGAGAACGCTACTCTTTGAAACAAAAGCGGGGGATGTGCAGCAATAGGGGAAAAGCGAGCAGTGACCTCTCTGCTGGCAAACCACAGAAGCGAAGTCGCGCTGTAATTCACAGATCTAATTCAAAATGCTTCCTCTTGAGTACCCACGTTCAATAAGAGCCTGTCAATTGGATTCATTATCAAATTGTCACTATATCAAGACAGCATGTGTTTTGCATATGCTGTATACTCTGAGAGAGCCTAACGGAGTCGGCTCCAGCAAAACTAAGGAGCTGGACACTGTCCTCCTCTTGCCTCTGCCCCGGGCTTCTACAGGTCAGCTGCTGTGCTGAAGACTTGAGACTTCTGAGAAAGTAACTTCTGAACAGAGCACTGTCGCTTTCAGAAGAGATGACCTGCCTTCAAGCAACTAGAGGCCGAACAGATTTACTGGTGTATAACATGCTGTATCAGGGCACCAGAAAAAAAAGTTTAAGAAAAGTGATTCTTCAAGACAATTGAAAAAGCTGAGGCATTGTAAGGAAGCTTTCAACAAAGCTGATTATGAGCCACTGTTCAGATAAAAAAAAATTCTCTTCTGTTCATTTCTGTGATATGAAATAGATATTTCCAAGTCTGCTGAGACCACTAAGAGCCTACTAGCATTACCCAGTCCCAAAATGCACTTCAAGTGCATGCCAAGCTATTGGCAAAGTTTTATACAGACCAATGAATCAAAACATTAATCACTGTGTATAAATGGAAATTCTACTTTTTTATTTCTCTGGAAGGAAACAAAGTTAAACCAATTATTTGTCAGCGATATGGGCCTGCAGATTTTGGAAGCAGTAAATTAAGAATAATCACAGATTAGATATGTCAAAAAATACTTGAGCATCTTGGGTCTCCTTACAGAAAATATTTGCTAGGCCATGAGTTCATTTATGAAAAGATAATGACCCAGGAAATTTTTTCCTTAATTGCAAAGAAGCCGTTTAAGAAGGTGTCTGGGGAACTAATTAGGAAGGAGTTTCCTCTGTAGAGGACCCAGCTTTAAACTCAATAAACAATTTTTAGAGGTCTTGCTTGAGACAGAGCACAGTTTAGATGCAGTCAAGAACGTTTGTTGAGGTGCAGCAGCATTTTGCAGACATTGGGGCAGGCCCTCACCACAGTGACGCAGTGGCCAGTGCTGGCATGCTCCAGCTATGATGACTTGCTGGGCACAACTCATTGAATCCTTTCCTATTTCACTTCAACAGATGTGAAAAGCATTCAAAAATATACTGACAGGAGAATCTCTACCTCCAGCTAAAGTGATATTTTGCAGAACACTTGCACATTTGCCAAGACATAATAATGCCTGCTGGCCAAACCAACAGGTGCCAGGAAAATTGCTTTGTTATGATACCTAAACATCCATGAACACATCATCTGCAAATTCAAGGAGACAACTACGTAGTTATTTTTAATATATATATATATATATGCAGCTTTCCCACCTCCCATATAGTTTCTGGTAACTTCTTAAAGTGGTCAGATTTACAGAGCATCATAGCTCATGAGCCCAGAGATCAAACAAGTTTTTATTTGCTATGCTAGGGTGTGAATTTACACTTCATTCGTGAGTGAACAACCTCATGGTTTTTTACTGGCAATCCCTTTCACTTCATTTGGATGCATGCCTGCCATCATGGTGTTCAGATGTCTCCTTTAGGTATTTTTTCTTAAGACTTGACTCTTGGTCTCATGTGGTTCCACAGTAATATCACTTTTTAATTTAAACAGAAAAAAATATTATTTCAACCTTTACTTATAAAAACCATAGGAGTGAAAGTAAAAAAAACCACTGAAGTTTAAAAAAAGCCCCAGAAAACAGCCTAAAAAACCTCCAAATATTAACAAATTTTAAACAATTAGCCTCATGTTGTTTAATGCAGCTTATCAAAACACATAGCATTGTTTTTTTCTCTTCAACTGTTTCAAAGTCGGGACTCATTGACACTGTTGAAGACTTTGTCCTTCTGGCTCTGGAGATTTGGTTTTATCAGCTGGCTTGCTAACCAAAAGTAGTACCACTCAGCATAGTTTGTGCACTCTGTTCAGGAGACCCAAGAACAGAAGGACCAGATCAGTGTGTGGCTGCTACAGTCAGCAGTGAGATGGATCAGCAGAGCCACAGACAAAACTTGCTCAGCGCCTGCCCCACACTCAGCACGTGCCCGGCTTTCACAAATGCCTCACTCTCAGAAAACCTGCTGAGCTAAAATATTCCATATTGCTACACTTTTAATAACTTGAGAACTATTATGCCACTGATTACATAATGCTTTGGAGTGGATCAAAAAGTAAAGAAAAAAAAAAAGAAATGCAAACAAAACTAATGCACAAAAAATCAGCACACCTATTGCTACTCTGGCATCGAAAACAGGACTGATTTATTAGCTACACAAGTCTAGAGTTTCAAACTTAAATAAGTCTGTTTTACAAATTATTTACTTTCTACAAGATCCACTTCCCCTTGAAGCACACTGTGCATGCCCTCCTAGTGCTAACAGTTTACAGTCTGTGATCAGGCACAGACCTACTAGTCTGGATTTTTTTCCCTTTCAAAATGGCAATTCTGAGAATCATAAATTACACAGCACAGTTATTGTAATTTGAGCTTATTCACAATAAATAAAATTTATTAACTAAATAGCTTTCTATGTAGCTTAGCTCTTTCCCACCAGCTTATTATTTTACATAGACTTGCTTCACATTGCTAGTCACAACCAAATTGGGCCATCTTGAGCATAAGAATATGAATTAAAAAATATAAAGTAAAAATGCATGATTTCATATAATCACAAATAACCTTCACTCTTCATAGAATATGTGCAGAAAATACTTTGTTAAATTCGAAGTTTTGAAAGTATCTTGTCTAACATACGTACCAAGGTATATCTACTGTATGATTATAAGCTTTGTTCACCAGAACACCAGAGCAGAAGCCTCCAGCTCATTAAGCTCCAATGCATTAGAGCATTTAGGGATGCTGGTGAACTTAAGCAGATAAGTAGCAACACTGACACAAGGCAGGACAGATTCCTTTTGGGAGATATGAAACACCACTTTATCATGCCATTCCAATTATCTCCAACATTTATAGTAAGCCTCCAGTTATTCCATTTTTGTTACACAAATAAACTCTCAGTTTATAAAATAGGTCATGGTAAATTTTAAGTCCTGGTCTAAAAACAGCAAGGCAACTGGAGAAATAAAATTGTATGTGATATATGGTGGGTTAACAAAGATGACTTCATCGCATTTTTTTTTTACCATAAACCTACCACAATCCTAATGAGTGTGTATCTGCATCCCCAGTTTTCGTATTTTAAAAAGAAATAGATCATTGCTAACGTTTCTCAACAAGAAAAATGCCATAATGAAATATTAAAATTATAAACAGAGTCACTTTAGTTCCCCTCGTCATGTTAGGCACATTTCTCTCCTAAGACTGCTATTCAACAAATCAAGTCATCCACGGTTTGAAAAAATGTACATAAAATGAAGAATATACCACCAAAGTGTTTGTCTCCTGCAAATTACCGTGATTCATAGGTTTTATTTATTAAAAAAAAAAATTCCTACAGGTGGGATTTCAGACTTTTAGTCATTCTCCTGTGCTCATCTTCTAAGGTACTAGCAAAATACTCAAAATCATGCAAGCCCCTGATTAAACCAGGAAGCAAATCTGCATGCATGCAATTACAGTGTCTGCAAGGGCAGACGCAGATGACAGTAATTCATACTCTAAGAAATGGGCTTGTGTATTTGGCAGATTAAGTGTTCTGTATTCCATTGCTATGAGGTATGGAAACTGTACTGTGAAACAACCATTACTCATTCCCTCAGCTCTGAGCACGTAGGTCTATCAAAGGCAAGCCAGGCTGGAGAGGGTGGGCGGCAAGGACTGGAAAGAGAAGAGTCTACACGTTTCAGATTAACGCTTCTCTTGAATGGTTTCTTTTATTTCATTTCCCCTACTTTTGAAATTAGCAAATACAGTAGGCCCAGAAGGGAAATGTGCAAGGGGAAGAGGGAGAGAGGGGAGGGAAAGGGAAAAAGCAAAAGCAGCCAAAACTCTCCAACTTGTTCATTAGGGGTTTTGTGTTTGAACATCTGAATGAATCATGTGTCTGTTTTTCATTATTCTCCACATGTATTTGTTCTTTGCTTTGTTCAAAGATTTCTGGCCATGTTGTCATGACTGTGCTTATTTTGTTTTATATATTGTTCTATTACAGGGTGATTGTTAATTCTCCTCTGGCTCACTTAGCAGTCATGCCACCAACAAAGAGCAATCTGAAAATTAGAGGTTATGTCAAAAGGTATCCCTAGTGAACTCCTTTGCAGCCTATACGATTACTTTAGACCCAACTGCTTAATTCATACCAGGGAGAGATCCTTAGATAACACTGCTCCTTATCATGACAGGAATGTTGTGGGTATCTCTTTAAAAATCGGAGGAATACTGGAGAATGATTTAAAGTACATCGCCAGGTGTTTTCCTCATTTTTCCAAGAGCAAACCTAACATTTCTTGCTAAGCAGTAACCTATTTTAATAGATCTGCCGTTACATGGAGGTTTTGAAATAATTTCCTCACTAAATTAAATATTTCTGCTTTAAGCTTTACCCTATACCTTGGTCAACACACAAATGACACTGAAAGAAACTCTGAAATCACTAATCATGTGATAATTTCTATCATCATTTGATCCACCCTATTCATTGGATACACATCACACGATGATGTGTTCACTTAACAAGATAATCTCGTACTTGGCAGAAAGTGAGTGAGACCCAAAAGACAGGAAAGGAGCAAACAAATACAGTGGCTTTTTCCTGTTTGTTGTTTGAATATTGGGTTTGGTTTGGTGTTTTTTTTTTGTTTTGGGGGGAAGGGGATTGTGTTGTGAGGGGTTTTTTGGTGGTTGTTGTTGTTTGTTGTTTTTTGTTGGGTTTTTCTACGGAATAGATGTAGACTCCACTGTGTTAGGGACTGTTTCAACTTCTGGAAAAATCTTGGAGCAAACAGTTGTATGAATCCATTCACAGACCTTCAAAGGTGGTGATTAGTCCTATGCAGCATGGATTCAGAAAGTGTAAAAAATGTCATATCATAATTTTGTCTAAACCAGTACATAAACCAGTATGTAATCAGTCTTACAAATAGCTCAGTATCATGTATTTTAGTTAAACCTTCCTTCTCTTTCATAACTTGAGCAGAGAGTAGAAAAAAGGTCTAGCTGAAAATGCTGCGAAGTAGGCATCAAACTGATTAGCAGATCCAATTTAAAGAAGTTGTTCTCAATGGCTCAATATTGCACTACCTGCTGTACTAAGAGGGTTTCCTTAAAAGTCTTCCCCTGGTCTGTTATTATTCACTCTTTTCCACATTATCTTGTTCAGTGTATTAGAGAAACCATTTATTAAGTGTGAAGAGGATACTAAAGAGGAAAATGCTGCAAGCACTCTGGAGGCTTAAGATTATACTCAAATCTTAGTAAATTAAGGAGCATCCAGGAAAAAAATAGGATAAAATTCAATACAGACAAATGAAAAAGTTCTAGCTCTAGGAGGGAATAATCAACAACCCAGAGCAGAGCACACAACAAGGAATGCCTGGCTGGCATCAGCACTGGAAGAGAGTAACAGAACCAGGGGCTGCACACAATCTCTCAGCATAAACCAGCACCATTTTTCTCATGCAACACCCAGTGCCTCAGAGATGCATCTCTATTTTAAATACACAGTTATTTATATGTATAAATCAACAAAGAGGAGACTCATGCGATCACAGAGAAGACAAATGAAACCCCTCTGTACTATTCAAAATGATAGAATTTAGGCCATCTGAAAATCCTATGCCCAGTTCCAAGTTCTTCAAGTAAGGAGTGAGCTGATTAGAGAGAGACCAGAGAAGTGCAATATATTCAGAAATTTACAACAAATTGCCTTTAAGGAAAAAGTTAAAGGACTAGTGTTTAGTCTAAGGAAAAGATCAGGCAGATGCAGGTCAGTCTTCAAATATATATGTTTGCTGCAAAAAGGAAAAGAATACACTGCTCTACATGTCCACTGGGGATAAGGAAAGAAGCAATAGACTTAAATTGCATCAAGAGAGATTTGGGTTAGACATTAGGAAATGCTTCATTATAGTGAGAAGAGGAAGTGTTATCACAGATTGCCTCAGGAGCTCAAGGAATCTCCATCACTGGAGGCCTTTGAGCGAAGGTTACAGAAATACCCCTCAGCAGTGGGTTAGAGCTGATCCTGCCCCAAGGCAGGTCCTGACCTCTTCAGGTCCCTTCCACTTCTGATTCCTGGGAAGCTTTTTCTTTTTTTTGGCAGCCTTACTGAAGAGAAAGGAAATTGTACCCAGCATTTAAAGCAGTAAAACATCTATACTTTTTATGCCATAAAGCATACTGTTAATAAATCCAATTACATTTATGATCTTTTAATGGCATCATTTATGTCATAAAGATCCATTTTTGAAAATACAAATAGATATCTCTGCCCCACAGTGTAATACAACAGCATGAAAGCAAACTTTCAGAAAATTCCAACTCATTGTTATATGGCTCCTATTTAAATAATCTTAAAGCTAACTATAATATAAAGAACACCAAACCCAGATGTTTTTCTTTCTCAAAATTCTACCATTCATATTCTTTACAATATTTTCACTTCACATTTTGTTTCACAAACAGATCCACTCCTTTCCTTGTTTACCACTGGCAATGGGAGCAAAGGAAGTTCTGCTCACAAGGGTATTCCTTCATAATGCAATCCGAAATAAAACAAAAAAAACCCACCAAACCCCAAACACAATGAGGTCTTGTTCCTGGTGTGATATTCAAAGAAATACAGAGTGATGTCATCAGAATTCTGCCAGAAGAGTGCCCCAAGGAAATAAAGTGCATGTTCAGGCAAAAGCAAATGCATGGCAGAGCACCTTGTGACAATGGCCCATGACCGCACCATGACAACACCATGACAATGGCCAACTCTGGGTTGGCAGAGTTTTCTAAGACCAAAACTGCTGTCTTCCAACTTGCTTTTCACCTGAGTAGCTAATTAATGCTATTTCTGGCAGGCAATAGATAAAGTCACACACTTCTACAAACTTCAAAAACATCTTTGGTACAGGTGGCAGGATTTTGCCCCCATCTCATAATTTTCCCAGAAGGCTTCTCTGCTGCTTCTCTTCACCCCATATCTGGCTACTCACAAGATAGTCCAGAACTGCAATGCCTTTTCTTTTTACTAACACATATAGAAATACACAGAAATGTTCTTCTTTTCAGAAGAACCCACTCTAATAGGTCTTCTTACTCCAAAAGGATTCTCTATGCCATTAGCAGAAAGCTACAGAATCATTTTAAAGCACGGCTTCTCCCCCATAGACTCAGCGACACTGCAGACTCATAAATGAGTAACAATTCTAGTCCTGAAATACTACTACACACGTTAGTCAATATTTTTCTCGGCAAATATAGCTACACACACACACACAAAACATGCTATATTTCATTTAAAAATATTTTCATACATTAGCAGAAAAATTAGGAACATAAAACTGGAAGAGGAATTATTTTTATATCTTGGTATTGCAACTTGTAGATCTATTTGTGTCATAAAAAATATTTTCTTCTTCCATTAGCATAGGCCAAGACTTCACAAAAATGTAAAAATTAGACCAGGTTTTCCTTCGGAAACTTTTCCCAAAGGTTTCTCAGTTTTATATAGGAAATCAATTTGCATCACTGATGATATCATTCAAATCAGACAGCACTATGTGGTTAGAAGGTAATTTACTCTTCTGCCGAAGCAATTTGATACTTGTTCTGATTTGTGATTTTCATTTTGTTTGTTAATGAAAAAAATTAATGAGAAATGTTCCTGGAAGCACAACTCAAAGCCTTGGCATTATTAAATATGTTTGTAATATACTGTGCATTATGTTGATTGCACAGTTGGAGCCAAAGCTTTGGCAGTCAAGCCACCAGTCAATCATTCAAACTGAAAATGAACTCACAGGGTGGACACCTTGCACGTACCTTTGCACTGATTTGTGTTTTTGTCAAGAATTGCCTTTGTGGATACAATTTTCCCATACCTATGGAGAAAACAAAAATCAGAGGTACAAGTTACTATATTTCAGTAAAGTACATAGTGATTTTGCATGCATGTAACACATATCTTAGGAAGAGGTCTAGAGCTCTTGAAAAATGTTCATCTGATAATCCTGGAGAGTTTCCTTATGCCACTAGTTCAAACACCTTTAGAGTTCCCCTGAAGAGCACTTGCCACATCCTGTCCATCTCTGGTCCATGCACTGCCAGCACAAATGCCGACCATAGTAAGGATTTTAGAACACTGACACTAGTAAACAGGTTTCTTTGACTAAAATAATTTTTTTCAAGTTTGTTTAGTTTAACTACAGATGGACCACATTCCTTCAGGATTAACGAAAATGCAGCAAATACGGTGATTTTTTATATGCATGCACGCACAGCTGTGCTCGTATGTGCATCCATGTCTATGTATATGCACTCTATCTAGTTTGGATAAACAGAGCCTTTGAGGTTTGTGTGCATCTCCCAGCTCTTTCCAAGATAAATATTAACGCTCATTTGAATTTATATCACTTCCCATAGATAGCATGGCACTGCACTGCAATTTGATAGACTTAGCATGGTGAAGAGGGAATTCGGGCAGCTACAACTTGTTATATTCAGCAACTGGACCATAAAATAGGTATCTGTGTTTACCTCACAGAGGTTAAGACTAAAAATGCAGACTTAATAGTAAGTATCACAAAATCCTGGTAAAATATCACAGAAGATGGCATTTATGGATGAACATACTACATCAGAAGAGTAAGTAAAATAATTTTATTTCTCAAATCACTGATACATCTTGGTCTTTGTTGAAGAGAACTTCCCTTAAAATGCCCTTTCCCACATTTTTTTAAAAAGCATTATTGATACTCTGATATATTGGGCTTTCATCTGAAGGACTTTTCCATGAAACACAAGTTTCTACATCCGCAAAGGACATATTACTATGAAAGATTTAATAAAATTATATCTTCTTGTTGGAAAGCAACAACCATGGAAAATAACCAGCATCAATTATAAACCATTTAAATGTATGGTAGACAAATGATTATTTGCTTAATCTTTATTAATAGCAATATAGATTTGGTGTTAGTGACTTCTGCTTGAAATCCAGAAACTGGGATGTGGAAAACCTTCCTCTCTGCCTCAGGAGGAAGGCCACACTCTTCTCTGTCCTATGGGCCTGTAAACACACTCAGGAAATCAGTCAAAAATAAAAAACAAAAAAACCACACACACACACAAAAAAACCCAAACCAAAAAAAACCTAAACCACATATACAGGAACCTGGAAACTGNAAAAAAACCAAAAAAAAAAAAAAACCAAAAAAAACCACCAAAAACCAGGGAGACAAAGAGGGAATGGTACCACAACAGAGCCTAAAAGGGACTCTTGGGTTTCAGTCCGGGACCCAGAAAACATTTAAATACCCCATGAAGGGGACTAGCACCAATGGGAAAGACTGGGAATAGCCTGACCTAAACATACTCTTTGATACCAGCAAAAAATGTAAGGCAATTTTGTGCCTGACAGAAAAGTTCTCAGCTGAAGTTTCCATACTGCGAGTGACATGTAGCCACACAGCTTAAGATAAAGGGCGCTGTCTCTCCCTCTCTCTTTACCCTGCTTTCGTGAAGTGAGACTTTCCATTTCACTGTTTTTCCTTTCCCTAAGAACCCACAAAAGCATTTGTTTCCATTTGACTTTCATTTGGGGAGGAAAAAGCATGTTTTTGTTCATTTGTTTCAGTCTGAAACCAGCCAGGAGGAGGAAAAACGGACCTAAGGGCATTAAAAATTTGTGTAAACTAAGTCAAGCCCCAGTTCAGCTTTCTTTTAGGAACCAAAAAAAGCCATACAAGCCTTCCTTCCCTTCATGTCTCTCCACCCCCTTTTTTTTGCTGACTCTGTAGTCCAGAAGGATTTTGGGCTCTGCAGGCAGGCACAATCCATTGTTCACTGCATTGTGATGGGTACATGGGCAGGTAGTTGAGAATTTACTCTGCCATAGCTGGCTCCACTCCAACCAAATACATAACAGATTTAATGTTAACCATGAGATCACATGCTTTTCTAACCTCAGGTGTTTCCAGAATTGGGGCCTTTATACTCACTTATGTTCTACCTAATTTTATAATTCTTCGTGGTAGTACCTGAAGTTGACATTGGCCTCTAAGATATTAGAGCACATATCTTGAGAAATTCAATTCAGTGATTTATGGCTGTTCAGTGGGTCTACCTACCCACCAGGAAATTTGGTCCGTGTGGTGCATCTTCATTTATTTGATTTATTTAGACTTGATATCAAAAAATCATGCAAAAATATGCCTATCTTGTACAGTAACAAGCTTCTGACAGATATATGGAAAAAGAATCCAACAAAAATCAGTGGCTAGCCCACAACAACCTCAAATAAAACACAACCCCTACCTAAACTTCCGCCAACAAAAACTAACACCCAGCCTCCATTTCAGTCCAGCCACTTCTAATGAATTGATATGTTGTTTCATCCAAGTCATGTGAGAGATAAAAGTTTACATTTCTTGCCAGCAGAGACAGGCATTTGTGGTTCCACTGCTTTTATTACAGATTTCACAGAGTTATTTGCTATGTACTGCAATCCTGCAAACACTTAGTTACACTAGAGATTTTACTCACAGAATTCTGTTCAGCTCAGGAAACGCTTCCCCCCACACTCAAAAGTTATGTGCACACCTTCACGTTTGCAAAAACAGACATCAGAGTGGTAAGAGGCACCACAATAACAAACACTGTTATAGGCAATTAGCCATATGTCGGCGATTTAATCTACTGCTATAAACCCTGAGTGCTACCACAAGAAAGTAATTGGAATTAATTTGGACACTGTTTTACTAAATATTTCAAGTAATTATTCTACAGTAATCAGAACATCAGTTCTGATGAAGAATGTTAGTTTGTGTGCTGCATGAAATCAGGAAGGTATTTTGTTCCTACAAATGCAGTCATATTTCTTTCTCTCATGTGTGAAGAGTGGTATTAAGCTATGTCTCATCTCCAAAGTTGTTTGGCTTTCTGTTTGTTTTACCTTTAAATGCAATTAGATTCATCCAGAAGTACAAAAAATGTATTCTTCAATGGGAATGCTCACAAAAAAAGGGATAAAATACATCACAAGAGCTGACCTCTTGTTTTCTTATATTTAAATGGAAATTATTATAAAATTCAACAGCCTGCACACCTGTGTTCTACAAACTACTAATACAATCAATGTAAAAAAATAAAAGGTATGGCTACTTGTCATGAGAAAATGTGAGCACTATTTAATTTTCTCCTGAATACAGTTCATGGAAGTACTCTTTCAAAGATATCAAGTCAAAAATTCTGGTCATAAAAGGATGACTGTAGAATTGAGTTCACCTCAATGCCATATTACCAGCCCTTCAAAATAATGGCTGTATCTTTAAGGATAACTTACTGCATCACTCTGTCCAAGGAAATAGATGTAATGAATCTGAGAGATGGCTACCTCAAGAATGTGTCTATTGAGCATCTGAACTGAAATTGCTGTTCAAAAGGTTTCCAGACACTCTTCCTGAAGTGTCATCTAAGTGCATAGTAACCACAAACAAAATTCTTCAAGTGCTTTTAAAAATCCTTCTAATTGTTTATATTCAATTATGCTTTTAATTCTTTTTTAAGTAATAATTTTCATTTAAAACCAGGTGGTCAGATTTTGAAAGAGCTTCCATGTCAGGAGCAACGGCATAGACTAGGACTTCACCACATTAATGAAGAACCCATGCAGTGAAACAGTGACTAGTTGTCTTCATTGTTTGTCATAATATATAAGGACTACCCAGAAAATTATAAAGTTTAAAACCCCGCAGGTTCCAGAATCAAGAGTTACTTGGGGGAACACATTGCTGAAGCCCACACTGATGTCCCACAGAGACATAACTACAAAAAGCTATTGGGCAGCATCTAGGAGGGAAAATCTGTCATGAAATTAAAAGCAAAGACACATTTGTGCCCTGGAAGTCACACTCCACCAGAAACTGCGAGAGGATACCAGAGCAGCATCATCGCGTGTTGTCCCTGTTTTAACATAAGGCACCTCCACAGCTGCTGAAAAAAATTCCTATCCGGCCCAGCCCAGCCACTCTTGCATTCCAAGGAAACATTCAGCTGGGGGTGGAAATACCTTCTTACAACCATACCAATTTCACTTTCTCTTGTATATATCAGTATGGGGTGAAACTGTTGAAGTCATCTGACATACAGTGTTAGTTACAAAGGTCATTTAAAAACTCTTCACTCACCAACAGCAGTAACTGACCCCATGCCACACAGAAGGCAGAGCTAAGGGAAGAGCCCACAAAGCTGTGCACAGAGAAACAATCTCCCTGTTCAGTCCTGGCTATAGAGCTATGCCAAAAATCACTCTTGAGAGCCCCATCCCATTGCACCCCACATTTTCACCCTACTCAGCAGACTCAGGAAAGATGCAAACAATGCAAAATAAGCCCTTAATGTATGTACATCAAAGCAGATCACTTTAAGAGCTTTCAGGCAGGCGGTCGATCAGCACTTACACTGCAGACAAAGCTCAATGCGATCATTTCCAGGAAGTTATTTGATAACTGCTGTTAAAATGGAGACAGTTCCTGAAGGAAACCATTCAGCTGTGAGTGATACCCCTTGTAAGATGCATGAACCTTAACCACAGCCAACCCCAAACAGAGGAGGACGTGCTGTCTCAAAGCACACAAAGAATTTGAGCCATTTCTCCTCCTGCCTGTGGGAAGCTAGGGTGCAGGAAAGGTACGTGGACAGCTAGGGTTAGGAGACAAGTGAGATTCAGCTAAGGACTGGCTCAAGGCAGAGGAGCCAGGTGCCACCCACCCCACATGCCAAGAGAGGAAGCTGGCTGAGTGACAGCTGAGACCTGGAGTTGCTGCATCAAAGAACGGATTTCCTAGGAGGCCAGGCTGGTGGGGGCCACTCAAACCTTTTAGCTTTCCCATGTTGTTACGGGTAAAAAACCCCTCTGGGATAGGTACATCATATTCTGCCTTTCAAGCCAACCTCCAGGCTGGCCACAGTTAGTCCTGCAACACAAGATGTCTGTGGGACCAGACAGGATGAGTCTCTCACCACTCACCCAGCTCTGTCCTGCACATGTGTTGCCATCCTCATCTACAAGGAAATGGGTGCACAGGCATGTACAAAATACAGCTTTTACCCGATTCCAACCACTGCTTGTATACTTCAAGAAAAGCGAAGCTCGGAATTGAAACTCAAGTAACTGGTGTACAGAACTCTTCCTTGCTTAGTAAAAACCAATGGAGTTATCATGTAATTTCCGAGTTCAGAGCTTAATAATTATATCTCCAACATTTGAGTTCACTCAAGGCCTCAAGCATTGCTCAGAGCACAATCCACCCAACTGAAAACAGTCTGCATTTCTGGGCATTTAGGTAATGTATGCTTTTATCTTGGGAACTTTTGTACTGGGACGAATTTGACCAGCAGTAATTGGATTTAGATAAGCAACTCTGAGGCGCTTTCATTCTTGTGAATTAATATCTAAATAGCATAACCAGGTTTATTTTGTTTAAAGCAGACTCTATTAGGCAAATCATGGATTTTGGGAGAAAATAAAGCCCACATTATGAAGACCTAAAGTATGGAAAGGACCTTTGTTGAATTTCTTGGAGAGACATTTTTCCTATAATACACTGCGACATGAACTTACAACATCCAAATACACACAAAAGGGAAATTCACTCCAATTTGTTTTTTTAATTTATTTGCATGATAAGTTCTGGGCATTTCATCTACTGCATGGCATTTCAAATGCTTGCATTTTTTCCCTAGAATCTAAGACATTACTATTCTGTCCCTTAACAAAGAGTGAGTTGCTTTGTTGCCCTTTCTCTGCATATTATTTTTAATTAAAAAAAACAAAACAAAAAACTTGAAAAGTTAGGACAAAATTCTCATATTCACACAAAAAAACATCAACAAAACACATGCCATTCAGAGCTCCTCACACAGATCAGTGCATGGCTTGGGGAACAAAGAGAAGGAGCTACTTGCAGAGAACCGATGATGTACTGGACTGACAAGACCATACTTCTGTAAGAGTTTAATGTTTGGATGCTCTGTCTTCTCTACTTACTTTGGTCTGGCTGTCATTTTTACAAAAATCACCCCTTCACTCAGTAAAATACAAGGTTTTGACACTGTCTCTCACAGTATCCTGCTGGACAAAATGTCCAGCACACAGCTGGATAAACATATCATGCAGTGGGTGAGCAACTGGCTCGTGTCAGGCACAAAGGGTTACAATGAATGGGGGCACATTAGGCTGGGCATGGTCACTAGTGGGGTTCCACAGGGCTCCATCCTCAGCCCAGTGGTCAAAATCTTCATAAATTACTTGGACACAGGACTAAAAGGGATACTAAGCTTGCAGACAATACAAAATCGGGAGGAGCTGTTGGCTCCCTCAAGGGCAGAGAGACCTCAACAAATCAGAGGACTGTGCAATCAGCAACAGTATGAAGTCTAACAAGGGAAAGTGACAGATTCTGTACTTGGGACAGGGCAACCCTGGATGTATGGACAGACTGGGGAATGAGAGGCTGGAGAGCAGCACTGTGGAAAAGGACCTAGGGGTCCTGGTTGATAGAAAGTTGAACATGAGTCAGCAGTGCCCTGGCAGCCAGGAGGGCCAAGCGTGTCCTGGGGTGCATCAGGCACAGCATCGCCAGCTGGGCAAGGGAGGGGATTGTCCCACTCTGCTCTGCACTGGGGCGGCCTCACCTTGAGTGCTGGGGGCAGTTTTGGATGCCACAAGGCAGGAACAGTATAAAGCTATCAGAATATCCAAAGGAGGGCTGTGAGGATGGTGAGGGGTCTGGAGTGAAAGCTGTATGAGGAGTGGCTGAGGTCACTTGATCTGTTCAGCCTGGAGAAGAGGGGACTGAGGGGAGTTCTCATTGCAGTCTGCAACTTCCTCATGAGGAAGAGGAGGGGCAGGCACTGATCCCTTCTCTCTTGTGACCAGTGACAGGACCCAAGAGAATGGCCTGAAGTTGTGTCAGGGGAGGTTTAGGTAAAGGTTCTTCACTCAGAGGGTGACTTTGATGATCCTAGTGAGTCTCTTCCAATTCACAATATTCTGTGAAGTTGGTACAGCAATTTAGACTGTCAACTTGTCCAAGAGTTTCAGAAACACCACAGAAAAAGGGAACGGGACCTCTTAAATCTTTTGTTTGTACATCTAAATGAGCCCTGGACTTTCAGCAGGGATCCCGAACCATTAGCACCAAATTCTGAAAGGCCAGCTCAGCAATTTTGAAACTCAGAACATCTACTTCTGCTCCTAACAGCACAGTTAGAAGCCTAGTTTTAAGCAGACAGTAATGAGCATTGTAGCACGTGTGAAGAGTCAATTTTCAAGAGAATGCAAGCTGATGAATCACTAAAACAACACATTCAATAGTATCTTCTGGTACAGATATTTACTACTAAGGGTGTAGTGATTTCACTCATAAATGGGTCTGTTAGTCACCGTCATCCCACATCCACTGAAAATATATTTTTCAGAACTAGGAGAGAGAAAAAGCTACAAAATCCATAAAATAACTGTGGTATATAATATGTCTATAAACACTCTTATTGCTTTAGACAAATAAAATCCAAGATCTTACCATTCTATTGAAGAACAGGGCCATGTTAGGAAGAAAGAACCTAAAAGGTTATTTCAGATGATGGATCATGCCATTTACTTTAACACTGCATTTACAGATCATATTCAGAAATCCCACTTTTCAGAAGATGCAAGCACCATTTATCTCAAATCACAGGGAGCCCTGGAGTCTGTATTAAGTCCTTTGGCGCTCTTTTATTAAAGAATAGGGAAAACTTGGTAGTTTTAGTAAAGTTTGCTTCTTGTAAAATTTCAACAACCTCAGAAAGATAACCCTGTAAATAAACAGGCATCTGAAGAAAAATCTATAACTTAAAAAGTCCTCTGCTGTTAAAATTCTAGCTTTCCTTTCCAAAGGAAAATCTACTGCTAATAAAGCCCAGGAATGTGTCTTGCCTTCACCTTCACTAAAATGAAAGATGTGTCTCACATTCAAGTTAGAAATGTATTTACAAGACAACACATATATTAACCAAGAAAGAGTCAGTCATACTTTGTATTCAAACTAATCTGCATTTATATACTTCTACAATATTTGAACCTTGACCTCTGGAAAAATAGTTCCATATGAAAGTGTACAGGCTTGAAGAGTTACTGCAATTAAGTACTTGGGAAATTAAACCACGTAAAACAGAAGTTAAAATAAATGAAATTTAAACAGACACAACATTCATTGGAATAGTAAGACCTTGAACTTTCAGACCTGCAAGATGTTTATCATTTTAGTAGTTCACAGGTAACCTTTCGTGCAGCCTTGTTCCTTTCCTTGCCAAAATCAGAAGAAGAATTTTTTGTCAGCATGTAAATGAAATGAAGTAGTTTAATCCAACACTTGCAGAAATCAAAGATAGTTTTTACGTTGCCTCCAACCCTATTCACAGAGTTTATAATAAGGCTACAGATTTGTCACACCCTTGTTACCCAAGACAGAATAAAACGCCACTTACTAATGTGGCACTCCCCACAAAAGCCTGACATTTTACAGAGTTTTTTCTCAGTTTGTTGCAAGTAAGACACTTGGCTATTAGCTGCAGTTTCTATTCTAAATGCTGTTTATTCTTAATTAGTGCTATGTATTATATTCATATTAAATCTGTATATTTAAATATTGAAGCTATTTAAGACTATTTAAAAATTGATTACATTATTGTATATCATATTAAAATTATGACATTTATGTTTTTACTTTGATAGAAAGCTATGTTTTTCCCTCACAGTTCTGCCATGACAAATAACCAGTGTTAATAATTAATTAGCAAAATATTCTAGAGTTGCTAAATTAAGTATGGAAAACGAAATTCATGCACAAATTAATAACTATGATTTCATGCAGTACAGTTCAGTTCTTTTTCTGGGCCATCATTAAATCTTCAATTACTAATTATTCCATATTTTCAAGAATTCAGATGTCTTAAAAAATAAAATGCAACTTTTGTTTGCAGACGCTTAGCAGTGCCTCTAATTTTTCTGTATGATAGGAGGCACTACTGGGAAGACTGTTCAGGAATCTGAAACCCTTCACAGAATGAGATGTGGTTTACTGTAGCCTGTCACAAATTATAATACCAGGCCTACCGTAATTTTCAAAGGGCAGTGGATTTATAAAAAGTCCAAACCTTTTCTACTATAAAGTCATTGCCCATAGGCATTGGAAATAAAAAATGAAGCAGTTATTCAAACTTGAAGAATTTCCTCTATCCAACAATTCAATTATTTCAGATATCGTGGAAATACCCCTCCCCCCCAACATATCATTCCAATGAGTAGAATTTATTTACTTTGTATGTTGTAGCATGCTGTGCTGTCTTGTATCCGATTTCTCATTCACAGTCTTGCTTACTTACGGAAGATTCATTGTTAAATTACAGTTGGTATGAACCAGCATGCCAGCATACCGTGATATTAATCTCTGAAGTGTTCAATCATTTAACAATAGCCTCATTATTCAGGGGAACTCTGAGCATTCAGTTTGTGAAGATTTTCTGACATTTCACTGAAACAATTTACTCTTAGAGGAATTCAATGACTGCAACATATTGTAAAAGATATGTATACATATACATGCCTCAATCAGATGGTTGCTCTCTAAGAATAGACAAGAAAAAGAAGAGGAATTAAAAAGAAAAGGAATTACAGATAAAAGCAAGAACTCTAGCTACCACCAGGGACTGTGAACTCAAACTGATAATTTAAAGCTAAAGCATTTTATAGGGTTCACACAGAGGCCACTTGAGTCAAATGTGTGAGTGAGACTTCTTGAGTTCACAGAGCTCCCATTTCATTATTTACAAGTTAGAAAAATCCAGGTACTTGGGTTGTCTTTAGAAACAATACAGTTTTGAGAGAAACTGTTTCTTCAGATTTTTACATTGCAAAATAAATAATTCAGGAACTACATCATAGAATTATTCTTTTTCTTCAATATATTTATTTTAATCCTTTTATTTCCAGGGCTGGAATGTCACAGTTGTATTCATTTTCCAAAGGCTGAACTTTGACAAAAATGGCACAGAGAAGCATATTTTTTTCTGCCTGAAATTTTCAGGAAAAAACAACAAGCGCTTGGATTTGGATTTTTACAATTATGCGGGCAAAAGTTCACACTGCTTACCCAGAACTGGGACAGAATACCTCTGGGTTTGAGTTCCTTTGAATTTTAATTCCATCAAGTATATTTATAAAAGCAAAGATTTTTTAGTCCATTTATTTGTACAACTCTAACATAAAGACAGCTCAGGAGGGTGTGTGAAAACAGATTCGATAAGATATTTCTTCACGATATTTTTAAATGCTCATGCACGTGTACAATTTCAGGCATGTTGAACTTAAACAGGATGAACCACGTTTCTCAAAGTTAAATTATGTTTGTAGGCTCATAAATTAATGTGCTTGTTTGGTGTGGAAAGTCCTCCCTACAGCCTCGAAACACAGCTAACAGATGTACACAGGACATACAAGTGCATGTCCCCAGTCAGCCAGGGCTTTGCTTTCCTCAGTGCAAGGCCTATAACTACCACAGTAATTAGTTTTAAGAAGACAAATCTGCTCTGGCTGGTAACTCACCACAACTCCCAGGTATTCACCAAAACCTTCATTTGAGTGATAGTTGTGTCAACAATTAAATTCAAACTAGGTGAAGCTGCCCCACATGCAATATAGATACACAATTTATGAATCATGTAATATTTCTTTTGTGTTTTCAGATCCACTAAAAACTTGCAAGTGAATGCAGCATTAAATGAAGAGTCACCTGATACAAAAACACATTTACAGGTTTGAAAATATATTTAGTTCAGAGTCTTTGTCTATTGCACAAATAATTCTTCACTCTTTATTATCCAAAGACAGATGGACATATTTGAACATATTAGCCTCACCATGTCAGGTGAATAAATATCTTTGGAGAGGGAAAACTTATTCAAAACTGCACTTTGGATCAGACTCCTGCTTTCCAGAAATGTAGTACCCTTATGCTGGGTCCAAGGGCTGCCCTAATTTACACTGATGGAGCAATTGCCTCATGTCTTAAAGTGTTGAAGTTCTACTTCAAAAAAACAGCAAAGGGCAGGTTGTGCAGCATAACTAGCACATCCTGTAGCTCTCTGCTCATCAGTCAGCACTTCCGAGCCTAAGAAAAACAAAATTTTAGTTAAACAAAATCTTTGTCTTTGTGCCAGCTGCTCTCACTCGACACCTTGACCATGAGTCTTCCACAGAAGAAAAGCCAACACTGGTAACTGCAGTGCTATGCTGTGGTTCAGTTTGTACCCAAAAACAGCCAACAAGGACCAGGAAGGGATGAGGCAAACCATGGGATTCACTAAAGAATCAAACTCTTTATATCCATAGTCTTCTGTCCTTAAAAGGACACTTGGTTGATCCTGCTAGGCAGAACCCTAGATGGAAAGCAATGAAGAGATGCATTGTGGCCCATCCTTTCTCAAATATCCATGGGCAGATCTACAGAGAGGCACAAGAATTTAAATATTTTATGTTTCTGCTGAAAATTTTTACCCCAGGAACAAAAGACTCAGTGAAAAAAACACAGTGAGCCCATTTTGAAATCTGACCAGTAATGCTGAATTTGGAAGCAAATTAGCTTCAGTTGCTTGGGAGCCCTCAAGAAAAGACTTTTGTATATTACTGGCTTCAGGCATCTTCAAATAAACTAATTAAATAAGATACAATCCTCAAACCATATAAAGATACACATGGAAAATCTGAGACCTCATTCTGAGTATTGGGCATACTTTGAGAGAGAGAGAACTGTGCTTCACTGGAATCAATCCACATCTCCCTGAAACTGGTCAAGGAGCATAGCACTGTCATTTGCTCTTTAATGCACAAGAAAAGGTTATGAAATTCATTTTGGTATTAGAAAATTACAAATAAATATGAGACGTCCTTTTCTTTTGCTTATATCTTTCAAGCCTTTGTGATAGACTCAGGATGTATTTTCATGCTTCTCTTCAGAGCCACGAGGGAAAGAAACCTACATTTTTATAAGAATTGAAAGCTGAGTTCTCTACCTTATCACATGCCTAAGGAACTAAGGGTTTAAGAAACAAACACGGTGAACTTTGCAATAAAATTCTGAGGCATGGCAACACCAAGGGCTACATCTTCATCAAATATTAGTGAACAACCTCAGCTAGGGTAAAAACACTGCTTGACAGTTGCATGGTTTGGGTCCCAGAAAACAATTCCAAGGTAAAAAAAATAATTATAGCAAGGAGCAAATCCAGCCTGTGATCTACTCCCCACTTTATAAAAAGAGCTGGATTTAAAGACAGATCAAAACCCCAGTGCTGACACCCCTCACTTACTGCTATCACACACATAAATAAGAAGTATATCCTATACAGATAAATTATATTCCAGCATATATAATCTGCCAAATATAATCTTTCAAAGGTGCTGGGTTTAAAAATTAGCAACACAAAATTTACAATGATCACCTATAGCAGCAGGCTGCCTGCTTTTTGAACATCCCATTAGAAGCAGTGAAAGCACAAAACCTACATAAAAATGTCACAGTCATTCTTCATAGAGTCAAAGATGCATTCTACAAGAAACTGGCAAATATTCTGCAAATATTTACAACTATGAATGACTGAATTCATATGCTGGACAGTCCTGAATGCACCCAATGGCCAGCTTTCATCAGCCTAGCACTTGCAGTATCAGACCATATATTTACACTTTTCCTGAAACATCTTATTCATCAACAGCATTTGTACTCTTTACTCCCACTTACTCAGACCTTGGGAGTTTCTGACCCTTTCCCTTTCTGCTGTTCAAGAAAGGAAGTTCTCAAAATACCAACATCTTGAGTAACAGGCCAAGGCAAAAGAAAGGGTCTGCTCTAGCTACTCATTTCCCATATGCCTTTGCCCTTCGCTTTACTTGGGCTTGCTCCAGAGACCACAAGGATCAAGAGACAAACCTGTGGATTTGCCCTGTTTTGCAATTTCAAGAGCCATTAAATGCTACTCTACATGCAACATTCCATTTTGTAACACAATTTCCTATGTTCAGTCTTCAGTTTCTTTTTGATTCCCACATTCTCAGGACAGCAGTTTCTTTGTTTGAGCTTCCATGTTTATGGTATGTTATCTTATCTCTGGTTTAGCCTTTAATATTGAGCAGAGTCAAAAAAGAATCATCCTCTTGTTTGAGATGCAAAGATTTATGTCTGCTTACATTTTTAAGATACACAAACATACAGAGTTTAAAAAGTCTAAGCAAATATGCTCTTATTAATGCTGTTATCTGAATGATGATATTTAACCCCAGTTACAGCTTAGTGCTCTTATCTCCCCTGTGAAATAGCTTTTTTTTCCCTAGGACACTGTCATTTTACTCTCATAACAGAGCTTGAAAAAACTTTCTCCAGCTCTGCAAAAGGGAGAGCAAGGTTGGATTAGAAGGAAATTCACAGAAGTGAGAATGAAGCAAACTATTACAATGTTGGGGAGAATTTTCATAGTCACAGAGCCACCCAAAGTTAAGAGAGACACTCAATGTTGCAGAGAAACTGATTCAGAGAAGAGACACAAAAGCAAAAAAGTGGAGAATGGCAGAAAAATTCAGGCCCTAGTCTGAATTCCAAACTGCACCTGCACGTGGTGAGGAACACAAGGACCCGTCCACACCACTGTCATGCCAGTTTTGCAGGAGACCATGGAGCTACCTCAGCTGGCTTTCACCTGGTCCCAGGTTTCACTGCAGGGCTCTAAAACCTAGCAGCATCTGCAACAGAGGCTCCTTCAGGAAGTGAAATGCACAGTACTGACTCAGTTCTGCATGTTTGCTCTCCATCTAAAAGAAAAATACACTTCAAAAAAGAAGAAAGAATCACCGTTTGTTTAAACCCCTGGCAGTGTTCTCCCCAACCTCACCATGTCCCACAACACCGACCTTCTCCCAAAGGCTGTTTTCTCTCCCACCTTTATGATTAGTATGTTCAAGACCTGCTCAATTTTGACAGGGGAAAAAAAAGCCACCTTGAACAGAAAGCCTTTTGAGTCTTCCCTTACTTTTGAAACCTTTGTACTTTTTAATCCCTGCTCTGCCAATTTTGTCTCCCTTTCCCCTCCTCCCCCTTTCAGTGGAAATTTTCTACTCTTTACAAGCCTGGCTCTCTGCAGAAAATTGATTTCCCCTAGGATACAGCCATCCTACTGTTCTATGCATGGTCATTAATGACCATCCTGTTCACCACAGAGACAGACAGACACGGTGGCACTCCTCCCCAGCTCCTTAGCACAGAAAGCACACAGGGAAAAATCGTAACAGCCTCAGAGCTGAACCGTACCAAGAGTTCATCATCCCCAGAAAACACCATACAAAATCCCCAAATGAGCTATTACAAGAATAAAATGATTCTTGCTGGTTTCTGTCACTCTTTACTTCAACTGCACTAGATGGAATTTTTTTTAATCTCTCCCAGGTAACAACCATTATGTAGTTTCCTCTCTCCCAGAGGAGGTAGTTCCCTTCCTCCCCCACATGGGAACAAACCCTAATCAGATATTACTTGGGCTCATACAGGTTTTACTCGGGTACTGGCATAAGACTATCCAAGGGCAGAACGAATCTCAGCACAGATTGCACAACCTGCTTGAAGATGTGAGAAAATACCTGGGTGCTGCACTTCTTGCCATTTTAGCTGCTTTGCAAGTATTGTACCTGCTGGCTGCACTATCCCTGGCAGATCTGCAACCTCACATCTGACTGCAGTGAATTCCCATCCTTGGAGTGACAGACAATTCTCCCCTTAACTCTCTGTGTCTCTGATGCCAATGGGTAAAACAAAATGACTATACTCACAAAACAGCTTAAGTTTTCTCTAGAAACATCTTGTGGATAGACTCTATATTGACTCCCTGTCTCCTCATTGACCCATGTGGTTCTTGCAAGAACTTCCCCTTGTCCCTGCTGCTACAGAGAGGTACAATGGAGGGCTAGAAGCCACAAGCTACATTACTATTTTCAGCAGGACCAAAAATAAGGAAAAATATTAATAAAGCCTGAAGATGGATATAGAGTCGCCTTTAGTGGGTTTTGTTTAGCATTCAGCTTAGTTCAAGAGTTTACATTAAATAAACAGGACCAGTGTCTTTAAATCAAAAGGTAAATTTTAAACGAAAGAAAACCTTTTTAGTGACTGTTGATCAGAAAAACCCCAACTCTAAAAATTAGTTCTGAAACTGGAAGAGGGTCTTAATGAAAAATGTCAATACAGTGAATGCCTGATGCAGCACTTCAGAACAGTTGGGTTGGGGAAACTGCCCAAACCAAGAAATTCATACTTAAATCTCATATTGTCCAGCTACGCTTTGTACATTGTGCCGTTATTTCTTTATGTAACTCTCACAAATGCTGGCTGATATTAACCAAGGAAATCCTCTGCATACAAATAGGACAATCCACCCCACTGTAGGTCCCATAAAATCACATGATCTGTGGAAATTTCCAAATGCCTCAAATACAGTATGGGTGAGTTAAGGATAAAGTTTCAAGCCTGAACTCCATAATTTCCTGTCTTTTGCTGGTCTACGCAGCTCTTTAATGTTAGGTTAATATCATTTTTGTGGGTTTGATTGAATTACCCACCACTCCTGATGCCAGCATTAGTGGATTTCTGTGTAACAGGAGAGCATGCTTTACTGCTCATACTGTCACTAAATACCATTAAGCAGAGCAGCTGCAGCCCTCCTGATAGCAGGACTAGAGGGCTACCTCGTTAGGAGGGGACAAGCACTTTACTGCTGGCACACAGCCTGAATCCCACGAGCCCTCAGCATGTCCAATTTGCCTCGATGTCCCCACCAGACAGCCTGCTGCAGCATTTCCCCCAGCCAAAAAAGGTCCCCAGGTCTGTAACTCTGCTGAGATGCAGAGATCTCTCTCACAGGCTCAACATCCCGAGTCCTACATGATGCTGTCGTGACTTGGCAGCTTGAAAAGATAGAGATGTATTTACTTGGCGACCTTTCGGCTCCAGGTGCAACAGAGGGGCTGCTAAACTCTCCACTGAGAGCACGCCTCACACGCTGGTGACAGCTACTAACTAGTGGCATACTGCTTTAAAAATCCCTCTCAGAAGTCTTTGTGGAGAGATTAAAATGCCACATGTACGTGAGTTGTAAAAACTCCACAGCAACCTCCAAAGGGAGATTTAACGTGAATTTCTCATCAATACCCTTGCACTGCTAACCAGCACCTACTAAGCACATTATGAGCCTGACTACTCTGCAGACACATCCCTCTTTAGAGAAGGAGTGCATTAGAGGAGGGGATGAGGAGAAATGGAAAAAAGAATGAGGGAGAATGAGGAGTTTACATCTGTTCCACATAGCTGGCTCACTACACACCGAACTGTACTGACAGACATCATCATCCAAGCAGCTGCAATGAGCTGTAGTTACACTTCCTCCCACTCTAATCCACCTCTTCCTCCCCACAAAATGCCTGTATGCTGCCTATAGACCTATACTTGACCAGAAGCAGTGGGAGATTCAGCTGCTAGCACTGAACTAGCAGCAGCCCCATGCCTCAATGGACCATGGGAACAGCATGGCAGGGACACAGGAGGGACAAGAAATATGGTCTTGTGATTGAATGAAATTCTTGTTTCTCTATATCTAAGTTCAGTAAGAACCAACAAACAAACACAGGAATCTAGTAAGAACTAACAATTGCAAATCCCATGTTATAACAGTTTTTTCTTACCACTCAACGAAAACAGAAATGGAACAACTGCAATTCCTGAGAGTGCTGCTAGCATTTAACAGCTGTATCATTACGACCTGCTAACAGTTATGTCTGTTCTGTTAGGCAGGGACCAAAATCATGGCATGAGTATAGTGCCCTGCTTTCATTTAAACCCCACCAATGACTTGGTATTTTCCATTTTGTTCCACCACAGGCATCAGTTTTCCTTTCCATCTAGAAGCACTTGCCTTGAGTTCATTTAATTCTGAGTCAAGAGATTGTCCTATATGAATCCTTCAGGTCCTTGAACTGGCTGTACGTTCATATTTGTGATAGGAATTCATTCATTACAAGGCACTTCATTTGTTCTTAAGGCACTTAATAAACTTCATATTGAAATATTTGTGTTAAATTCTTGTAATCAAAAAAACTTCCTAGCCATAGACCATTTAATTGGCAATTCTAAATTTGGTGTTGATTAAAGTAAAGCAGAGGAGACAAGATACATTAAAGGCGAGTAGAGAAATTGTTAGGTATGGCTTAGATCCAAATCCCTTACTTTTAAAAATAAAGCTTTGAGGGTGCTGCAGTTTTCTCATTCTGTGGGGTTTTGTTGCTCACAGCTGAGGATGGACAGACACATGATTTACAATTAAAGGTAATCAAAACCTTAGAGGTTTAGAGATGAGCTTCTGCTTCTGACATAATGCCAGCACCAGTGTTCTGTGATCTCCACAGAGCGCATGTGGCATCTCCTGACACTCCTGCTAAGACACTGCAGCGGCTTTTGAGTACCATTTCTCCTGCTTAGGAACACAGATGCTCCTGCAATACATTTCATGCACTTAAGGACCCATACGAACATATACATAAACTAAATATAATAACAAATGCCCATAAACATGAAATAATTTGTTTTAAAAACATTTAAATGATGCCTGCGGTCCTTGATGAAACTATCTGAAGGCTGGAGAAAACCGTCTTACAATCAGAGACTTAAACTGCTGGATCTATTTGGATTCTTAAAGAAAAAAATCTGAGAAGTGACTTGACTGCATAAGTGCATCTGGGAGAAGAATGGAGCGAGAGAATCAGAGAGATCCTTAATCTCATTACACCAAGAACAAACAGGGAAAAACTAAGACCAGAAACTTGATTTGCAAGTGGGTTAGAATTTCTGACCAAGGAACATGGTTAACAGGAACAAACTCTTAGCAACAATGGTAGGTTTGCTGGTGTTTCCATATCTTCAGTTACAGAGTGAGTGCTTTTCTGGAACACATTCTTTACATCAAAATAAATTGCTTTGTTTAGTCCAGCAGCAGCAAATAAGGGAAATTTAAAGATCTGAATCAACCAGAAAATTATGGTAGACTGTCCCTTGGTCTCTTCTGGATCTTAAATTCTATGACTTTGTGAATAATTTTATCCCTTTTAATTATTAGTTTCCTACTATAAAGAAGTTAAAAAGTTAATGTTCTTCTTGAATCAATGAATTACAGAAAATAACTGAAGTTTCATAATTGGATTATAACCCCAGAAGAATATGGAAATGCTGAACTGGGAAGCTGAAGTAAGGAAAGCATGTCTGTTTTCTTTTTTTTATGTGATCACCAGGCAGTAATAGCCATAAATGCTTCGCTTATTACCTGTATTACACTGAAACAATAACATGCCTGTGATCCCGCAATAACTGCTATTTGAATAGACTCCTGTGCTTCCATGAAGCCTCCATAGGTTTGGGTGTCTGTTGGCAGAAATCTTATTTCAGACTAGGTCCTATAATTCCACATCGCTATTGTGTTCACTGCTTTATTCAGGGTTGCCCCCAGAGCTGTGGCTAGGTACCTTCCAAGAGAACCAGAATCCAGAGGTCTCCACCTTCCCTAGAGCTCATGATGGGGACACAGAAAATACATGTCCAAGACAGAGAAAAGCTTTTTAGATCTCTGTCAGATCAACATCTTTTAAAAATTAGGCTGAAAACATTCCATCTTTCCTGTCTCTGTTTATAACGAGGCAAATATAAAAACCTCTGACGTAGTTGCAACAATTCTAAGAAATTCCTTCTCTGGTGAACATCTTTTAAAAAAATTAAAGCCTTTGCAGTTTTTAACACAAATCTAGTAGCAACACTTGTCACACAAATAATTCTGGGAAGTTACCAAATACTTGGAATGAAGGACATTGCATGCTGCATAGCACAGAGCTCTTGTCGATGCTTGTTTGGAACGGTATGAGAAAGTCTAGCGGCTGAACACAATGACATTTTTGTTCTCGTGCTGATAATATTCAATAGCTTTGCCACCAAAGTTGGCCTGCCACTTCCTCTTGCATAGAAATTGCAGGCATGCACTAAGGTTTTTGCCATTAGCTGGAAGCAGCGCCCAGGTTATTCTTGGTTTGGGGAGGGGGTTGTTAAGCGTCGCTGGTATTGTTTCCTTTCAGCAAAGCATTAGGACAATGTATTTCTCAGACAGAGCAGAACATAATCTGCGTCATACCTTCAAGAGAAAGGTTACAGAAACATTTCTGCTACACAAATGTCAGAACGTGAACAGCATGTCTCCATCTCCCCTCAAAAGCTGGTGACTCCTAAGGAGTATAAATCACATGCCAGTCACAGAACTTCCGTCTCCACTCTCTGCACATGTAAGACAGCAACTGGCTCTGCTCTCCCACTGCTGCCATCAATTCTCAAAGGATGTGAGATCAGAAAGACACACTGAACCTGACACCACGGAATTTAGGAGAACAAACACCAAAAATGCAGACAAATCTAAAACACATGGATAGGCTTCAAAACAGAAGAAATAAAGATAACCAGAACGTTCATTGCCACTAAAAAAACCCCAACAAAACACCACTATGACTTAAAGGACGGCAGTGAAGCAACCTTTATCAAACCAACAGCGTATCAACCAGCCCCCTCACTGGAAAGCAGAAACCAAGCATGAGAGTTTTACAAGACATCTCGAGGGCCTGGAAAATTCAGACTGTCGAGAGATCCATAGTTATGAAAGCCCTTTCATAGAGCAACATCCACATTACAAAAACAGACACGTCCCACAGACTTATATGGTGGAGAGCCTGTCTGTCCTTTGGACAGTTTCTGGCCATGAGCACTTTCAGACTCAAATGGCTACATCAGTAGCCTCATGAACGGATGGTGATGTCGTGGTTGACTGGCTGCACAAAAAATATGCTGGAAAAGTGAAGAAAGAAAGAGGACAAGGAAAGAGTGGAAACACATATATCTCAGAACAGGTCAGAAGAAGCTCATTAAGTGTGTTGCCCGCCTACCTCAACACCCCTCCTGCACTGTAAGCAAAACAAGTGGCTGTTGTGGTCATGTCCTTCACTCTGCTACACAGAAGACTCAATATTTCTGAGTTCTCTTTTTAGTTGTGGGCTTTTTTTTTTTTTCTTTTTCTTTCTTTCTTATTCCACAAGGACTTTAATTAAAATTCATCAGAAGAAATATTTTCAGCAGCAGTGTCTGAAAATGCTGCCTCCTCCCATATCTTCCATTAAATCAGGTTCATCCAACTTGAAAGGAGATGAGAAACTCTCACTGACACTCTGTCACACTCCAGTGAAAAGACAGGCACATTCAAAACAGAGGAGAGTGCAGGTGCTCATTTATTACTGTACGCAGATTATTTTTCTGTCTTTCTTCCTGACAATGGGAATGTTCACATCCCAGATGGAGCTCTCTGTAGTGCTGTGGGCATTTGCTGACCTAAAGTTTTGTTTTCCCTGATGAAAGGGGCAAGGTAAGAAGAAGATTGGTTCCTTGCCTACTGAGGCAGCTTTAATGTTTGTTTCTAACAATGGAAGACATTTGGGGATTATTTCAGTGGGCATGAATGTACAAATAATTTTTCAACGATATCAGGTAGAGGAGAAAAACCCTGTACACATCCATGCCCATATTTACACACTGCAAAGATACAATATTCATATAACTGACAGCAAAACTGCAAAGCAACTGATCTCAGAAACCAAGATGTTGTTCAAAGGAAAAAATGTTCATCCTTGTTGTTCAAGGTCACTGCCTTGTATCATTTCAGACCTAGAGAGTAACCCCACAATGTTTCTCACAGCATTACGAAGCATCATACTATGAAGACAATTCTTCAATGCAAGAATTAACAAATCATGTCCACAACATCAGGTTTCTCTGCTTTAATGCCTAGTTTATGCATCCTTAGCATTCATCATTTGGCTCCTGATCAAAAGCATTTTTACTTAAAAGAATTAACCTTCTTTCCCACCCCTCTTAATAAACTTTTGGGAAAAGTCCATGACATAAAGAATTTGAGAAGAATATGGGTTTCTCCAATCTAACCCATCAGTGCGTTTTTCTCTGGTCTGGAGACACAAACATTAGCAAATGAGAGGAATATACCCATGTAGTTCCCCCTTTGCTTTCTATCGGCACAGTAGTCCAGTGGGGTACCTTTGCTGTGCTTGGTCCAGCAGTACACCCTCCTTGGGACTTTGCTTTCCTGATTTTACTTGGAATAACAAAGAAAATTCAGGGGAGGGAAGAGGGGGAATTTTGTTTTTTTTTTTCGTTTTTTCCCCTCAAATGTGGGCATTTCTTTAGTTCCCATGAAGACTGATCTCTTCATCAGATTTCATAACCATTCCCAGTTCTCATATTACCAGGATTACACTGAACCAAAATATCCACCAAGATTTTAAGCAGGAACTATTCCCTGTGATGCCACATGGTTCCTATATGAGCTAATCCCACTGAATGAGTGCTCTCACCTTCATGCCCTCTCAGTCTCTGCTACATCACAGAGCAATGGCGTCAGCTGATATTAATTACAGGAGAGACGAAGGTTGTGGTTCTGTTTGAATTAATATGGAAGACAGAGTGCACGCTGCTTTAACATACAGAATGTTACAGAATGCAGTAAATGCCTTTACCAGTCCAAAGACTATTTCTTAAAAATTGAGGAGCAGACACAGCCTAATACTCTGTAAGTCTAAGTCTCAGTTTGGGTTTTGTTTTCACCAGGGTCAGGATGAGAACATCAGTTTACACTGGGTACAAACTTTGTCTGACTTCATTGTGGAACAACAGATTTACTGCAGAGATTCTTTTGGTCTTTTTGGTTCTGGGCTCACTATGGCTATTGTGTTTTGGTTAACCTTTATTTTATCTATAGTTCACAGTAATTATTTTTAATTAACTTTTTTATGCAGTAAGAAAAAGAAAAGGAAGAGAATTTACTTTCTCCACATCTTCATTTCATCAGTTTTCATATAATAAGGTCTTGTTATTTAAACAAAATAAAAGGAAAATGAAAATAGTCAGGAATGTATAACTCTTGCTGCCTTAACGGATGGCAGGAATGACCATCATGACTTGCTACAAGGCTTGGTCTAATGGAAACGTTGTACTTGTCGCAGCTATTAACAAGACAACCTATCCTGAAAGGCACCTTGAACCCTTCTGAAACCTCAATGAACTCGGCCTTTTTCAGTGAGGGCAAAAGGAACGCACACAGTTCATTTCAAAAACAGTCTAGAATTTAAGTAAATTAATGTGTGACTTTTCAGTTTATAACCTCAGTTACATTAGCCTTGGGACTAACCCTTCAGTAGAATCTAAACAGTAACAGCCTGAATATTTATTCAGACATTCCACAAGACAAAACCAAGGACATTCAAAATTAAATGAGAGGCTAAAATCTCACACTTGATGAATTGTCAAGGAATCAATCAGGATACCTTCAGACAAAAAGAGAAATTTTTAAAAAACAAACCCAAAATCAATAAAACAACCAACTCCACTAACCCAAAAAAATCCCAAAACATTGAGTAGTCTGCTCAAAAGTATCAATCTAGAAGTTATTTAAAGAAAGCAACCCTCATGGAAATCATTATGCAGCAAGGATTTCCCATACCTAGAAAAACCTCAGAGAATTCTGTCTCATCTTCCTCAAGAGTTAGCCTGAGCAGCATACAGACTTACTCTCTTTAGGTTTAGATATTTTTACTGTTGTTGTTGTTTTAATTAATTAAATAAGCCCTTTAATTTTACCCTGGAACACAAAGAAGTCAAGTTGACTGAATCAAGATGGACAGAGATTATCTTTTGAATACACATCAATGTCTCAACTGTGCAATGTAGAAGGCTTGGGTTTTAGTCAAATGCTGGAGTTTTTAAGCCAGCTTTTCAAAATTACCGGGGGGAAGGAAGAGATATAAAATGTCTCTTTTCCCAAATTTCCTTTCCCTTCTGCAAAGCCTAATTTCATCTTTTAAAAAATTTGGGCCTAAATCTTCTTCAGTGCAAAAATGTAAGGACAGACAGAAACACTAAAGTCTTGAGAAACAGACTGAGTTCTTTAAATTAAATATGTTTTAAAATCATAAAGTTCAAGTGTTTAGTCTGTGCATGAGATTTCCTTCAACTTATTTTCACCAGGATGCAATTAGGAAGAACGGGATGTGTTTAGTATAATAATAAGGCACTAATTCATCTGTGTATGTTTTTAAGAGGATATTGAAATTCTTCTGGGTGAAATATAAGACAATGCATGAAAATGAAAGTGACAGATTATGAATATTTCAAAGATAATAATTTATATTTTGTTTGTACAATGACACACCATGCAAATTTTCCTGTCTATAATGTTACATTTTAAGGCTGATTATCTTCCCTTTTAATGAAAAGCATATTTTGACTGGGAAGATACACATATCATGGTGTATACCACTGCAGCAGCAGAGACTGTGTACCTCTGAGAAATAAATTATAACTATGTGATACTTACTATTAACCTTATGAAATATGTAAATATTTAAATTTTAGACTAATAAATTCTGATTACCAATATAATCACAGATAGGTATAAAGCCTCTTTCTTTACGAACTTCGGAAGAGGTTAAGAGAGGCCAAGGCCCATTTTTGGAAGTTCCTTTACTCAGTTTTTATGAAAATCCAGAAGATGATACATACACAAAAGAACAACAGATTCTTGCTTGCTTTAACACTCTTACTGTTTTTCAATGTAACTTTTGACAGAGTTATTGTATGGAGTCCCAAAAGACACACTGCAACCCAACAGCTCCCTACTGCAAAACCCAGTTTGATGAAACTCTGCTGGACACATGTTAAACCAACTACTGAGGATCAGAACCACACAAAAAGAAAAATCTTCCAGTAGCCATTTTTTTTTTCATTTACTCAGCTACTGTACAGCCTATGATGACTTGTTTTCCTTTAGTTATATGAACAGTTTGACAGATTACTGTGACAAGGTTACTCTCAAATTGATAAAGGGTTTGATAGTGCCGGAACATTTGTCAGAAATGTCTCACATCACGTGTAATGGACTCTGCACTTCAAGCATCAATGGTACTCCAGTCTGCTGTTTTCTGTTTAGTGTGCAATGCACACCAACAAAAACACACAGCAGAAAGACAGAAAAGCAGGCAGGATTCACCAAAACAGCCCTGTAGTTTATCAAACAATTCTGGTTCAAGGGTTTCTCTCCTTAACCCACCTGGCAAAACGCAATTAAATTAAAAACTTTACACGTGACTTGAAGGGTGGCCTCCTTATGAGACTAAACCTGAAAATGGGATGGGATATGATAATGTACATAACCCTAAGTGTTTCCAGCATTTCCTGTACTTCTGAAAGAGAAATATTGTGAGTTTAGAACATTATTCCTCAGCCTGACAAATGTGAGACATTAGAAGTGATAGTTGTACTGCTAGCAACCTTGTCCCATGCTGGAGCAGAGGAAATGGGTTCAGAAGGGCTCATTTTAGGCACTGGCAGCTAGCCTATGAGAACCAGTGTGCTGGACATAAGCCAGCTTTGGTGAATACCTCCCTTAAACACAGCTCTCCAAAAATATGATACTATAAAATAATAAAATGGTTTATGGATTGGAATTAAGGTTTTCACTTCACATCTTGTAGCTAATGATGCTAATATGAGGCCATGCAGGAAGCCTAAGAGCCAGCACCACCTGCTCGTTTGTAAATAACCTGTTCACATGAAGACTTTAATGCCTGGTGAAGCCCCAGCCATGCAAGCTACGAGAGAGCTCTACAGAGGACAACCTTTCTGAGCAGAAAAATCCTTCTTGTTCATATAGCAGCAGAATGTTGGGCTTGGTTTTAGTGGGGCTTTTGGGGAGGAGGTTTGGGTTTGAGGGTTTTTTCATGGGTGGGGGCAGGTGAAGAGATAAGGGCTTTGGACCTGTATCTACCTCTACTGTGTAATCACTCGCACAGATAAAGAAAATATCTTGCAAATATATTACTTAAAATCTACACACTGCTGTCATGAGCAAGAGTGTCTGAGACTGCTTAAAAAAAATCACTGACAAGGGTATGAGCTAAAGTCAGATTTAAGCATTTCTCAGATCACACTGCAGCCTGGAAAGGAGGCGGGGGGGAATGCACCACCACAGCTGCCAGAACAAATTCTAGTATTTTCAAATGTTTAGGTTTCCCTTCATTGTCTTTTTCTTCTGCTTTGATAAATTCTTTTAATTTTCTGAAAAAAAAAAGTCGGAAGAACTATCTGGTTTCTCCTCACTGACATTCAGCCAAAGGATAGAAAAAACAGCAAAACGAATGTCAGCATTTTTCTTAAAGAGCATCTGTTCACACAGGAACCCCATGACAGCAAGACAAAGCCCTCTAATCTTGTATCAGATTAAGTTTAGTGGAGCACATTAAAAATTTTGCCACAGTGCTAAAAGGAAGCTCTCAGATACTGTATGTGCACTTCCCATACGCAGACAAGGGGTAGGGACGCACTCCCTTAACTCCATGACATAAGTATCACTGCTCACACCACAGCCTCACACCACGACGGCAGCACTAAGCACCAAAGCTGTGAGGCTCCTTTAGGAATAGTAAGTTCAGCCCTGATCAGCTGAAAGCATTTATGTGAGCTGGAGAAGGGTCAGGCTGCAAGAAGATGTATCACAAAGTAGCTTTTTGAACATCAGCAGACTACAGTCAATTTATACCTACTGAGGATCTGGCCCTTGAACTGGGATTATCTGTGACTGTCACACGTGGAAAGTGTCAATGAATGTAGTTTGTACAAGTGTCAGACAGGTACACTCACATTTCAACTTGCATGAAATATGAAACCTCACCAGCACACTATTCTCCTGTGAACAGTGAGTCAGTTCTACCCACAGAAGCTTTAATAGCAGAAAGTCACAGGGAAGAGCTTCAAGCTCACATAATTTTACTGAAATCCGGATATCAGTTCAGCAAGACTGCTAACTCCAATCCTCGCCAGTCCTGTCCACATAAAGTGTACTCAGAGAAGCCTTTCAGGATTTTTGATCAAAATCAGGAAAGGCAGAATGTTGAAAAATTAAAAAAACCCATTAAATTCTTACTCCCTACTGAAAGCTTCCCAACAATATTAATTTGGATTCTGGTCTGTAGGTCAGCCCCAGACTGTTCCTTACTTTAGCAGATTTCATTTATTGATACCTATTTGAAAGGCTGATTTTTGATGACAAAATACAGAGATTATGTTGTCTTTTGGAACAGATGATTCTGTGGCAAAAGTACTGCAGATCTGCATCATAACAAGAGTGGATTTTTATTTTTCAAATTTCTCCTTGTTCTTATTTCAACACAAAAAAAAATGTGTTATGCTGAATTCCACCCTGGTGATCTCTGGCTGGAATCTCAAACTCGATTATTTCCTTCCCACATGCCATCAATAATAATCAAGCCTTTGGAAATCCAATCAGGTTGTCATTTCTGTTGCCAATTATGTTGTCATTTCACATTGCCCACTACATTCAGTCAAGAGAAGAAGGGTAGAAGAGTGCAACGTTTTAGGAAGCAGTTCTTTTGATGATGCATGAGGAGCAAAGAGCTCCTTTATGCCACCTCTTTGGTTTCAACACAAATAAAACACAATAAAGCCAATCTTTTTCAGTACAGTATGCAAATATGACTCTCAAGATAAACAGGGAGGTAGAAGGGGCCACTTCCTACTGCATCATTTTTCAGTGGAACGGTAGTTAATTAGGTGTTAATTATACGGCTACAAGGCCACCTTCAGTGGGTTTCGTACTTCTCAATCTTTGAGCACAGCAACGTGTGACACAGCAATCATAAAATGTGATAAATGATTGAGGGAGGAACACCCATGTTGTGTTGTGCACTGGGTTGTGATTCACAGATCATTATAACCATAAAATCTGTCATTAGGGAGGTTTTCCTGCCATGCAAATTCTCCTTTTAACATAAGAAATCAACCAGATTAGAGTAAACAGAAGTCAGTGTGAAGGCCCTCGCCTCTCTCTTCCCCTGAACTCATTACCTGAAGGTTTTTAACAGGCACTAATTAGCCCTTCAAACTAAAGGACGAACATTTAACCTTCAAGTGCAGGAGGCTTCTGATGTCTTTTTGTGGCCACACAAGCGTAAGTTCCTGCAGAAAGACACTGAGTATTTTAAGGGCACTTACGGCTGGCACAGCTTGATAAGGTCCTGGTCAGTGGTGCCGGGTGGAAGGCCTCGAATGTACAGGTTGGTTTTACTCAACTGCTCTCCGCTGCTGTTGTTGCTGCTGTTGTTGCTGCTGTTTGTGCTGGGGCTGGGAGGAGCCATGGGGTGGGGAGCTGGTGCATAGGACTGCTGGAAACAGAGCGAAACAACAAGGCTTGTTACTGGAAAAGGCAAAAGCATGGCAGAAGCATGTGCTTTACCCAGGTAACACCAGAACTACGCTATGCTTGTCCTGCCCTCCCTGGCCGCTTCCAGCCACCCACTTCTATGGTGCCTGTATGTCCCAGCCAGCAATGCCTTTCAAAATGCAAAACAGGACCAACCAACGTTTTGGGTTTAGCGCCATGGCTATGAAACGCATTATTCTACTGTATTTTTTAATTTGGAATTAAAGTATCAAGATCACAAAACAAACCTCTGAAATGACAGATACTCAAGGAGTAACTAGCATTAAAGGAAGGAGTTAAACACAATCTGCTCTAAGAGTATGCTAAAACACAAATAAGAATATCTAGCCAAAGGTACAGAAGCTGATGCCAGAAGCCTACTTAGTCTTCTCTAAACATGAGAAGCACCCAGTACACGCACAGTCAGGTGGCAGAGGGTTGGCTAGTCTGACAGAGGAAAAAATTCCAAAGCAGCCTGAAAACACACTGTTATTACGGATGTCTTTTGCAATAGAGAAACAGGGTTTGGAAAAGATGATCAGGCCAAGACCTTCTGCTCTCAAAATCGTACCCACTTCTGAACAACCACAAACCACACACAGCCACTGAGAAATATTGCTTAAGAAGGGAGTCATTCTCACAGGGAAAAAACAGTATTCTCCCCTAACTCAATGGTAAATACATGCTGTGAAAGAAGACACCCACAGGCTAGAAAAATTACCTAAACATCTCTGATCTTAGGCAACAACGGGGAATTTCAATTGCTGCAACCATCCCTGGCTCTCTGACCACCGGAATATTTATTCATAGCACAGAGTGCCTGCCAGGAGAACAGAAGAGTGGTTGGAAGGAGGAGGCCATCCTGTCACACCACTGTGACCTATGCAGAAAAGCTGAGATCTAGAGGAGAACTTGCAGGAACTGGAGGATCCTGAGGACTGAGCTCCAGATGGGCAGCCAAGGGAATTGGAGTGAGAGCTTCAGGAATGTAATTGCCTGCTGAGAGGGGGAAAATCCCATTTCCACAGCCTGATCAGCTCACTCTGCTAGCTTTTTGTGCAGTGACAACAGCAGGTAAATGTTGGACCAATGCTAAGCTAACCACGCTATGCTAATGGACTAATAAAAGCAAAACATCTGCAATTTTCATTATAACAGCAATGACACTTTAGTGACTTCTAATATGCTTGTTCTGCATTTAGGCCTTGAACAGAGAAAGTGTTTAAGTCTGTGAGTAATTCTGATCACGCTAATCAACTGCCCCTTTAATGTCAGTGGTTCTACTTTAGTGCTTATAATTATGCACACACTAAATCACAGTCTTGGTAGATGGATGTTTCTAAATTAGTAGCTCTAAACTCTTTCAAACAAGTCCCTTTATTTAGTCCCTTATGTAGAAGAACAAAAAAAAGTTGAAGAATGCAAGGGGAGCATCAGTGACAGGTGATGCTCAGAGGTTTCAATCAAATGAAACACCACACTTGCACCAATGCCTTTCCCCCTGGCCTTCTCCTTCCTTCTTCCCAGTTTCTCCCATTTAAACCAGAGAGGGAACATAGCATCAAGTGTCAAGACATCAGAACTCCTCTGCAATCTCACCTGGTTGTAATGTCACTTAAGTAGGAGCAATTAAAAGGAAAAAAACCCACTGGTTTTCAGTCCGATCACCACACTAGCAAGTAATGACATTCACTCTCATCTCCAGTAAAAGAGAAAGGGCAATGAGCTCCCTTCCCCAAGTCTCTGCACAGATACTTTTGCTGACAATCAAAAGCACTTAATGCATAAGGATCATATTTCTCTGCACACACATTTTATCACTGGGTAATCCCCACCAACTCAAGCTTCAGTGTCATTCCCAGAAATAGAGAGCTGAAGCAGCAGCCTTGAGTACCAGCACAGGCAACCACCTCAACCGAGCCCCAGCACTGGGGACACGTCTTGGAAAACAGCTCCATTCCATGGCTGCAGCCCAGCTGGATAACACTGCAGGCAACACTAACCTGTGTTAAATACATGGGCATCTACATATTATAGTATCCTGCCTGAAAGCATATTTAAATCTCTGTGAACTGCAGGGCCGTGGAAGAGGCAGGTATGACTCTGTGTAACACTTTTGGCTTTAATATATCTAGAGTTCAGGAAATACCCCATGGTAATCTTGCACATTTTGAGCATTACTAAGGTTAAATAAATAGACAAATAAATGTTGAAGTTACTTTCTTACTGCTTTACCCTACACCTCCAAGATTACCATGCACACTGAATGCACATAAATGACGTAAAGCAATGAGAGAACTTTCCATAAGCCAATGAAGTACTATGTACTTTAATTAATAACTGTTATTATTATATATGTCTTAGCAGGGGATAATGAGTAAATATCCTATTCTCACACCAACCTAATAAGCAAGAAAAAGAAAAAAAATAAGTGGAAATTTACCTTTGAAATACAAAGAGCAATTTTCATTCTATTATAAGATCTTTATCCTCACACAGAGGAAAACACTGGGGGCCTAATTCTAATTTAAGCTTAAGACATTTTATCCCTCTCAGCCAGCTGAAAGGGGATGTAAAAGTGAACACGAATTACATTTACGCCAATTTTGAGGCCACAGCTATTAAAAAAAAAAAAAAGTCTCCAGTGTACAGAGAGAATGAGGCCATACAACAGGTTGCCCCTCAAATAAGAGCTGCTCAGACAACAGGCACACATGGATGCCTGGGTTCACAGCATTGTCCTCGGAGATGCTTTAAGGGTGGGCAGACAGGCAGGCACACTCCACTTTGGGGGATGCTGATCTTCTCAGCCCAGCAAACACTGCTACACTCCAAACCCTCTTCACTAATAAATCTCAGCCACAGCAGCCCACAGTAATTTCCATGCATATCCAATACCCCAGAATACCATCTGCAGAAAGATTACAAAATTGCCTGTACTGAGGCTGATGACATCTTCTGGCTGGTTGCCAGACTAAAAGCTTCAGGTCAGAAGAAAGCTTCAAATTCTTGTTTCCTGAGCCGCTGAGTGGATGACTGATGGCAAAAGAATGTGCTTTGCCTCTAAATGAGCAAAGGATCTGGTTGGGTAATCTCCAAGTGATAGCTGGAGTGAAAGAAATGACTGGCAACCTAATGATGATCCCAGATATGGACCACTTGGTGCAGGGTCCTGGACAATGCCAAAGTGGGGCACTGTCTGGGGAGCCACCTGCACACCTGGCAGCAGGAAATTTGTGCCTTGTTCTGATGTTAGACCCCTCCACGGCTGGGGGCAAAGCACTTTACTTCTCTGCCTTGAGAGCCAGAAGGAGCAGCACTGTCAAGACTAGTTCAAAACACCCTGACACCAGCTGTAGAAACCTGGAAAAGAGGTTTTGCCACTACAACCAAGCACAGGACCTACAGCTCTAGAAAAAAAAAAAAAAGGCAAAATCTAAATGTTTCACTTCAAAGGAGAGCTGGAATTCAGAGCTGGTTTTGCCATTAATTTTTCACATAACCAATGCAACCAACCCATTTTTCAATTCTCATGCTTCATTATTCAGTGGAGAGTGTGTGGGGAGTGAAGTGGTTTGTAGATCATTCCAAGCAGCTTATTAATTTAGCATGGATGGCTAATAGGATTTGTTTTCATCTTTGAAAAATGAATGAAATTTCTCCTTTTTCATTATTTAAAAGTGAGAAATTATTGTGCTAATGCTTATCCATTCTCAGGAATGCACCCTTGTGCTTAAACCCTACAGTTCAACTCTCTGAAACAAAGTGTCCCGTGAAACTGCACACAGATAAGCATGAATAATGAGATACACCTTGGTCTTTCTAAGCAAATAACCCAGAAATGCTGAACCAGAAGCCTCCTGGATACTAAATGAACAACACCCCTCCTTCCAACATCCAACCTCCTTACGAAAGAACAGTATTTATCTTTCCATGGCAACCAAGTACTCTTAGGTAGGTTTTCACTAGTTGCAAGTTTAGACTGAAGTATTTTCCTTCCAAAGCAAAACACTACTTAAAAAGACAAATTTCAAATATTTTTCACATACAATTCCTTTTGGATGGGAATCACAGGCCCCAGATGCCAAGTTGTAGAGTCTGCTTTATTAGCAGCAGCTGGCTCCTTGGCAGGCTTCTGAGGCGGTCGGGCTTGTGGTTTTGGAGTGGCCTCAGAGCCTAGGATGCAGCTGGACAGCTATGCTAACGGACTAGCCAATTTGTTTGTAGTCACCTTTGGCTATCCCAGATTTGTACTCTTTTATCCACTTGAAAGGGAGGTCTTGGACAGATTCCCTATTAGCACCGATATGTTGACTTTTCCTATCATAGTTCATATTTTATATGAAAAAATGAGTGTGACACACAGTCCTACATTAAAAGATGTGTTACTTAGGCAATTGTGAATGCACACTATCCATTTCCCTCTGAGTGTTTTCCAGCTGCTAGATTGTTCTAAGTGCCCAGTTGCAACACAATTCCCTTCACTCCCAATTGAGAAAAATAAAATAAGACAAAGTAAATACAAATAAATTGTGCAAATACCACTTTAATGCTCACATTAGGAAAACACTGTTCTCTCTACACCCTACTGTACGAAGGAGTAATTTTTGTGAGCTGGAGAGTTCTTACTGGCCAATTAGAGAAAGGATGAGAGGATGCCACCAACTTTCAGTCTGTTGATGGGATTTTGGAGCTGAGAGAACAGAAAATCTCCTATTAAGAAAAGACAATCACCACAGCTGAAGATAAAACAGAGCAGTTAGGAAAATATAGGAAGAAGAATTAGATCCAAGTCACAGCAACTCTCCTGCCTTTGGTTTGCGTCCTCAGTGAGGAACAGCACCAGAAGGTAAACTGTATTTCTCATCCATAGACAGGTGGAACAGAGAAGTGAATAGAAGATGAACATCGAAGCGGGCCACACAGACACCTCATCTATTTTAGGAGGCTGCAGTCAAGGGAGCTCAAGTTACAATTTTCTTTCTGAGTTTGCAGGGCATTCACTGGATTCTTGCAGAACCCAGACGTGGCTATTTCCTATCTTCAATCTGGCCAATGAAGGCCTGGAAGACAGAGCTTCTTCCGGATGCTTCCCCACATAGTCAGGTCTTTCCCTAGACATATAAGAAAAAATAAACAGATGTAAAAGAGCCTGAGTTTTCTAACCCCTCTGCACAGTAACAAAGCTTCCTAGACTGTTTCTGCAGAAGCACCCACTCGCCGCTTGGTAACATTTTCAATTTGTAAAGGAATGGCATGTGAAAACGTGAGTAAACTCAGAAGATGAACACAGACAATAAGGTTCAAAGTCTGTTCCCTCACAGTTCTTTCAATCAAGAAAACCAGAACACACCTCAAGAGGATTTTGATTTCTCTGAATTCCTTCCAAGGCCTATAAAAGTGATTTGCTGGATACAAGAAGCCCAGTGAGTCAGAGCTGCCGGGTTACGCTCTCTGTACTGCAAAATCACTGTGCTGCCCCAAGCAAGTCATTTAAGTTCCTTACATCTCAGTTTACTGAACTGTAATGATTCTTCCTTACCTTCTTAAGGCATATATAATGCTCTGTGATTACTGGATGAAAGACACTACTAAGGATTGCAATATTACTTAAAGATGGGGAAAATATTATTAAAGTCCAACTTAATAACTAGAGCTAAACTTAATTCTTTTGCAGATAAAAATGATTTCTGCATACAATGATTTTGCTATTCTGTATCTAAACTGAATGAGTGAAATTGATTTAAAATAATAAAATACCAATCAAATTAGTTTTCTCATTAATAATAATTTTTAATTTAAAAACAAACAAGAATTATGTGTTCACAGGGTTATTGTGATCTGTTTCTTGTATGCATTGAACTTACTTTATTTCAAATGATATCTTTAGTACATGTGAAAACGGTGTAATTGTGTTTTGTTTACCCTTTTGTTTCACACAGGAGAAAAAAAAGTCACTTGGGGAAAATGGAAATTATGATAAAAGCCCCAGCCTAGTCCTCCAACAGACACAGTAGTCATTCCACCATCAGATGAAAATTGGGATTTGATGGATCAGTAAAATACTTTGAGATCTTTGCTTCACAGACAAAGCTGTTGAAATCAGTAGGCTAAATACTTCTGAGGCTTAAAATTCCCTTGAACCTGGCACAAAGCATTAGAGATCTATAGAATAAAAGCACAGGCACAATTTGGCTCAATTTTCTGCATTCCAAAATACTTCTCTTCCAAATCATGACTGCACAGATTTTAGCATTTTATAAACATTTAAAGGTAGACAATACAGAGAAATCAAGGCATCCACAGGAAGAGGAAGAAGTTATTTACTGGATGTTACCTGCAAAGTAGGTCTCATTTTATACCGTTTTCTGAATTAAAACCAACCAATCAAGCAAAGAAAAAGCTTCAGCAATTCGCTGTTCTGATTATCTTCAAGAGCACTGAGAGTTTAGGAGTTGTTAGCAGGGTGACACACTAGAAGCCTGAAAATCTTCTCACTGATCATAGTTACTTCTATTTCCAGTAAGACAGACTGAAATAGTCTGCACTACCGCCACTATCGACAGGAAATTTCAAGAACAAATTGGTCAGGTGTAAAGCAGCTTATTTTGAAGTATGATGAAGTAGAAATAATAAAGTGGATTAGAGCACATATCATTAGGAGAGTCTGAAGACCATCTTGCCTGAGGATGAATGGGCCCCAGGAAAAACCAGTCCAAGACAGGGGAATGGCACAGAGATTAGAAGCATTGTTTGGAGATGGAGAATACCTTGGCCATCACTGCCTGCCTTGGTTTTGGTCACTAAATAGATGCAATAGATGCTGCCAAGCTGCCAACTTCAGCTTTTCACCCTCTCCTGCCCACATATTGTTATACCACAGATAGAGCTACTCATCCCTCATAAGCAATTTTCTGTTTATCCATAGACTACCTGTAGCTCTGGTCTAAAATGTGGTAACTTCTCTGAATTTAGGGCTTCTTACATCCAGCCAGGAGGGTAAAATTTAGTCCCTAGCATTAAAAAAGCCAAAAACTAGCAATAAGAGCTGTATCACCAAATAAATATTTTCCAGAGTGGAAAATAACCTTCACAGCCTTGTCTCCTCCCATTTATTTCATGGCAGGAGGCTCCCAAGACAGAATATTCCTGAGGCATTATTTATTTCTCCACAAGGGAGAAGAAGAATTCTTTCTATAGATAAAGTATTTTGGCACTTTGGCAAACTCGTAAACAATAGCCTATATCCTTTGACATAAATTAGTGTTATTGCTTCATTATCCAATCCATTCATATTTTATTGATGTACTGGGACTAAATGTGAACAGACTCTAGATCTTAAAATTACTAAATCTGGGCAATCTGGACAATAAAACATTGCAATTCCTCTAATAAGAATATTTTAGAGCACATATCAAAATATGACAGCAATTACTGCTTGTGATACAACAACTCTGTGGTAAAAAAAAAAAAAAACAGAGGGGAAAAATAACAAATTCAAGAAGAAATTATTGTTTGTGTTTACTTTTCCACATAGCCAGTTTTAGGGTTACAATGAGCTGTCGGTCCATTTGAAGGTTAAGAATAAAAATGCAGACCAAGAGGCTGATACTTAACTTTCCAAATGTTTGCAAGAACAAACACATACTTGGTTCCGAAAAACTAAATTTACTCTCTGGGTATTTGTTTACATGTGGCAGACTAAAAGCATCTTGGAAATGAGATGCAGGAGGCACGTACTGCATTGCATTGCTTTTCTGCACACAGTCCACACACACCCCAACATCTACGCTGGTGCAGGAACCTGGCTGCAATAAAAGCCCCCCCCACAAACCTGAAGTTACAGCACAGAACAAAACTTAACATCGATATCTTCTCTCTCCTCCCCACTTGAGAATTTGGCAAGCAGAGATCAGAAGCAGATGTGTTTTCATTTTGCAGAAAGCAAGCCCAACCAAAAAGGTTTTTTAAGATCCAACCCAAGTTTCCTCAGTTTATCTTTCTTATAGAAGAATTAAGCAGGAAATCTGCCACTGTTGACATAAGCTCTGTTGGGATGGCAGATTCAGGGATGGCAGAGCTCCCCAGGAATGTCGCTCATCTTCTTGCCATGTTACCACAACAATCTCTTGTAGATGTGTATGGGGAAGCTCTGCCTCCTCCACCCAGTATATCTAAAGATGATCTGTGCCTCCCGTCCTGTGGCCAAAAGAATCCACGGAACGCAGAGTTTGGGAAAGGTTTTTCCTTTCCACAACAGCATGGCATCGTCAGGACAGAATCTGAGGCATTTCACAATAGCCAGAGTTCATGTTTTCTTTGAGACCCCTCGAGCTACAGTAACACGCTGGTCCCAGGCAGGGTGCCAGAGGATGCCCACAGAAGATACAAGCCATCACAAACCTCACCACATTTTTGCTTCCAGTGCAAACTCATCCAGTACATTCATCACAGAAAACAGCTTTTAAAAAATTGCCCACACAAGTCATTACAGTTCATACCCAACTCCTCACTTAGGAAGAAGAGGACACAACCAACATTGTGAGACCAATGTATGTAATGTCATTTATAGGAGAGCTAGAAAGCCTTCCTAGAGTAAGCTCATATGGTGGGGATAAGAATCCAACCACAGAGGTTAGAATTAAGGTGTCAGCCCATGGACAGTTGGCCAAGGTGCTGCTGGTCACCTTCATGCTTCTGACAGCCCTGAATACTATATCAGAAAAAGGCTAAGGGAGGCAGGGAAGCTGGGGTGGCCACGTGTAGGGCTCACTGCAGGCAGCTGGGTGTGAAACCCCAAGTTAAGAGCCTCTCTGTCTCATTCTAGATAGTCCTCTACATTCTCAAAACCAGCTGTCTGTGTAAGAGAGAGAACTTCATTATGAAATCACCATTATACATGACCTCAGAAACTGTTGGGTCCCATGGAAAGACTGGAGGAATGGGACTCTGCAAGCTTTAACTTGGTAAGGAAGTGAATTCCAGACCCTCCTCGGGTCAAAAATGAGCTTTGAGCATCACATTACTGGCATCCCAGGAGCACACAAAACATTATGAACATGGGAAGGCGAGCAAGATATGCCAGGAACATTCTGGGATTTAAGCACTTACATTTTCAGCTACTGTCAACTACGGGCTTTAAATCATATGCTAAGGAATATGAACATGCACTCTCCGCTTTGTTACTGCAGATTCTGGTGCCTTATCGAGTCTCCACTTCCTTTAGATTTCTTGTGGTAGACTTTGGAGGTAGTATGGGAAAAACTGTTTAATTTTCTTTGACTTAACAAGCATCTAATATAACTTACAATTAAAATATCCTCCAGACATCAATCAAATGCACTTCAGGCAAAATTTACTAAATAAACTGAATAATTAATGTAAAAATAGAGAACTTATTTATCCTATCTTTGGAAATTTTAGAATTACACCAAATTTATTTACAGACATTTCTATTTTTTTTCCTTAAAATTCAATTTTCTGTAAATTATATTGATTTTGAGAATGAACTTAAGCATGCTGTGAGTCCAAAACCCCAACACTGCTGTCTTTTTAGATCTATGAAACAAAGTACTGCCACATTTTTGTTTCCATTCATACTCCTAAAAGGAAGCCATGCTTGCCTTAGGTTGAACGGAAGCTTGAGCACTAAACTCTCAAGATGCACCCTATATTCACACCAAATGCAGACAGAGGCAACAGTCCTAATTGATCAGCCCACTCACAGGGGTATTTGGCCACCTGTCTAAGTAGATGCCACAGCAGTTATTGCCCAGCACGCACTTTTTGTTGTCATGACTCAAGGTCCTGGAGCCACAGGACTACTGAATGATGGAAATTTTGTAATACTCAGAGTCACTGGAAGATGACAACTATTTCTTTGCAACTAGTGAGATTCTGGCGTGTTTTTCCAAGAAGGCAAATAAAAACTACAAAGTTTTTTTGAAAGGTAAAAATAAGTTCAGAATGTCCATTTTGCTTCAAAATCAGTGAATCTGAATACAGATAAACCTGACCTGCTGCTTAGATATGCAAAAGGCCCATCACTTTTAACACTGCAATCCAGTATTATTCAGCAAATCATTTCCCATCTAATTCCTGCTTCTTTCTCTAATGTTTCCCCTACCTCTGATTTTAAGCACTTCTCAGAGCAGGGGGAAAAGTTTTAAAAGCTCTAAATTTACTATGGTGTAAGTTCTCAGCCTCTTGCATTTCTTCAACAACAGATTGTGCCACTGTGCTTGTCCGAAGTTGCAAATGTCATTTGACTCATGCACTCAGAAACATTGACTCAATTAAAATATCCACACAAAACTAATTTCCAGTTTGGTAAAGGTAACCTACTCTCTTTTTTCTGATACGTTTAGAATGTCTCATAGTGCAGAAATTTGATTTCAATGCGACAACTTGCTTTTTTGCAGTTCCCCAAAATCATCAGTATTTTCTGCTAAATGTTGTGGCACAACGAGCCAAGTGTCTTGCTAACAGCCACAGACTCAGCTGAAGATGCTTTGCCTAAGCCATTTTTGGCTCTGTGCCACGTGCTTTTTCCATACGGTGCAAAGTAACAATATGAAGAACCTGAACTTCTGCGCTCAGAGGTGAAGAGCTTTGCAATGTGGGGACGCAGCTGCTTCGTTACGCATCTGTGTAAAATCCAACGCATCACTAATTGGGATAATGAGGTGCTCCTGTTGCAAGCAATAGGAATTCAGAGTAACAGGGTACATATGTTAAATTCCTGAAACAAATCTCTATTTACTGTTTTTCATCCAAATGATATATTTCCTGATAAACAAAAGCCTAAATTTCCTTCTGCACTGCAACACTGCCTCCAATCTCTTCCGTTAGCTTTCTGGCTTTTTGACCTTTTAATATTCTTCATTCACGCATGATTTATTTTTTAAGTCGGCATTTTTTTCCTCTGGAAAGAATATGTATTTGAAGTAATTTCAAATGTTAAATCAGGATAAGCAAAGGAAGAAAGTAAATCTCCTTAATACATTTTCTTAATAAATGTTGTACCATGCTTCGGAATAGAAGCTTGAAGAATTATGGCATGTAACAATAAGGTTTATATTTCAAATCAGATACATATAAATATTCTGAAAGTCTTAATACCACCTAATACCACTGTCAGAGGATCATATGCACAAAATGTCGTACAAGAAAAAAAGAGTTCAAGTCTAAAACGAAAAATAATTTACATTAAAAAAAACAAATCAGAATGGGGAAGAGCAGCAACTACAATACTTCTAGCAAGTAATAATAACACACAGTGTTACCAGCTGGAGCAGAAAGAGAAATTGGTTAGGAATACCAGCTTGTCTACAGGCATGTCGGCAGCAAAAGAAAAACTAAAGAAAAGATTTGCCCACTGCTCAATAGGGCAGTGGACAAGTGACAAAGGACAGAGGAAAGCACTTGGTGCTTTCTTTGCCTTGGTCTCCACAGGCAAGGTCAGCTGCCAGTTCTCTTGGCTGTCTTCCCCTAGTAGTAGGGCCTAGGTTGAGAAGTGCTGCCCAGGAAGAGGAGCATTAAGTTAGAAACTACTCCAGGAAGCCAGTGAGAGGTCACTGAACACAAACTGCAAGGGAGCTGGCCAGTGTCACCCAGAGGCGGCTCTCTCTTATCTCTCTGTGAAAGGCCGTAGCAACTGGAGGCCATCAGGATGCTCCTGATATCTGGGAAAAAAAGCAAACATTACATCTGCCTTCAGAAGAGGGAGGATCTGGGGGTCATCAGGCTGGCCACAGCCTAGCATAACTAAGGAGAAAAGCCTCATAGGTGCTGCGTCTAAGCATGTGAAGGACAAGAGCACGCAGCACGGATGAGCAAGGGCAAACAAGACTTGGCCACCTTGCTCACCTTCTGCGTTGGGACAAGCATCTCCACAGATCAGGGGAGAGCAGTGGATGTTGTTTTCCTTGACTGTGGCAAGGCTTACAACATGGCACTGTCACAACAAGCTGGATGACAGGAGGGAGCGCACCCTCACCAACACCGCAAGTAACACCAAGGTGGGGGGAGTGGTTGGCCAACTAGAGATAAGGGCTGTCTTAAAATATTATTATCAGTCTATCCAATGCTATAAGAAAAAACTACTCAGCACAAAACTCCTTCACCTCACACATTACGCATGCTAAAAGCCCTCCAAGTTTACTTACAGAACAAATGACTACTAAGTGATTTGTGCAGGTACATCCTATAATCAAGTTCAACTGCACAAAAAGGATTTACTAAAACTGAGACATCTGAACTTTATTCCTTTGCTATGCTTTGAACTAAGTTTAGTTCATTTGCTAAAGTCATTATTAAACAACAATGTTCCACATAGATTTCAGCAGCAGTAGTATTTACATTAATGCAATATCCCTGGATTAAAGGAATTAGAAATACTGAAAATCCTATTCCTCAGCTTCTTTGAAGATCTACAGCGTAGACTAAGGAAACTCTCTCTAAGAAAAAGCAGCACTAATTTAAGGGCAGTCTGGTTCTCAATCATTTGAAATTAAATAAACTGACAAGTCTTTAAAAATCTCCGAGACTAAAGGTTACACAATTAATGCCACTATGAGTTGCCATCATATAATCAAAGTTCAGTTTGGGTAAGATTTTAAGTTAAATGTATCCATAGTTACAACAAATTGATTTTTTTATTTCATCATTTTCTTAAATCATTTTTTTAAATCATTTTCTTAAAATGGTGAAGGGAACCTGACTCCCCCAGTCATATCAAGGCATAGGTCCCAATGGGCAGTATACTCAGCCCAGGTACTCAGAGTATCTAGGCTAAATTTCAGACACAAACTGTCACACTCAATAGATCTAATTTGCTGACTACAACTTCAGCCTCAGTTTTGGGGAATTTAGTCCAAGAAAACTTGGAAAAACAACTGCAATGGGACACTGAAAGCAGCACAAACACTGCAGGTCTTCCCAGTGAGCCTGAGGACAACTGCAGGATTGAGTCGTACTTAATACGAACCAAACTCCAGTTTGGCTGGAGTCTTGTGGAAAGCACAACATATCCAATCAAGTATTTAAATGACCACGTGGCAATAGATGTTCACACAAGATCCAAACTGAGGCTCATGAAGAATTCCAACATTTCCTAACTTCTGACTCTTTGACTATGTAATCTTAACTTCCCCTAAAAGAATTAGCAGAGTGTGATAACAGGAGCTGAGACTTCATTCCCATTTGGGAAAACAAAAGGCCTGTCTAACAGAGAGATTTGCATTTGGGTGTTGCTAATAACAGGTGGGAACATCTTAGGAAATGGCATGAGAAATGCAAGCAGAGAGTAAATATCCCCAGAACACTTTTCACTTTGCGACTTCCTAACCAGATGTTGTACGGAGATTATCATCCTACATCTTCTGTGATTTGACCCATTAGACTTTAGTCCTCTAAACACCTCCTTGTGGGAATCAGTTTTAAAATTAAATTTTATATTAAAGAAAAAAAGAATGCATATTTTAAATCTGTCACCAAAAAAGTGTAATTTAAGCTGCTTGCCCCCACTCCTGTTTTACAAGAAAAATTTTGCAGTGGTTCTTTTTCCACCTTCTTCCTACCATTCAGAACATTTTATGTGAAACATTTTCTCCCATGTCTTACGTGGACAACCCTCAAAAACACGAGGAGGTGGCAGCCACACAGTCGGGGGATTGCTATCACATCTTTTGCAAGTAAATAGAAACACTGTTAACACGATGATTCATTTGACAAAATACAGAGTCAGACTATCAAAAGCACTGGATGTTTTTGACACACTTTTAGAAACAAATGTCTATATTAAAAATGCTTTTTTATAGGGATTTCTCCTAAAAGAAAAAAAAAAGGGAATCCTAGACAAAAAAATATATTGATACTCTTAACTCTGCTGCTGTTAAATATCTGTGTTATCCCTCATATGCCTAAGATTTTGTTTGCGGTGGCTTGTCACTAAATTTCTTTTCATGAACCCTGGGCTAACACAGTTCCTGCTGGGCACGAAGTCTTTCAATGATAGAAACAACCTGTTATCAGGTTATTATATATTTCACTGAGGTCCACTTACCATTACAATTCCCTCATCCTACCACACCCAACAGATGAAATGCTGCTGCAGAGAAAGAAATAGATACAGCAACATGGCACCTCCAGGAAGGACCATGCCACAACCTTTGGCTGCCAAACAGAGCCCAGGTTTCCCTGCTCCCATCTTAGGTCCCTTGAGACCTCACCCTGCTTCCAACACATCTGGAACAGCCTCTGTAGCCAGTAGACCTTCGACAACCCACTGGTCTGGCAAGGAAGACACAATTTAAAAGTTCGTTTGCAGGCTGTATACTGTGGGCTTCTGAGCCGCAAGCGGTCTCCTGACATCCTCTACCCTTTCTTCCCCTTCCCCCTTCTAAACATCATCAGCTGCATAAGGATGACTCAGAACATCTGGAAAGACAGGGTTTGTTCAGGCTCTGATGGCAAAATGGGTGAGTACAGGTGAGAGTCAATCTGCAGAGTGATTCCTGCAATTCAGTACCATAGCTCTGAAACAATACAGCGACGGCTATGAATGCATTACATATATGCATTCACTGCATTTCTCAGTCCCCGTATCTTACATTTATTCACCAGAGTAACAGCTTTGCTTTCCTCATTAATGCTTTTTTACAGTCTTCAGCAATTCTTCTTCAGGAAGCTATTAGTACATTAACACAAGCCAGGAAAACAAGACTTTGAAACATTCCCCCTGCCGCTCCCCGCTATGAGTGCCATCGAGAACGATGACACAGTGCAGCCCGGTTTCCCTTAAAGCACTGCCACCCTCCCAAAGTGTTAACTGCCAGGTTTCTGCAGCAACAGTCTGCAAGGCTAAAATTAGCAAGCAGTACCTTTCCTTGCACCTCATCACATGATAGGAAACAAACATAAATAGGGAAATACAATATGTTCCTAAAGGTGGAGTCGGAATACTTTCATCTCCATAACAGTTCAGTAAAGGACACTTATACAAGCAGCTTCTCATAATGTGTCATCTGCTACTTGCATTGTCATTTGCTTTCTGCACAGTGTTAAAGACGACCACCTCTAATTCATGTGCTCCTTCAGAACCATTTCTGGCCTCAATCAAACTACTTAATGTCTGTGCTACAGACAAATTGTTTTGTTAGGCACCACTGTGTTATCAGATGCCTATTTATTCCTGCACCCTTCTGCATGGATAAACACCAACCTTCCAGTGGATTCATCTCATTGGCAGCTGTTGTACCTGGAGTATCCCATACTCCTCTGCAGGCCACATCCCTCCCTCCTGCACTACTGAGGTGCAGCTAATTGCACGCTGGATGAAAGACTTGAAAGATAAAGAACCAGGTCATAGTTCTCTTTTTTTCTTTTCCTTTTCCTAAACAGTGCCATGCAGGCCTTTGTAGCCATGCAAAGCAGCCACTGCTCTTCTTTTTCAAAACCTTATCCAGAGGACCCACAAAAAATTAGGTGTATTGAAGTCAATTTGCAAATTCAAACGTAACAAAGAGTAGAATTACATCTGCTGAAGTTGCACCACAGTCTGCACATAAAAAGAAAGGGTAGCCAAATTATTAATTCATTTAGGACCTTTATTTCTTCTGCATAAGGGAAGCATAAATAGTCCTTTGCAGTATACGAAAGCCCAGACATATATCACAGTGTTATGTAACACGTCACAGCATACAACAGGAGGGCATAGAGCTAATGTGATTCAACTTACGCAGAACTCTGACAACCTGATTCTAAAGCTTATCATCACCTTGCTGCCTCAGTTCTAGCACAGCTCCATCAACTACCTCATGTACTCTTCTCCCTGTGCAGTGTGCCTGTGGCTGAGGAAAAGGATAGTTTCTCCCTGAAGCAAGGGTTTGGCTTGCCCACAAATTCCCAAGGCAGCATCCAGGATGTGCTGGAGCCACAGCCACGTCAGCAGACCTGAGTTAGGGAGACACTGAGATTTTTTTTTT
>VZRS01003734.1:924895-955921 GCA_013398055.1 Ifrita kowaldi | reverse complement strand
AAAAAAAAAAAAAAAGTGTCTGATGGCTGTTAGCATGTAATTTTGCATACCTCATGGCTGCTATTTCAGAAACAGTTTTCAGATGAGTAATTTGGCGAGATTCACTGTTTGCAAACTGCATACTTGGTCTAAAGAGCATTTACAGTGATGTCTACAGCACCAATGCTCAGGCCACAGATCTCTGTTTACCCTGCTTTTCAGACCACCCAATCTGCCTGCTTCCTCACAGTGTTGACTATTACTTACTCTTCTAAAACTTCGACTAATGGCTCTTCTGATACAAGGACTTTTTTGGGTTTAGTTTGAGTTGGGGTTTTTCGGGGGGGGAGTTGTGGTGGGGTTTAGTTTTCTGGGGGTTTTTTGTTTGTTTATTTTTTCTTTTTTAGAAATAAAAAGGGGAAAAATAATAATGTTAAAAGAAGCAAAGCCTAAAGTAGAAAAGTTCCTGTCCTGTCATTCACCATCAAGGAGAGCTGCAAGGAGCAGTGGGATACAAAAAGACAAGTTCTCTAACTGGCAGGTCTCCACCAGCCTTTTCAATTAACAAGCTAGCTCATTGTCTGGGTTGTTATCTAAATTACAGTCTAGGCATTTTCTGCTAACATATTTTCTGACTTTTTAAACACTATACTGTACAGTACCTAGTACAAAGGCGTCTTTCTCTAATTCTATTTAAACCTCTATTTTCCTGTTTTAAAAATTAACTACTGTAACCATAGCCCTAAGCAAAGAAAAGGAGAAGGGGAAAAAGGAAGAGAATGTACTTTTAGCAAGGAGGGAAGAGAGTTCAGGTGCTGGAGTTTTCTTTGAGGCAGAGGCAATAAAAACTCACTACTTTTAAAAAGACTTAAAATCCGTTTTTGGTCCCATCACATTTGTTTTATCAGCATTCATCAACAGCATGGCAACTGACAGGAGGAACAAGATCAGTCCTTTCTTATGACATTTCCAAACCACTGAATATATCTTCATTTTCATTGTCTTCTTTTTTTTTGTTTTTATATCTAATTCCAGTAGAAAGAAAATTATTATTAAAAATGAATTTTTAAAAAGGGGTAATATAGCAGGGCATACAATATAATAAATGTTAAGTATCATCATAAAAATATGTTCGATTATATTTATTTTAGTTATAGCATATAAAAGATAAAATACAAAAAACTTGGGAAACATATACTAGGCATTTCACTAAAACTCATAAACAGGGATTTTCGGACCAGTCCTCCCAATAACAAGCACTTTTTCTGCTTTTACTTAACTTCTGTTTCTTGAGATTCCCCTCCCAAGTCATCCTTTGTATGTGTAAATCTTGCATATATAGGCAAGTATGCTTTTATGCTTATCAATCATTATTTTTTATTTCAGATACTGGAACTGCTTTTAAAACATGTTAACCACAATTACACATATCCCATGTTCTTCTTTTGGCCAACAGGAAAAAAGAATAGGGAAAAATGGAACCTGCTTCATTAGTTGATTGTTCATTTTGCATTTATGGAGTCTGTGAAACTAATGTTTCACTCCAAGTCAAAACAACATTGTTTCCTTCCATTCCAGGAAACAAAAAAGCAGCAAGGCTTTTTTCACCATATATGTCATCATCAGCAATATTATTTATGTGACTGAAGGCAATGCAAAAGCAAAAAAGAGTTTGCCATAACTTTTAATGGTGAAGTTATACGACAGCCAATCAATAAATCTATTTAAAAAATCAGCAATAATTACAAACCATTGAACAACTATAAACAAGATTTCCATAATAGCTTTTATCTTTGGTATTCAGCACAGAATTTTACTGGTGCCACTTGCCAAATCTGGCTGACATTATTTAAACTGGAGAGCAAAAAGAATAAAGCTTCTTTTTTTGACCAAGAAAGATTACAGACACGAGAAATTTCTCAAAATTTACTTTACCCTTTTACTGAATGGTGGTCCTGACACACTAAATCATTTCACTACGGGAAAACATACTGAACGCTGAAAAGCTCATTTAGAAGATATTTATCAGAACTTGTTTTCAATTAAAATATATACTACGTGAAATTCTGGAGATTAATTCAGATGATTCAATTCACCAGTAAAGAACATGGATTTGGTTTTGCTGAATTCTTTACATTTCACATGGGATGTGTTGCTGTAACGATGGTCTTCCCTCTAGAGGTGCAGACTTAATTTAACCCGATCACGCGTTGGGCCATTTTTCTCATGCAGACTTCTCTGAGACATTGGTAATGTAAGACAGGAAGTTAAGACAAGCCCTCTCACTGCTGAATGTATTCTGGTGGTTATTTTTATTTTTTAAAATTGTTTCATCCTCACTTTTCCCAAGCAGCATTTATTGCTAAGACACGTTACCATCCCCTTGGTTATGATTCCCCGCAGCTGGACAGGTGCTTCACAGCAAACCCTGAGCATCAGCAGCAAGCTGACACCAGTGAGGTATAAATTGCAGCAACTTTTAGTCTCTCCATCTGGCACCTGGAACAAAACCAGTCCTCTCATGGAAAGCGGTCATTGGGGTGTCAAGCTAAATCTGACCCATCCTTTCAGCTCAATACCAGCAAAAGCGTAGAGCCGCTTTGGGATCAATAACTTAAAAAGCTGTTTGCTCTGATTTGTAATCCAAACAAGTATGTGGGACACAAAGAACTGGAGGATTGAGCCCAAAGTCATTACTTCTGACTTTATACTTCCAGAAACATGCCTTAGCCATGCATTTTACCAATTAGCCTTAAAAACATCCACATTTTGAAGGTTAAACATATATAAATTGTAAACAGAGCACAGCATAGACATAACACAGAGTTTTGAACATGAAGCATTAATATTTATTCCAAGTGTAAGGCTTTTATGTGAAAAAAATAATACCTTTTCTTAGCTGAAACATGTTTAAAAGTTCATCTTCTCTGAGGAAAGTATCAAAATGCAGTGTGACAGATAAAAATCCAGCACATACCATGTCCATATTCACATATAAAAAGATATTTTCAACCTTTCAATTCAAAGACCAGCAATAAAAAAATCCCCCTCATATCCTTAGGATGCTAAATAATCATTTCATCCATGTCTCAGTATTGACTTACAAAGACATGACTTGCCTTTGCTCTGTAGTTTTTATATACAAACGAACTGAGGACAACTCATTGCTACAGAAGTCAGTGGGATTGTCAGCTTCTTTACCAAAAAAAAAAAAAAAAGTTAGCTAGCTGCAGCTGGCTCACAACTCTGGAAAAATATTAAAGATGACAGAAAGAGCATGATGTTTTGGCTCTTCTGCAGCCATTATGATATTGAGCAATATGCTGCAAAGAGCTATTGCAGTAAAGTGCTGCAAGACCACCTCCTTGCTGAATAAAGGTCATGCAAGGACTCCCTTGAATACTCTGAGCTGTATTGCTACGTCTGCATCTTCCAAGTTATAATTTTTATGCATCTTTCCACCATGAATTTTGGGCTCTTCACATACCGACAGAAATTCTGTACTGGTGATTAAGATCTTCCAATTCCAAACATCACCAAAAACCTAAATTATTTGTTTCGTTTTTACCATCAAAACCATATTAGCTGTTTGGCTCAAAACAGCCCAAAGAGCTTTTCATGATCCCTACCACAGCGTGGAGAGACAGAGGCGTCATTCTTGCCTTGAGATGAGAGGATACTGCTCTTCTTCAGGGAGTGTGCTGGTTATCAGAAACATCTTTACCCACCTGTTCCCTCCACAGCAGTCGGTGGCAGTGGCCAGATGTACAGAAAGAGCCTTGCAAGGACACCCACCCTGCCCATCTGACCAGTGCTGACAGCCTCCCAGCACCTGCCTGGCCCATGTGCTGCTGCCCAGCACCCAACACCCAGCACTAGCCTGGGACTCAAGGAGGTTTCCCTCTACTCTGTTTTATTTCCATTATGTTATGTTATGGTGCTTTATGTATGAATATAATGTACACCTTATATAGATCATGTATATTTGTGCCTACATAACATACACAACATAAACATATATGTACACATAGTAGTGAACATCCATCAGCAAAAGGCCTCTTTTATATTACAAGCAAGGATTGCATCCGTCACACTAATAGCTGACACAGTAAAACAATTTTACAATTTGTACTCTCTCCCATATTTTATATTTTCAGAAGGGGAAAGCAAAGAACAGACTAAAATTTCTCCCTCTAGTTACTCACACCATAGAATCAATGTAATTCTGCTGTCTTCATTACATTATTTTTCCCCAGAAACCATAATACTCCAAAAAGATTAAATTAAATAATACTCTAAAAAAAATCAAGCCGTTTTTTAATTTCATTTCAATACCATCTTGTTCTTCCAACAGCCTCTCAGATGTGCAGGAAATGGCTTAATGATGTGCCTTTATTAAAGGGAAGTGCTGAGGTACGTCTGTAGGTTGCTCCCATCCCCCAAAAGTTTGCACAGCAACCACTGAGAATACATATCTGCCAGCAAAAAATGTCTTCAGCAGAGCCTCCTTTTATCACAGAAGCTGCAACAAAAACAGCACTTAAAGGACATAATCATCTCTACTCACAGTACCTCCTGAACTGTAAACACAGTTTAGAAACTGCACGCCATGGAGCTCAGGAGTGTTATCTAATGCCTTAGAAACTCTATCCTACTACAAACACAGGGAGCAGCAATGCCAGCCACGGCATGTGCTTCCACTTACTGACCCACTCCCTTTCCACAAGCACACACACACCACCCCTCAGCCCCCGCCGCCCAGCACAGAAATGCTAACACAGCTCTCATGGCCAAAACACTCGGGGCCTCACCTGGGAAGCAAATCCTGCCCTGCCTGTCGCCCTCCTAACACCCCCCTACACAGAAACAAGTGCTACTATGCACTATATATACTGTTGTCCAGAGTTATATTCCCTCACCCTTGCCTGCACCCCCTCCAGTACCACAGCTGAAAAACAGAATGAAGGGAGCGGGGTTTTTTAGTGTAGTGTCTGGGGCTGCTGAGCTTGCTCTGGCTGGTGGCCTGTTTGAAACATTACTTACCTGGGCAAGTGTTGCAGCACCCTGATCACACTTAGAGTGTTAGTAAAGCAGCCAAACAGCTCGGGTGACTTTGCAACTGCCTTGCAGGGCAGCACTGCAACAGTACGAGCTTTGACAGCCAGACCTGTCATAACAAGGAGGAAACAGCTTTTTTCTTTTCTTTTCCTTTTTTTTTTTAAATCTTCATTTACTCTGAACAAGGTAATTTGATCTAAGTAGAAAGCCATTTTTTATTTTATTGCTAATAGTGCTGAAGACTCCTGACGACACACGTGAGCATAAGCCTCACTCAAAGTGGCCTTGGGAGCAGCGAGGAATGCTTGGTACCTGTTTCAGAGCTTAGTGTGGCTGGGGCAGGAGCACCCCTTCACAGACCATCCCTCCAGTGACCATTATGGAGACAGAGTCTCATTCATAGCACCAACACTATCGTAACTTGCAATGGAACACTGCTTCTCCACAATAAAAACAAACAGTAACTGGTAGGTGAATAATTCTGGGCAAGACCAGATAACAACTGAAGGGTGGGGGCTTTGCCCCGTGCCCCAGATTGTGCCAGTTCAAGCTGTGCCTGAACAAACTCTCTCTTTTGTAAATCTAGTGCTGTGAAAAGCTGATGATTTTTCCGAAGGGTAAGCAGAGCTGGTTTTTTTTCTGCCTCCATACTTGCAATACCACTTAGATGCAGTAGGTTCACTAAGGACCACATGACATTTTGTAAAAGCTATTACTCATTTCTGCCTCTGTTAGTCTCTGTCCCAGCACTCTACATCACATTTGAAAGGCTGAACCAGAGAGCCTTTAAGTACTAACTTGCACTGATTTTTAAAATCTGCCTACAGAGAAAGAGGAATCCTCCTCTACAGATCAATCTACATGACCATCATGGCACTAAGGTCACAGACACACTTCTGCCATGAAGTTACCCTGTAGGACCTGAATGAGGTCGCCCAGTGAAATCAGCTTTGCCACTGGGAACATATGGGACCCTGCTTTGGATGACCTGAGACTCAAAAACTGTATTTCAAAATCACACATAGAAGAGATGAACATTCAAAGGTTTATAATTTACCTCTTCTATTTCTTAGACAACAGTGGTTTAAAAAAAATTAAATGTATCTTTGTTAAGGGTCAGCCATACTGGAGATGACCACTTAGACTGAGGTCAAACAGCACTGATCAGCTTCGTCCAGCTGCTCTCTTGCATCACAGATTGTGTACTCACCAAGCACAACTTCAATACCAAATCACTCTTCATAGAACTACTTCAATGATCCCTATAAAGTTTACAAGATCTCACAGACAAAAATCAACATCTATACAGGTATGAAAACTAGAGCAGAAGATAATGTATTCCTGTGCCCAAAATTTTACATTCTAAGAGAATTCTTATATTGTGCCCAGATTAATTACTTGCTCCAGCACAGGACAATTTTTACAACATTAGCATACATTGGTCTAGCAAAGGGCTATGAAAATTTTTGCTTGCTTCAGGCTGAACATGACTTCCAAACACCACTGAAAGCCACACACTAAGCTAGACCTTAGCAGCACCCACACAGAGATGTAAGTCATGTTGCATTAAACCCTACGAAGTGAAATTACAGCCCACATCCAACACACAGATTGTGTCCTAGCAGGCCAGATGTTGCATGCATGATTAACTACCAACCTTCCAGGGGAATGCGACGAGCATACTTGTACATGTCCTCTACTCAGACTGTCCCTGAAAATATTTTTTTTCTTTTTTTTTTATTTTGTGAAACAGAGTTATGCTGCATTTCAAACAGATTTTAGGTGCTGTTTGATTCCCATTGACATGACTGATGGATAGACTGATCCACAGCAAGGAAAGGCAGTACCAGGTCACAGGGAGCAGCAGCTGCCCTGCAAGTCCCCCCTATGGAGCTTTGTTGAGAACCATGCACTGCTGTGCACCCAACATCCACTCACAGGATCAGTCAAAACTACATCATGACCTTAAGCAAGGATTAATCACAACAACAGGGAAAAGATACCTGGCCAAAGGCACTGCTGCATTCTCTACCTAGAGAGAGACATCGCAATTGATTCTCATGTAAGAGATGGGGATGGAGAGCCAAGGGAACAAAAAGGGGAGGATTTTCCACCAAAAAAACTGTGTTGGGGTCTGGACTATGAAACACACTGGGCAAAGAAGAATGAGTAAATCTTCACTGGCTTTCACACTTGAGGCACTCAAAATTAAGAATGCAAAGATGCTAATCTGACTTTCAAGTTTTTTTTAAATTTATTTTTGTTTTATTCTTTTTGTGTAAAAAAAAGAAGTTTAGACAGCACATGTTTAAAAATGAAGCATGAAGCTCTTAAAAGCTTTCAGTGACACAAGGTATGAGCAAAGACCTTACAAATCACACCTGCCTGAAAACTAACAAAGACCTTAGAGAAAGCTAATTCACATTTTGTGAGACAGTCTGAAATATTCTATCTGTGTTTATTTTATTAGCATCAAGCAGCTGGCACTACCGTGAACACTGCAATGCAAAGGTATCGTGAATCTATACCATTCATAAGTGTTTCTATTGTACAGCTGAGGACTTAATAGAGCATCAGGGGGAGGAGGAGATTTTTCTGCTTCCTAATTAGCTGTCAAGTGACACAGTTCTCCTTATTGTCTGCAGCAGCATTTTGGGAAATGGTTCCTCAGTACATTAGGTCACACAACCCATGCAAAGCTAAATGCATAGTTACTACCATGGGATGTGAAGGTGTTTTAGTTTTCACCCACACTACTTATTCTGCTCTTGTTTGCCAGCTACCCTTAATTTCCTCCACATCTCACTCCTTGTTGGTCCGTCTCCCTCCTTTACCCCCAGTACAAATAGCGTTGATTTTTTTAAAAACTCTTAATCTACATTGAACAAAGCATTTGTTCAACTGTTTCTCCAAAAGTTCTCCACTGTCATTTTGCAGATGTTCCACTGAATTCATTAAAATTTTAAAACTTGCCACCAACACGCAGAAAAAATTTTATCAGCACATACTCCAAATGTTAGGTAGGACATCTAAGAAACTACTAGATTCACATTAAATTTTGCTTACTTGACAGGAAAAAAAAAAAAAGAAAAAAAAAACCCCTGTGTTTCTGCCTACCTCCAGACATCAGGGTAATACCCATATCTTTTTTGGTTACTTTACTGAGTTCTAAGCCATTGTTGGAAACTGATGCTTAAACTTCTTTAAAAAGCATTAAACCTGCTCTGCTCCCATTTGTGCAATTTCTTAGACTAAATTTATCAAAACTAGCTGCACCAGTAAGTCACTGCAAAATAAGCCTCTAACTAGGAGCTGTCTGCACTACACAGTAAAGGAATACCTCAAACTGGTTTCTCATGAGCTCACAAGAATGCAACTCAGATGCTCACCACTAGCTAAGCAGCATCATGAACCCTTTCAGCTCCTCCCTTGCATTTTGTGATCATTTATACTTCTGGATGAGTTTTGATTATAGCTCAGCCCGTGTTAGACAAAGTAATTAACCATAAGTGTATTCATTACAGGCATGCACCCATAAACTGCAATATGAACATCAACTATGCTTCCCTCAGTGACAGGGAGTCCCTCAAGGCTCAATTATTTGCCACTTTTTGCTCCATTTCAGATGTTAGCAGCCCTACTCTTCTAAATGGGTAATAACTACCAATAACCATTTACAAGCAGCAATTAAGAGTTTTGAACCGATACCAACGACTTCTCTCAAAACTGGGACCAAGCTTTACTTATTTTTCCCAGTTTCCTAGATAACTATCTGAGCGTGATCCATTTCCCACATACTTTACTGAATCACTATTTTTCACAACATACACCTAGATGTTTATTGAAAATCCCTGGCCTGTAACAAGGAAGCTGAAGGTACTGATACATCAGATGAATTTTTCTCTATAGCATAGATCCAAGAGTGTTGATTAACTTTGGATGAGACCACGTTAGTTCAGAATACCTGCTTATATCCAAGTACAACAGACAAACCAAGCTGAATTAGCTCTCACAACCCCACCTTTCCTGAAACCAACTTCTACTCGTTTTCTATAACTGGGCTTAGCGTGCCAACATAATTCTAGGAGATACTGGAAGAAATCAGTATCACATAATAATTGACCATGCGTTAATTAACTGTCTATCACACATTCCCGTGACCACGCTTGTGCGGCTTCCCTGCTCCTACACTCAGCTATTAGCTGCACACACACCCATCTGAGACAGGAAACAACACAAACACCCCAAATGAAGCAGGACCTGTCCCAGCACACTCAGAAACTGATTAGCCAAACCAGAGTCTGATAACGCACTCTGGATGTTGACAAACCATCCAGATGTCTGACAGCCTGCAAAAAGGAAAACTCAGAAAACTTCCAGCAGAGGCATCTGAGCTGATCACAGCAACGAGACTGTCATTTCACACCACAGCAAGAGTGAGCAGAAGACACAGAGCTCTCAGCACCAGAGACCAGCAGAATTACCCTGAGTGATAAAATGCAGTGTCAGGTGTCTCAAAGTCTTTATCAACACCCTTTAAAAATATTTCCTTTGTTATCTAGAATTTTTTTTCCTCTATCTTTTTACCCTGGAGAGCATGGCACTTTTCATTCTACTTTATTCACTAATTAATGATGGTTTGACTCTCGTAATTTCTGTTAACCAGTTCTATAAACCAAGCAGCTATTTCCATGGATTTAAAGAAAGTAGTGGGTAGGTGCCCTAGGGAGTCATTTAAAGATAGTGCAAATGTTCCATGTGTTAAAAGCGAATAATGTACCCTGTTTACATTCCTTTTATTTAGGATTCATTCTAGAAGGAAAACCCTACTCTTCAAACTTTTTAAACTGACATTTTTTTAAACCCTTTTGTACCACCTGCATCTCTCCTTCCCAAGGTTATGCAGCTTGTGGCAAAGCATGCATATGGAAGCAGAGTAAGAAATGTCCTTTCGCAGTTATTATCCTGAAACCTAGACAAATGCCAGACCCAAGAAAAAATAAAATGAAATAATCTATACTTTTAATTGCATGTTCAACTCAATTTTTTGGTGGTTTTTTATTGTTTTGAGGTTTTTTGCCTTTTTAAATCAAGTTCTCTATTTGAAAAGAAGAAAAAAAAAAAGCCCAAACAAAACAAAACAACCCACAATATAAAACAATACAGAGGTTAGACATAGTGCCTGGTGGGTTTTTTTTCCTATGGTACTTATATACTCTAGTCAGAGCAGGAGACAGAGAAATAAGAGTATAATATATTCATCTTTCTTCAGAGTCACATGAAGATGTACTTGGAGGAGGCTAAGGGAAAAAAGCAACAGAAGTGATGTCTTTTTTACAGCGCAAACTTTCAAATGCATGCTACGTTAAAATCAAATATCTAAACATAGCATCTGTAGTAGTCAACAAAAAACCACAGATCCAGCTAACAAGATTGTTGTTATTGCCGTGATCTCCAATGCTGAGCTTGTGCTGCCTTGAAAACAATGAAAATTAAGACTCATAAGCAGCAGCAGTCAAACCGCTCAACAATGTTGATACCTCTCTCTCAGAATGCCATCGGCTCCTGACAGCCAGACTCAGACAGGCAAGGTAAAATGTTTCAATCTGTGCATCCCTCTGGTCTGTCTGCAGTGCAATGTACGACTTCAAACAGCCCTCAGTAAACAGACTTCTCATCACTCCAGCCTGGGCTGAATTTTAATCAGGGTCCTTTAAATGCCATTGAGCAAATCCATATACTATGGATTGCTTCTTGCATGCCTCCGGCCAAACACTATTTGGAGGGTCATTTATTATTTTTAGAAAACCAAAACAATCCAAAGTTATGGTGCAAATCCAAGCACATCTCGAAACAGAGTGCATATTTCTGGACATTTCATGTTGCATGTAAATGAAGCTTTTAATTATTCCTTTAAAATGACATCGTGGATACATCCATCTGTTAGTCACATGAGAAGAGGAGCTAGGCTTATCTCACGATAAAACAGCAGCTAAGTTTTCAGGCCACTCAAATGTAAAACTTGGATTCTAAAATTCACATAAAGGCAAGCAAAAGACAGAAATATGGGAAGAGCTCCCAACCATAATAGTAGCAATAAAGAGTCTACAATTCAGAAGGGATGCTACGTATGATGAAAACAGTAAGACTGCTCATAAACCACTTTTTTTCTTTTCTTTTTTTTTTGCAAATCTGTCCCAGGGAAGGTTAGGCTCTGTGCATTAATTATCAAACAGGAGTATGTCCCCAGCAGAACTACAAGCTCAGCAAAAACTCATTAGAGAGTGTGTGTGTGCGCAGGGGGAAGTGTGGTCATTATTTGACTGCTCTGTTCTGCAAAGAACTGTATTAGGGACGCGTAAGCCAGCAAAGTGCTGACTGCTACAGTTCTTTCTATCTCCCATAGATAAGTCAATTAATCAAACTTTGCTTACTACCTGTCAAAAGCCTGTCTCTGTCCCCTTGTTGAAATACAGAAAGAATGCAGGAGCGCTTCCTCCGCCTGAAGGTTCTCTCTTGCTTAAGGAGTGGTTCCAGTCATTTTGAGAAAACATTATTTGATGCTGTTAAACAGCTTTAGGAAAATCTTCTCTTTGTCCTTCTTGCAAACAGAGCAGCTGACAAGCAGGGAGTGAAGACTTTCACCTGAAGAGAGGAGTGGCCTTTAGCACAGCATCTGAGTGCAGCTCTTAAAGACACTGTAGTGCTTCTGACACCTTCCACCTGTCCAGGCCTTGGTTTGGGCCAAGCACCAAAGTGGGCATCATTCCTTGGCTTCACAACTGTTCATTCAAGTTTGAATTTCCAACTGGATGGGCAGTCTCAGGACTAGCAATCCACATAGTTCTGCTGGCTCAGAGGAGGATAATGAAAGCAGGTCTTTCAAGAAATGCATATCTGGGTAAAAAACTTCCTTTGTCTCTGTGTCAGGCCACCATGATACAATCAGGGCAGCAATGTGAGATGAGATGATGTTTCTCTTCTCTTACAATTACAGGCATTACTTCCATTATGGGAAATATTTGAGTATATTCTTAATTGAAGACTCAATAAACATTCTTTAAGAAATTATGTCATGTCCTCTCCACAGGAACAGGGCAAAAAAGGAGGAGGAATTTTCCCTCACACCTTGAAAACCTGAGAAGCTGGATTGTACACATCTGGAATCCAGGCAATGTACAATACATTGGATACTTGGAAGATATCTTAAAAGAGTGATGTTTCCCTACAACTTCGTGGAAGAAAAATAGAGTGCCATGGAGGCTGGTTTTCATCCAGATTTAGGAAGATTGAAAAAAGGCTACATATATAAACCCTGAAAGATCTATGCCAGGCAGAACAAATGCAGGGTAATTATTGCTATTGCTCACCCAGGCCAAAATGAGCCCAGGAATCTGGGCAAACAGTCACCATATGATGAATTGAGAGTCCACCAAAGTAGCTGGAAACACTACCACTTGTTACCATTTGTTCTGTCCACTGCTGGCCTCTGATTGACTAGCTTCTTCAGTACTTATATAGTAGATATTTCTTTCACACTATTGCTTGATGAAATGCTAAAAATGACCAGTTGTTGAATGCAGCCAATTCCCAGAATACACTTATTTTGGATTAGTTTCTGAACTAGGTTCAGACTAAGCATTTTTAAGTCTATTTTTATTTGTATTAAAATAGATGCTTCAGTGTTTTTAGCTGTTTGAGCAGCAGCTGTTGCCACAGACTACTTTGTGGTAGCATGAACAAGAATTGGATTCAATGTTATTATTTGGAAAGTATTTGAATTTTTTTTTCTCTTAAAACTGTCCTGCATATTGATTTGTTTCTAATAGTTTCTGCAGTTTCTATAAGAGAAGGGAAAATGTTCTTGACTAAGTTCCCCAACCCAAGCATAGTGAGAGGCTGCACTTACAATGTGGAAATATAATTCTGGCTATGATTGAAGCCAATAAGACAAATTTAATTCCTGTTAAAAATGTATCCCTTCCTAATTTTTGTTTGTCAGACTTTCTGACTAAACTACTTTATTAGGCAATCACAGCGTAAGGTATCAACTAAGAACTAAACTTCTAATTAGAGAATCCAGCATTCTCCATAATCATAACCTCCAAACATTCAAAAAAAGCCACACATGATCAAGCAAAAAACTCTAGTGTTTCCACTCCCTAGCTTTTAAACAGCATCTTTCAACTCACAACAATCAATTTCATTAATTGAATTCCCCCACTCTGAAAAAATTCAGAATTTTGGAAATGGCAGAAATTGCATCTTTTGCCTAAATAAAAATACTTTTTTCTCTCTAGTGAAGTCTAAGTAATTTTAGTGAAATTTATGAGGGAGCATCCCACATCAATTAGTCAAAGTATATACAGAATTCTTAACTGGAAGATAAAGATTACAGCCCCCTTGTAAACCTCTCTCCAACTCTTCTACTGTTTTCCTCATGTATTTGTTTCCCTTCACGCATATTGTGCTCCTCCCCTTTACTCACATGCATGGCATTGGTGAGTACTCTGACATGCATTAAGTTGTGCAAAACAGCTAAAGGTAAAATGCTTCAGGGCAAGTAGGTAATTCTAGTGGTTCAAGAGACAGTTTTTGACAGAACATGAAGTATATTCTTTGGTTCTGACCCACTTCACTAACTGGCTGATTAAGTACCTTGAAACATCCAAGCAAACGCTCTCATCAAATGAAGCAATTTAACGCAAGCAAGGTGGTTTGGGGAAACAAAAAATTGATACTAAAAGGCAATGTTAACCTTTCTTCTAGAGTTGACTCTGCAGATTTGTGCAGGCACTACTCTTACAGACTTTTCCATGAAAGAGTAGTTTTCATTGGCCCCTTGATTTTTGGATTCTTGGAGTTATTCTTCTAAACCATGTTGTTCCAGTCGCAAAACCTGATGTTCATTTGTCATCCTGATTACACAGTGTATTCAATGAGTCCGTTTTACAATATAATGTTGACTAAAATATTAATAGAAAGTGTTTACAGGAACCAATCCAAAATAGCAACATGCACTCTGTTATTAGCAGTGTAGTTTCCACCATTAAATAGTCTACACCAGCTTAATTAGATTTTAGCAGCCTAGAAGTCAAGAAAGGAAATGAACCTTTCAAAGCATTAACATCTCAAGTTCTGCAGCATGTTTCAGGAGCCAGCACAGCCCAGTGACTTGTTATGCACGTAGAACATTGCAGAAGATCACCAGTCATTTCCAAAGTCCTGTTTCTTTAGCCCTTGAGTTGAAAACTAGAACATGGCATATAAGGAATTTTCACCTGAAGTTTAAAATGCCTGTATACATAGAAGTTTAATTTATTATTCTAATGACTTTCACAGCTTGAGATTCTCACTGGGAGACATGCCTGTATGCATTTAATAAGGCTGCAGAGATTGGGACTATTCCTGAAGGACTTTCCGAATCATTTCCAAAGCATCTTTTTATAGCTAGCAAAGTATAAATTATGTAAAAAGGCAATTAGATAGATACCATCAAATCTATTTGACTGTTAACCCCTCTTTGTTAGATTAATCTATAAACCTGAAAAGAATCCACTTTTAGCATTCCAAGACCATGCTCACATATTTAGATGTGAAGATGTAATCATTCAAATAACTGCAGCGGGGGGCAGGGGAGGGAGGGAGGGAGGGAGAGGCAGGAAGTCTTCATGTTCTTCTCCTTTTCCCTCGAGACCTAAACAGCACGTTCATGACAAATATGCTGTCCTATTACTGTGATGTTGGTAGCTGACAAACATAATTAATGATCCCAGAATTAGATTTTTAGAAATCTAGTAGAGATCTGATGCACACATGTATAAAAAAGATCATTATATCTACTTTTCTTACTGATGAAATCCTAGTTCTTTGGGGAGGTGAGAATGGAGAAGAAACATTCCCACGCTTCCCATAAATCTTCCAGTAGCAGAGAACGAAGACAGCCAGTGGCACAAAACAGAGTTCCAATTAAGCCACATAATTTTTTTTTTCCACAAGATCTTCCCACAGGTAACAAAAGATCAGGGTTGGTGCCACAGCTCTCTGCTCCTTTTCATAAAGAGCACTTCATTGCCTCCTTGGAACGCACGTATCATGGCACTGAATATTAAATATGAGTTTCACAGGGAGAGCAGGAGCATGAAATTCTCTAGAGTTTCTACCAGGGCCTAACTCTAAGTCAAAAATTTCTCTTCTCCTCATAATGAAGTTATAAACAACACGCGGTGTGTTTCTGCCATTCGAGGCCAAGATACTCCTGAAAATTGCCTAACTCCAGTGTCAGTGCCCTTGAAGCCAGACAAGATCATTCAGCCTCAAACACGAACTGCAGCTTGCCTGTAATCCAGACTCAGATCTGAACACCCTCTTCTTCAACCGTCTCTAATTATGGGTAACCTTGATTTGCTCTTTAGCTGGATAAACAGACAAGCTGGCTCAAGCGTTTCTCACCCCATGGCAGAAGAGTAGATAATACATACATCAAAAGTGCTCTCTTCCCCTTCACCGCATGACTTCTGTTTTACGAGGCATGCCCAGAAGTAGAGATCATGTTAAACCATTTGACAAGAACATTCACTATTTCCTCCCCCCTCCCAGAAACTGACTGTGAGATTCTAGCTACAAAGACATTTTGTCAGTTCACGGCTGAAAGTGGCCACTTCTCATACACGCCAGCTAAGCAGAAACAACCTGAGAGTTATGAATACTTATCAGATTGTGTGAAAGTCACAGGCATCACACTGCTGTCTGACTCTCAATAGCAGGGGACTTCTGGGTGTCATTTGGGAATGAAAGGATGCTGTCATTACTCCAAGAGGAGAAAGAGAGCCAAATGAGACTACTTGTGAAAGCAGCCCAATGATAGAACATTTTGATTAGAATAAATGACACCAAGAAATTGTCTGCTGGCAACCACACTTTTTCCCATTACAAGAAGATGATACAATAAAAGGGAATTTCTTTGCCAACTCTCATTCTACTGGGAGGTTTCTGAAACCTCAAATTTCATGAGACAACAGCCTCTAGAGATAAAGAAACAGAGGAAAGTATTTTCAGCTAATGCTTTTCTGGGGAACAGAAAGAAACGTTTCCTTACCTTTATATACATGCACTTCCCTTCCTACAATTGATCTTGTTTCTCTACAGGGTAAAAATCTTGCATTTCAAAAGAACCCAGACTATTAAGAACAGTCTTCAGTAAAACCATGTTGCCTGGCCTGAAAATCCATCTGTAGTACCAATGGGTGCTGCTCATTCCTGGCCAGCAAAACTGGTCTTCACAAGGAGCAGATGATCACTGTATGGAGAGCATTTGAGAGCTGCTTGTACCCAACAGCATTGAAAACTGAAGCCCAGCCCAGCTCAGAGCTCTCTGCACGCACTGCCAGCTCTGCACCTCAGTCACCGACCCATCACAGGGCAGTGGTTCGGAGTCATCTGTGCCCAGCTGTTGGCCTCTCTGATCAAAATGTCTCCGGCTCCTCTCTCTTCCCCACCATTTTACAGATATTTCTTTTATTCACAATTTAAGAAAAGAGGCATTGCTAGTACACAGCTGTGCTTTGGGGGGGGAGGTTTAGTATAAAAATATAATTCATGCCTTTCCTCCACCAGATCATTTCCCTCTCAGTCACCAACTAGACATTCCACTCTGGAATAAAGCTCTTTTCCAGACACCTCAAACAGACAGAAGGATTCAAAAGAAGTCATTCTGATGTGTGTGCCATAGTAAGTGCCTGATCCGTGCAGTTAGAAAGCCAGCCCTTCTTGAATGAATTTAAATTTAATTCTATGAAACCGAACCAACCTAAGAGAAGGAAAACATGTTGTTTTGGGTGTGGGAAACCCAGAAACCAGGGCCCACATCCAACTCAGAAAACACCTGGAAACTGCAGTGTGATCATGTTATTTGCATGGGACTACCCCAAAAAAATGCATTACTGACTACACTGGACACTCTTCCTCTCTCTCAGCTGAAAACTCACCATGCACCTCAGAAATATTTACGTAAAGACTCTTGTTGAAGTTGATAGGTACCTGAGTGGTAAATAAGCCTGGAAGAAGACGTATTCTGTAACTTCCTGCCCAGCTTTGCCTGCAAATCTCTCCAAGTGGTCAGTCACAGTGAAAATTGATTTAAATGTTCACTGAGAGCCCCAGCAAGCCTGAAAACTGCACTGACCTTGGATTGAGTCACAGTTTGTAGAAAGCTAATCATGTACCTGCAAGTCCAAATAAAAATAAGCACATAACACTTTCAGCTAGATCAGGGAAAGGGGAAGAAATCAATACTAAATACACTGCAAATTTTATTTTGTGTTTTGAAATATGAACAGAACCTATGGTTCAAACTAAGATAATAGTTTCAGTGAAAGGAAGCCTTCAGCTGCTATATTAACTGAGAAGTTTGATCTATAAAAATAGTAAGGTTTTTCTCCACATTTTTCACTAAATCACTTGAAGCTGACATTGTTTAAATATTAAAACCCCAAATAAACCCAGAAGTGAGCAACACACAGGAAGTTCCAAGCAGAAAAAGATGAGGTTTTTTTATCTAAACACTCTTACCTTGAAGGACAAACTATCATTAACTAACATGGAAAGGTTTAGATTTATTTGGTTCAATGCAAATCAAATTTTCAGCCAACTTTCCAATTCATAGACAGACTAGAAAGCCCTATATACATCCAGCTCCACAAGTAATGTATCTCACACCTTCCTCTGCTCCTTCAGCTCTCTTTTGGGTCATTTCCTACATGGTTTGGGACGGATGTCCCCAAATGGTGGTAGCACTCAAGTACAAATGAGCTGCTGAAAAGCCAATGGGTAATTATGGCAATCCTACATCTCTCTTACTTCTTGGAATTCAACTGCTCAAGTTTCTGGCAGGTATGGGTGAGTACCCAGGACAGAGAAGTTTCAGTGTGCCCCAACCAGGAGGAACCTAAGTACCACATCTAAAAAGAAAAATACTGTTTTGTCACCACATCAGTGCTCTTGGGAAGTCATCCAGATGGGAATAGCAGTCTTCCCCCAAGAGCCACATCCAAACAGTCTGAAATCGAGGTCCTGTGATCAAGTCACAGTTGTGATGTTTTTCACATTTCAGACCAAGACACCCATCTCCACATCAGCTCCTTTCTGTCACATCCCAGAGGTGTGGCAGCATGAAAGCCTTTCAGCTGACCTGCGGAAGATGCACCAAGGATGCCTGAACTGAGAACAGTTTTAAGGCTACTGTAAGCACCACAATTGTCCCCAGCACTCACCCTGTGGAAAGCTGCAATGCTCCCACAACACCACACATGCAGTGACTAAAGCCCACTTCTCCAGGCTCCAGCCACGTGGTCAATGCTAAAAGCCTTTACTGGAGCTTTTCACATGGGTAAACCTGACAGCAAACATGCAACAGCTTTGCATGAGCACAGGCACCCTACGCTCCATGGAATGGGGACTCCATCTCGCTGCTTTACAAAGCATCACACACATCCTTGGGACTGAGGAATACACACGAATAACAAGAAGGACTTAAAATGAAGAAATAGTATTCATCCTACAACTTTCTGATCACAGTGAGGCACTCTCCTAGGCACAGGGGCCTTTCTGAACAGAGTTTACCTCTGGCAAGCACAGTCATTTGCAAGCTGATACTCTTATTAGAAAACACCAATTTATACGTTTGAGGATACACAAACAATGAAGTTCTGTGACCAAATCAGACCTCACAATAGTTCATCTAAAAAAATTACCTGCTTGTAATTTAACGGTTTGAGTTTTGGTTGCTTTATTTTTAATTAATTCTCCCAAAGTTGTGCTAAATTCCAGATAGGTACACTACTTCTCAGTATCATTCTTGTACACTCTTTCCAACGCATTTTATTAATGTACACTACAAATAAATTCTATTGCAGAGTGAATGAAAGAGAATTGTAGAGAGAATGAAAACCTTTAGTGGCACAATGCAGATATTAGGCATTCAAGTGAAATAAAGGTCTCGGACCTCCTGATGTAAATGTGAAGACAGCACACTGAAAAAAAGATGGGAAAGAAATGGGAAGGAAATTCTCCCTTTTGCACTGGAAAGTTACTTTTGTTATGAAAAAGACTAAATCAAATAGTAAAATTCCTGTGACTCAAACTATATTATATTAATGTGGCTCCACAACAAAGTATGTTGCTACACTGTATAAATTAACTTTCATTTTCTGGAGACAGTAAGTACAGAGTGTTTTGTCTAGCTATATGGATCATGAACAATGTACCAATTTCAAAGCATTCCCTTCACGCATAAAAACCCCTGCATGCTGTTAATATATCCTGACTAGATTAAAAGTCTTGCAAATGATTTTGCCTGAAAAGCCCTAGTATGAGATCTCCTTTAGGGAAATATCTTCAGCACCAATTAGTTTAATTGACAAGGAAGCCAAGAGAATAGCAGCGAAGAGACAGAGATAGAGTAGACCAGGAAAGGCTCTGTTTCCCCATTTGCTCTCACATCCTGGAGTCTATTTGCTATTAGTACTTGCAGCCTTCCCCACCCTAACTATTTATATTACTACCACTTCATGGATATGTTGAAACTTTAAATCATGGGAGACCAGCAGAGTAAAACTTAATAGGTTATCAGCACCACAGCCATGCCTCACACACCGGTTTGGTTTTTTTTTTGTTTTGTTTTGGTTGTTTTTTTTTTTTTTTTTTTTTTTTTTTTTTTTTTTTTTTTTTTTTTTTCTTTAAAAGCCCCACTTTCATCACTTGCTGTCCCCGAATAGCTGGTATGCTTTTGAACAGTTTTAGCGCACCACGATTGTTTTCCTCCACCCTCCAGGGAGGAAACAAAGGAGAGCAAATTTAACCTACTCGGTGTGATAACAACTGTGAAATCTTCTGCTTTCCGTTCCTCACTCCCCCCACCGTGCCCTCCAGAAGTAACCCGAGCCAACCATCCCATCAAATCAGTGACATTTTAAGGCCCCTGTGCAAGGGTGGAAGGAAAAAAAAAAGTCGTTTCAACCTTGGGAATCATGTGGAATCCACATAATTTACTATTTCCTGTGATTCATCAAACTTCCTTCTTCCCAAGAGTAATTGGTCACCACTTATTTATACACCACAGAGAGGCTTAACTCCAAAGGTCACTCCAAGACTTAAAAAAAAGCAGACCATTTATTCAAGAAATCTGGGTGGTTTGGGGTTGTTGGTTGGGCTTTGTTTCATTTTTGTTGGGGTTTTGGTTTGGGAGTGGGGGGGGGTGACTTATTAAATGTGTAAAGAAAAAAACTTACATGTTTTAAGTAGCATTTAGCCTTCCATAAAACGCATGTGTTACCATCGCTAAGGTGGTACCACACTGTAGATTTAGGATGCAGAATCTTTAGCAAAGAAAACTGCTTGCATGTGTGGTAAATCAGGCCTCAGTTGCAGGCAGAAGAACAGGCAAAACAGGGAGCGTGCACCACAGCATCGCACACCCACTTTGGCAGCTCTTCTGCACGTTTTAAAAGAAAAGGATGTTGCACATATGATCCAGTCCTGCCTTGACGCCCAGGCAGATGGGGAGAGCGCTGGTGACAAAAATACTTTTGCAGGAAGAGTGTGTGTGTGGTTCTGCGTTTACAAAGCAAACCATTTGGTCCCCCTACAATAAAAATGTTTAATCTTTACTATAATAAAAAGTAAGGAAAAGCAATTATGAAGCTAGAAGCCCAGAGGAGAGAAATAAAACAGTCCTTAAGCGCCACAATTCAGACAAAACTGTCATACTAACATTAAACATCTACTCTTAACACACATGCACTTTTGATACACAAACACCAGGAGACTATGAAATTGAACACTTTCTCTAGCTAAAAATGCTGCCCAGTTTTCATTTTCTCTCTACACCTCACAGCCCTGCAGCCCCACCTACATAAACGTGAGAAGTAGTCCAAAAAAAGAAGCTTGAACAGGTTAATACTGCATAAACTGCAAACCCCAGCTGGGGGAAGCAATTCATATAACCCATGTTAGAGATTTGAGTAACTAAATGCTGAGATATAAGATGTCTAATCAAAAGGAAAGCTTACATATATAAGCTTAAATGTAAATGTTACAAAAAATACAGCACGTGACATAGCTGACATTAAGAGGGGGACATTCTAATCCTGTTTAAAAACTAGAAAACACAGCCCAGCTCTTCTTTTAGGGCATAACTGAAACACATCAAACATATTTATTTATTATATCAAGAAAACAAAAGAAACTTACAGAAGTTAAACCAATTGTTACAGAACAACCATGTATTTTCTAACCCTCTTACAGATTCCAAAGATCTCCTTTATGGTGAACAAAGGAATTCCAAACATCCTTGCAGGGCACTTTGCCCCAGGCATTAACAGAAATTCCCACCATGATCCAGAGAGAGAAAGAGGAAAAGAAACAATTTTTTCTAAAAAAATATATATGTATACATACACGAATATATATATAAAAGTAAAAGTACATATATATGCAACAATATGTAGTCAATTGTATTTCAGATGAGGAAATAGATGGAATTAGTCTTTAAGAATATTTATACTCTTAATTATGATTTTAAATATGATTCTCCGTGACAAAATGGTACATGCAGAAACCCCTAGACAGTTAGGAAAGAAATTATATGTAACTGCTTTTGTTCATGTGTTTAGGTCAGGTTTTGTTTCACTTTTTTACCCTCATTTCTTTGTTAGGAAATATCTGATGTCTGAAAAAACAGCAATCTGAGACAAAGCCTTCTCTCCTTCAGCTAAAACGCTTCAAGGTTTTTTTCCCTTTAAGCCTTTCTATGTACCTGCCTAACACTGGTCAGATGTATGGTCAAGATCATAACCATTTTTTCAAATTAGTTCAAAGTACTTCTTCTACTCCAAATTAATCATTTTAATTATGCTGTCAACAGCTGCATCAGGGCTTCAAATCAAATCTGTTTCGTTAATGAGAGCCTGTTGCCATACGCTTTTTACCCAATACTCGTTTAAATTGCTAAACTACATGTTAGGATATTCCATTATAGGCAGGTCTTCATATAGACAATCACTTTAAATAATTTAAAGAACACACTCTGAATTTTCATATGCACACAGAAAAAACCCAGCATCCTGGAAGTCCTGTCTCAGGAACACAGGAATTTTTGCCCTTTATTTGAATTGTCATAAAAGTAGCAGGGGGAAAATTGGTTTAAATGGAAGTGTAGCAGAGAAGGAAGATAATAATCCTTTCCTTTTCCTTTTGTGATGAGCTGTGATCCTTCATGTTTCTGCATTTGCTTCAGTGAAACCTTCCTAAATTGGCAGAATTCTAATGCAACAAAAATATGTACTGGCAAGGTCGGGATTTTGCTCAGCTTTTTTCCTCCCATCTCTGGTGCTCCTTAAACCTTACAAAAGAGCCTGTAGACAGGACTGTCAGGTAAAATTCACAGAACAAAAGAATGCAAATTGCCACCTATTACCTCTCAGGCACATTTCAAATAACCAAAAGAAGTCTAGATAAATGATAAGATTCCAGTCAATAGCTCATTTCTGCTATAACCACACAGTTCTGAAAGGAAATACACTGCAGTTAAACCAGTAGTGATTACTGGACAAGAAAAATAGTTACCTTTTAACCATGGCACAGTAACATTTACAGATCAAAAACATGTTATTAAACTCACAGACTGGCCACTCTCCGTGTCTTCTCAGAATATTTCTCAAAAGCTAACATTTCTAACAGCACAGCACCTGAAAGTATGCATACCTCGCGTTTCCTTTCCTGGCTCCAGCTTCCATAAATCCCATCTGCCCCTCTACGAGGCTGAATAACTATCCTTTTAAGAAAGGTATTAGCTTTCGTAAAGTCACACGCCTAAAGCTGCCACTGAAGCAAGGTGCTTATAAGCACTTTGTGTTGGCCTAACCCACACTCTTTTGAAAATACCACCCTCGGGCAACTAAATCCTTGGCCTAATTTTCAAAATTGCTGAAGATTCAGCAGTTTCTAATCATTGCACAGGAACTATTGGGGTGTTGGCAGCTTGAAAAACAGGGCACTTATTTGAGTCCCTTAGGACCAGAGCTTGGGATGCCTAATTTTACGCAGCCATTTTTAAACAAAACAGCCTTAAGCCAGGCTTTTTGCCTAAAGTTTGGCCAAGCAGCTTGCCTCTTACCTTGAGAGGCTAAAAAGGCTGAGACATCTGAATATGGAGAGGGGGATGGGCAGTAACAGGAGCAAAGTTTACAAAAACTGCACGGGCAGTGGAAGAGGTGAATGCAGAACTGCTGCTCCACAGAACTGCTGCTGCATGGCAGATGCCAGGAAGAAAGAAAAAGAAAGCAAGTAGAACCATCATGAATTAGCTATATGGAAACAAAAAAATATGTATTTTATGTCTATATGTATCCATATAGACTTAAAATAGGGCTATGGCACTATTGCTTAGGCTCTACACTGGATCATAAGAAAGTTGTGTTACAAAAATGCTGCTTCCCAGATGTCTTAACTAATATCCTAGCCTCAGTATACAATACCCACCCTGCACGGCATTCCTCAATGAAATTCCTGCCGTTTGACTACCAGCAGCAACTGGAACCGCACAATAGCACTCCTGATGGAGCAAGGTGCTGGTGTGCCCTGGCGTGCCTGTGCTGCCAGGGAGCAGGTGAGCTTGGAGGGTCTCAAGGCAGTGGAAAACTCTTCCATACCAAACACGGCATTTGCAGTCACACAAGAAGCCCCAACTCGAGCTTAAAAAACAGCTTCCAGTTGCTGTTGTACATTTTGTTGCTCTGTATGTATTACAGCTGCTTCAGAACTGAAAATGACACACACAGGAAAGGACAGCCTGACACTAAGAAAGCAGTGCTCTCGTGAAAATATCAAGCATTTGGGGTTTGTAAAGCAAGAGGCAGCTCATATTTGTCACCAAATTTCTGATGATTTATGTAAACAGCAATATCTGATGGTTGACTATGCTGGTATGTAACATGAGACAGAGCCTGAATGGCATTGGGCAACTAAAAGGGGGAAAAGAATTATACATAAGGTCAAATTCTAGGGATTTCTGCAACTTTTACACAGATTTGCAATAACTATTTTCATTCATAGAGCAAACAATGGAAACAATTATCAAGGCTGGATCTAATTTTTTTAAATATCCCACAGGAAGGCATTTTATAATGCACTGAATCTATTTAGCAGTTTGAGAACACCAGTATCATCAGCCAGCTAATGATGAAGTCAAAGCGTTGCCCAGGCAAAGTAGCGCGCAGACAAATTCTATCTTCTAAAAGCCTGAGCTGTATTGGAACGTATTTTCTACATAAATATTACTGGTGTAATCCAACAGATTTATAAAATGTATTCTTAAAAGCTTATTATCAAACAAATGTTTTATGAAGGATGGTATGTTGTGCTTTACGGCAAGGTTCTGAGGTAAACTTTCATTTAAATGCATACCGTAAAATGGTCTAAGCATTATTTTGGCAACTTGATGTGTACGGAATTCATCCCTACTCCAATTTCATAATATCTTTAATAAATTGTTGTAGACTGAAATTATGCCTAGCAATTATTTAAGAAATATGACTCAAGAATCTATACGTAGTTTACAAACACTGCTAAAATATTTGCCAGCAAAATATTAAAGTCTTTTCACTTTCCTCACAATGTAGTTAGATTTCTGGTTTGGGTTTTTTTTGGCGATGGAAAATAATTTTTCCCTTAATATCAGAGACACAAGCTCAAAGGACAGGTCCTGTCCCAGTTTAAATCATGTAGCTCCGTGTAAATCCATTTTGCTCAACTGATGATCCCCCTCAAAGAAAACAACCCTTGCTTTTTATATCGTCAAACCACTTTTCCCACCACAAATTTCCATTGCATCTCTCTTTTATGGAAGATGAATTACAGCAACAACTTACATATCTCTTCTACTTTAATTTTGACATATCAAGGTTTCACTAGCCTCCGCTACCTCCTTATTTTCCCCTACAGTAATTGCCAGGATTGCTTTCTTCTTTGAAATGTCCTTCACATGCAAATGCTGGAGTTAGCCAGGCTGGGCACCTCTCCCCTCTCAACAACAGGGGAAAAAAAGCTACCTGCTATGATGAATCAGAAGACTTTCATGCTGTAACTAATTTTAACATTTCATGTTCAAGTAATGCTGATCACAGACTTCACAGACTTTTTTTCCCTAATTACTGTTTTGGATGAACTATATGATTTTCAGAGCTGGTGGAAGCACATCAAAAAAGTACAATAAGCAAGCAGGGCTGCTGAGAACATAACACAGGCTAGCAAAGGAAAGCCAACAAATAAGAGATTCAAAAAGGGAACTAAATGTATGTGTTATTAACAGTGCAAGATAGTTTGAATAAATCAGGATTTCAACAAAAAGGTTTGTCTTTGATGATCATGTAAGTCATGTTGATATCATTTCATTCCCCCATATATTACCTGTTCATGCTCTTAGGAAAAATTAAATATTTGCCTACTGAAAGAAAACTGAAATATTTGGCTATTTTAAAAGCTGTGCTAATAGTAAAAAAATATTTCTAGTTAAAATGTGGGCCTCAACATGGCAATGTATGATAACAAATATCAATATAGTTATATAAAGGTGTTTCCCTTCCCACTCAAGAAGCACCAGATACAGAAGAAAAGTTCCAAAAGTTTGTATTTCCAAGCAAAGAAATTAAAATAGAGAAAATTTTATTAGAAATGCATTTTCACCTCAAAAACCTTTCTCCAAGTCTCTCTGCATGCCACAATCTTTACGTAAATATAAAAAAAACCCAAACAAAAAACCCAAACCAACATGTGCAAAACCCAAGCAGTCTCATACTAGCACCTGAAAGTAGCTTTTAGCTTAAAATTTGACCTGAGAAATCAGACCCTAAAAAACAGTTCAGTTCCCCCCAAAAAAATGTTTCTGAAATTGGTTTCTGCCCAGCTGTGCCTGTCTTGTCCGGAGCCTGCACATGTGCAGGTTCACACTGTAGACTCCTGTACTTCCTGCTCCCCATCATAGCCACACATCTCTATACAGGTAAGAGCTTAATTGAATGAGTTACAATTACTGGCTTTTAACAAGGCAAGTCTATTTCCACAGTGCAAACTTTCACTGAGACAGATTACTTCACAATTATTCCACAGGCAAGCTTTGCTTGCTCCTTAAACTCCACTGTTTGGGGTTGCCCTAGCCTCCCTATTTCCAGCATCACTGGCCAGGTTCTTTGTCATGAATTTTTTTTTTTCTCAGATAATTTAGTATTATGAAACCTGTGGATTTATGCCATACAAGTCACAGATTAAAAATTATATACGTGTATATATGTACACATACATAAATGCAGCAATTTCTGCATTTATGTACATATCTAGGTTTTTCAATTTATTTTTGGTAAATGCTGTTAGGAGCAAGTCTCGTTACCACTATTAAATTACCAACAGGGAGGGTAAGTATGAATCCTGTGATCATATCTATCCTAATTTTCAGCAATCTTAAGCAAAATATTCCTTATATATTTAATACAGGAATTCATATGCAGACACTCAGACTTCCATTGTTATCTCTATTCTATATGCACTGTTATCTTGAGAATATTTTGATGTGTGTATAGTGTTGGTTGACAAGCTTTATTATAAGGAAAACAACTATTATTACCTAGAGTAGCTTCCACCAAAAACTGAAGAGCAGTAAAACACTTTTTACAGCTCAGCAGGTCTGATTAAAACAAGTATATGGCATTCAACTCCTCTTTATGGTCATGCATCAAGAACTGAAGACTTGCCTGTGAATTCTGCAAAATATGTTATTTTTTATATTTGCCTGGCTCCTTCACTAACATTCTAGGCTGACTCAAAAGCCAGACTGCATAACCAGGCACTGTATGATCATCCATGGAGTTTAGATAGTCTTTTTGCCCTATTTTCAACAAGCCAAGTTTAAGGTAGAGAGGTCAGTGGTGAGTCAGATCAGCAAAGCTTTTTTTTTCCACAACACCGAACTCAAGCTATTTCTAAGAGGCACTTAGTAATTGTGAGCCCCCATATACTGTAGTCCTAGTGTTTTACCTTGACCCTGACTAAAGGGGTATTTTTTCCCTATCTACCGTCACTAAAAAGGATTTTCAAGAATTGCATCTCATCATGTCAGCTTCTCCTTGCAGAGCTGACCTCTTTGCAAGTCAGAGCCTGGAAGGACCAGGAGAAAAAATGCAGAGCAGCTTCAGCAGAAGCCACACATCACTTACGAAGACCAGACAGACTCGAAATCACATTCACATCAGTGATGCTGAAGTTACAATACAAAATCAAGTCCAGGAGTTCTCTCCCTCCTTCCTGGCATTCTTTCCCTCTGGTCATTCCCACTCAACTGTAAAAGTTGCACATTCCTGAAAGTGAAGCACACAGGTTTCTTCTTTTGGGGGCTTTCCCAACATTTTGGTGTATTTCCCAGAAGAATTTTTTTAGAGACCCTTTTTTCATCAGAATAGACCAAGAGACAGACGAATCACAAGGAAGCACTAAGCTACTGCAAAAACACGCAGAGAAGGGAAGACAGAACCGCTGGATGAGCCCCCAAGCTCCTGTGCCTCAGCCACGACCTGAAGAGCTGAAGCAGCCACTGCTGCTGCTGTTCCTGACAGCACTGTGGCTGGAAATATAAATCTGGATAACAGTCCAGCTGTGCCAGGCAGAAAGCGATCTTTAAGCTCTGAACTCTTTAAACTCTACCCACGTCTGTAGCATCATCACAACTCAGGTGCATTCCAAAATGAATTGCATCTGCTACAAGCACGTTTCTCAAAGCCTGTAATCCTGGATTATTCTCTTGTCTTTTCCACCTTATGAAAGCCCTAGATTTTGGGTGTCTGTGTTTTCATCATTGGACACAATGTAGCAGCACTCCAGGATCTAGGGAGCATTCAGGACTCAGGCCACAGATTACAGGTCAGGAATTGGTATTCCCCAATAGCACCTGACTCCTAGTTAGATCAAATGGTCTGAGATGTGCTATATAAGAGATAGGTATTATTACTATCATTTGTCTCTTTTGTGCCAGACAAAACATTCTGAATTGCAGCCTTCCTTGTTTACATGAAAACAAGGAAATTAGCTTTCTGTCAGTGCTATCTAGGGAATGCAAAAAGGATGCCCTAGAAGAAAGGCTTTCAGAGTTTTGCCACAGTGAAGATACTTCAGGGCAGGAACCTACAAAAACACCTTTAAAGTGGGAACTGCCACTCAAGGGCATCCTGAATATAAAATATATTATTGTACCAATCCAGTTACTAGTCTATCTACTAAATTTTATCTATATATTAATACTGGAACACATATGATTACATATTATTATAGCTGCTATAAATACTAAGTATATTTAATTTTAAAATATTTATATTTGTATAAGTTAAATATATAATTATATTGTACATAGCAACACATTTCCAATTCAATACCCACATATGCATAATGTGATGAAAATTATTTCCGTAAGAATTTAGATGCTGGCTTATCAATATAATTCTTGCACTTGTGTACTCTTCTCTGACTGGCTACCTTTCTTTTTAAAGGATACTATGCCAGATACATTATATAAAGAAACAGAGGAGATCTTGACTGGCTCTTTTCTTGGTTGGGCTTTTTTTTGGTGGATTTTATGGGGGTTTGTTGGTATTTTTAAACATATAGCAAGTACACACTAAGAAAAAGGAAACACTGTATTTTAATTGTGCTCAGGGATGCTTTGTAGTTAATTACACTTGTGTTTTCTCAAGCAGCTCAAACACTGCAAAGACACAATCCTAATGAACTAAGAAAATATTATCTTTTCAAATGTGAAGACAGAAATAAGATGAAGTGACTTTTCCAAGGCCACTGACAGACAGGAGAACAGAAAGAAGCAGAATCAGCCTTTCAAACACTTGATCTTTTACTAGAGAGAGGCCTCCTTCTCAGCTGAAACAGGTCTATTTTGGGGACAGTTAAAAAAAATAGCTTCAGTTGAAAATCAGGGGCTTTTTCTATTTGGCTTTCTGAGTTAGTTGGAATGGGTAAGTAATGGAGAGACTCATTAACTCCTGTGCTTTTCGCCACTGCTTTCAAAGCAATCACGGAATTAGCTGAAAATTGTTCTCTGGCCTGTCCATGTTTTCTATTGAACGATTCTCATGATAGAAGAGCCAAGATCTGTGACCTAAACTTGGCTCCAATAATGCAGAGAACAGCCTCTCCTCTGTGGTGAACTGAGCCTTGAACAATTTCATTAAAAGGAATCATTGGGAAAGATGAAATCAATGCTCTCATAACACAATAGCCTAAATCGTTAATACAGATCCTAATTTAAAGCAGGCAAAAATGTAAATTTTCCCTATCTTCTTTCACAGTATGACATGTGCCAGGCTTTCATAGGAGGCATATACTCACCTGCAGTACTGATAGCGAATTTCAACATTTATTAATTCCAACAACATGAAAAATAACCAAGGTGACGGCTCCATTGTGTAACACGGAGCTGCTCAGGCCTAAGCACACAGCAGCAGCAGGTGATCTATCATGTAAATGAGATGGATGAGTGTAATGAAATCGGCATGTTTGTCACCAAATGATCCTACTGCTGTCAAGCAGTTTCAGTCCATGCACAAAGATCCCCAGCACAGGTCATGGTAAAGCATTCAATTCCATACCAAGAACATTATCATATTATTTCACATGAAGAAAGATTGTATAGTCAAGAAGTCTGACAACTTTGTCTATGAAGGACAATTTCTCCAAAACAAATGCCAACAGCTTATTAAGTTACCAACATATTGCTAAGCTATAGTGACTTAATGCCACCAGGCCAAAATATTTTCTGATGATTTTTAAAGGGCAGTGCTGGGAAGCTTGCAAATCACACATTCACATTTTAATGAAAGGTGCAATTACTGAACATTTACCTTGTATTGAATTAGAATGAAACATCAATAAGGCTCATTTAGCGTCTCTCTAATATGTCAGCAACTTTTTTTAAAGGCAGTAGCAAACATTAGTTTTTGATTTATAGTTATGCAGCTTGGCATTTACTGGGTTGCTGCTAAACGACTGAATGACTAACAGTGCAGTTTTGTCAATTCCAAAGCAAAGATAACTCTGCTGTGGTTCTTGCACAGAGCTCAAACCAAAGACTAATTTAAAATCAGTATAATTTCCTTTAAAATAACAACAATGGATAGGATTATCATATGCAATTACAACGAAGGAATGCATCTCTTTTTCTGACCTAGCTGTCACTGTCTCACTGCTTCCTAATGGATTCAAAACTACAAATAGCTCATGTATTTTTCCTGAAATAAAAAAAATAAAGATAACAAAGCAATAACATGAGAATACCTTTGCTGAAGACATCATATGCAACACAACTGATTCTACTTTGCCAGTCTGGTTTCAGCATAAGCTGTTCCTTATGCTACATATCTCAAACGCCCTTTCAGCTGGTGGCACAGTGACAAACCAGACACAAGGTGTAATAATACATTTCCTTCTGGCTCCACAGCATTTTGCTGTTTCAAGCACGCTTGTAGTCACGAGACTCCAGATCTAGATCTAAGTTTCTGCTGATCAAGGAGCAATGCGATGACTCCAGCTCCCCTGGACCAACTTCTTCATGGCTAAACTGTAGGAACCACTTGCAGCTTCTTTCCTAGAGACTAGGACATGATGAGAGGAATAATGGAACATAAACAGAGGAAAAAACAACACATTGGAACCTTAGAAGGTTTACCCAAGCAAAATTTACTTCCAGACTGGAGCACCTGACACCCAAGTACTCAGGTACTTATGTATTACACAAGCTTGCCATGTAATGCTGTGGCAGCTGGGATGCATAAATACTCATGGAAAAGACCATGGCAGCTTTGGCCAAAGAGAGCTCACAGCATGCTTGATTAACATCCTGCTTCCAAGAAAAAAAAAAAAAAAAAAAAAAAAAAAAAAAAA
>VZRS01003734.1:886091-924771 GCA_013398055.1 Ifrita kowaldi | reverse complement strand
AAAAAAAAAAAAAAGCCCTTATTACAAATGCCAGTATGGGAGATGTTCCATGAAAGCCAACAGAACAATTTCCATGCCTTTACCCAACGGTACCTCTTCTGGATGAGGCTGTAATGACACTCTTTTGAAATAAAAGCCTTAATGCCTGGAATAGACATTTAACCACAAAATCACTATAGAAAAATCTCACTTTCACCCAGTTCAATGCTTGTGCATTACAAGCTGACACCCAAACAAGAAAACAACTTAAGAGAAACTTGTCCTTCTAATTCAATATTGAGCAGCAGCCTACCAGGTAGGAATAAGTATCTGTTACAGGAAGATTTAAATATTTACCATCTTATGTGATAAATATCTAATATTTACTCAAGCTCATAATGAATGCTTGTCCAGGAGGAGGACACGAAACTGCACTACAACTATGTCATTACTTAATTAAATTTTCCTTTCTTAAAAATTCTAATTTGCCAGCCAGCTTGCTAATGATTTCATGACCATGCTATGTAAACATTATTTCCCTGATTTGCTTTAGATGTTTTCACCAGATATTGAAAGGGCATTAGGTTTGCCAATGGCCTCTCTGCTCTCACTCATGGGAACCCATGACAAATATCTGCCACCGAGGGTTCAGATAGCAGAGGAAATGGTCAGACAGATTCAGAAGGTATCCTGCACAGGTCAGGGCTTTGAAATAAAGCATAACTGAGCATCTCAAGGCTTTCTGATTATTGCCTGCTCCTTACAGGTCATCTGTACACTGTCAAGACATTTAAACAGGAACATCTTTGAAAACAAATGACTGCAAGAGACAAAAAGAACTTTTCTCTGATAGAAGCTCTGGACTGCATCTCACGAGTTTTGAGTTCAAATTCGGGATTCTGCCAGGCTGACTGCGGGATTTGAGATGTTTTACCCACTTTGCCTGCCATTTCCAAAGGGGATTATTTATATGACTTACACTTCTATGAGGTCTTTACCTACAAAAGGAGTGGAGTTTAGGAGAACATACATCCCTGTGCACGTTCTACAACTAAAACCTGAAATAAGTAAGTTTTGAACAGATTGCCAATATTCTTGTGCTACAAGGAAAGGAACAATCTGTGAGAGCATGTGTGTGGTAACACTGACCCCAGCTGCCCTCAGAAGCGGGTGACAGGTATACTTACACAGGAATTAAAAACTCTTCTGTCAAGTCACTCAGGCAAGTGCTAGACATCCTTCTGCCCAAGCATACACGAAAACTTCTTCTCACTCACATTGGCAGGTCAAATTTGTGTTTTACAATCAAGGCACACACACACACACACACACACACAAAATAAAAAAATAAAGAAAAAGCCGGAGTTACATTCTCTGATGGAACTGATGTTAACAGACTGAGAGGGGAATGAAGTCTCCAAAGGAAACTCTAGCAAAACCACACTTAAATGTGTTTTTAATTTATAACAATGCTAGAATCCAGGACAATTATGAATTCGGTTTGTTCTCGGTTCATGCAGACTCTTTTCTCTCCAGAGTAATCACAGAGTATTTCTTGCCCTCCCAATTAGCACGGTCTCCCAGCTCTCACCGCAGATGAAATTGATGTGAGGAATGGAAGCGCAGCTCTGCCTATCTTTCTGCAGGTAGCAATTTCATTACATCAACCTAATACACACCTGTCTCTGAGAAAACTGCTCTGTGTCACAGGCCATCTTGTAACCATCAGATGACAACTCTTCAGCACTGCTGATCTGAACTGCATTCAGGTAATGACAACATTGACAGTTCTTCTGATTTTCTCATACTTGATGTTTTATTTAAAACCCTAGCTGCTCCAAACAAATGATCCTCTAGGAATGTCAGCTTTCACTTCCCAAGGCATACTTTCAGCCCTCATGTTGTACATAAAAGCCTGGGAACAGGAACCAAATGTACCTTGATGTCTCAAAAATTCAAAGCAAAATGAAAGAACACAATGTGTACTTACATATCATTTTAGGGTATCAGACTCCTTTCCACTAAGATTAGGGTTTGGTTTTTTTTCCAAAAACCAATGTGACTAGCTAGAAAATTTACCTTGAATTTCAATGAAAAATTTGCTTACAATAAGAACTGTTTAAAAGGAACAAGTGTACTAAGTAAGTTTGAACAAAGAGTAGTTTGGGCTTTTTTCTTCTCTTTCTCTTCCCACCCCTTCCCCTGGTCTTGATGACTGCTCATTAATGCCAAGAGACGGAGGATTTCATATTGGCTCTGGCTTAGCTTTTATGAGATGCCTGCAAACTTCAGCATAAAGTGGATTTGTTTGGAGTTTTTACTTGAACCTGTACAGGGACTTCAGGATGGACTGATTAGTTGGAAGTGACATCCTGAGGATTTTAGCAAAAGTCTTTAAAGTAAGAAAATAAGTCATCACAGAAAGAAAGGAGGGCACACGATTGCTTAGCCAAAACAAGGACCACAAGGAGTTAATTTCTGACAGAATTGCACTCTTTCCTCATATTTCACTCAAATGAAAAAGAATGAATTTATAATGCCAAGTTTCAACTTTGCAAAACACCACTCTCCAAGCATTATGCATTTTAAAAACTGGTTTAATAATATACATTCATGCACAAACCAGTGCTGTAATTGAAGATTCCTCAGAACAATGAAAGACTAAACAAATCCTAAATTTACAAGGCACTGTAGTACTATTTAAGGACATCCCTATGTTACTGTAGAATTCCAAGCTGAACTCTCACACTCACATGCAGGGAGGACCTAGCCAATCCTACACAGCAGGGGGGTTCAGTAACTCTTTTGCAATTAGCCTGAGGCCTGAGATGAAGCAATGCAAAGCTACCTCCACCTCCCTCCATCCCATTTACTTTGGGTTGTAACATGCTCAGACTCCACAAGCGTTAGAAAGCCGTCATCCTCCCAGAAGAGACCCAAGAAAGACGAGAAGAACTTCTAGCTGGGCTGGATGTGGGGGAAAAGTCAGTCACCAGTTATTTGTGTGGCACTGGCTGAACAGCATTGCTGCTCTCGTGCTGACAGCTCCCACCCAGATGCCATTTGATGCTGTGAGACAAGCAACCTGCCCACAGACAGACTTTGCTTAAGTCTTTGGTAGAACACCATCCAGGAAGGAAAACATCGCCAAGGGAAACTGGAGCTTCAGTTCAGCATTCAGTATATTCGTCATCGTGGGATTTTAAGAAGAATAGCAGCTCAAAGAATAGAACAGTTTGCCAGGAAAGAGAGAAATCACCACAAGCAAAGCAACTCCAACTCAGAAATACCAGTCAGGGACACTTTTGGGTTTGTTCTTCTCCTCTTTACCCTGGTGCAGTCCCAGTAACACACCTAAATTCAAAGGAATTTTACAAGAGAGGATACAGTATGTAAAAGAAAAATCGAATCTGATGGGACATACCTGTTAAATGTGTAAAAGGAGCAATTACAGAAAAGTAACAGATATTGTGGCACTTCACATTTCCAATCAAAAGGTGTCAAAAAAAAAAAAAAGAAAGAAAAAGAAAAAATGCTTTCAGTCTCTCCACCTTTTGTATTACCCACAGCTGCAAAACAAATTTAGATTTGGAGGACTAGGGCTCCTAACCCTTCCAGTGAGTCACTACATGTACATTTTCCATGCCTATTTCACTGCAAATCTGAAGAATTTCAGAATTAGTTTAGGAATGCTGATTTTGGCGCTGACTTTTCAAGACTCACAAATGTAAAAGCAACATGCCATACTGACTTAGTTTCTCATTCAACTTCTGTAATGCTGCAAACAGGATTTGCACACTCGCCATCCATACGCTGTCTTGAAACTTTTCCCTAAACTGACTACAGTGGCAAATTCCATGTTCCTATCCAATAAAACTGCTTTTACAGTAGGGCTGAGAACAGAGTTCCCTGCACTTGTATAGTCTCATGGTTTAAAAAAAACCCACACAAAACAAATTTTAAAAAATACCCTAATCAGGAGACATACAAATTGATTGATATTTGGAAGAAGAAATGATGAATTTTTTTTTCTAGAGCTATTAATATTTCACTAAACTGTGCTGTAGACTCATCACAAGTAAGATGTTTGCAACACCAATTGACAAATTCACAGATCACAAGAGACCACAGAAGCCTTCATTAACCCATGGTCAATCCTCACTACAATTTCAGTTATATGATGTATAACCCAAACCACATGTATCTACAGCATTTCTGAACAGCACCAACCTGTGTTTTAAGGCAGCCCTCACAAAATGCTCTCAAAGAACTGCACAGCATCGTCACTGATGGTTAGAAAAAAATGTATCAGTGATGAAGTATCAGTGGAAGTGAAAAGTTAAAGAAAGAGCCCTACTTTAATGTAAGGAAAATCTTTTCCCACTGTTGCAGACATACAAAAAGAAAAATTGAAGGTAATAAGAGGAGAAGCATTTTACAGGAGACAAAAGTACCCCCTATCCCACCAGTTCTCATGGAGTAACCCCCATTCACTCCAAACAGAATCTATCTAAATTACTGTTTGATAGGGCTAGAGAGGAGGAAGACGAGCAGTCATCTTTAAAATCCTTGATAATGTTTCCCTTAAATTTTCTTAAAAACACATGGATATTTCTTTCACTCAGCAACCAACCTTTTAGTTAGTTTTTAAATACTAGCTCTATTATCTCTTTACGTCCCCTTTACAAGGACAGCAGAACAGTTCCTACAGGAGAATTAAAGCCAGATGCTGACAACTGGACCATGAACCAATACATTCCTTAAATCCTTTATTTATGCACCTCCAACCTCCTTGGTATCTCTGGCCAACTGTACCAACACACCTGTTGCACAGGGTATCACTTGTGATCAGGTACTGTCCAGTGTGAGGAACAGCACAGGCACCTCCAATTTTTAAAATCTAGCTCTTCATTAAAGACAGTACATTATGTGGAGTCAGCAATATACTTTAAGAAGTGAGAAAGATTTTTATTGAACCATTTCAAAACCATGCATATGATGGCAGAGTCACCCTTCTCTCTCACTTGCCTTGAAAAAGGATATATCAGCAAAAGCCAGAACAAAGTATCTGGCATGAATAGCCAGACTCCTTCATTTTCAGACCATGACTCCCCTATTACCAAGGAAACACATGAAGGAAAAACAAGCTCCTGTTAAGGAAAGAACCTCCAAAATATGGAAAATGAACCTCTACTAACGTGTTTGGCAATCCTGCCCTTTGACCAGATGAGCTTAGTCATGCCTAATATGGAGCTGGGAGCTTTTGCAGAAACAAAGATTCAAGGATGCGGCAGTGATGGAGAGAAACATTCCTGCCTTTTACAGGCCTGAAGGATCCTGCTTTGGGACAGGGTGTCTGGAATCAACACCACCTCCCACAGGCACAGAAGAGGTGTAAACAGATTAGCTCTGGGCACCACCAGTGACACCCACAACTTTTCTTCCCCTGTTCTCTCTAATTATGAGAAGTAGAACCCAACCCCCTGATGAGTGATTTTGCCAGAAGGTATCGCTGAACATTTTCCTCAGTCAAACACCGTGAATCACGTGAATAGAATAGGAATGGAAGAAACCTGACTCTATAGAAATGCCTTCAAATAGCCTACGGACTTGAGCTGAGATTTATGGGCCTGATCTAAATCCCTTTGAGGGCAGTGTAAAGACTGCAACAGGGTAAGGCAGGAATTCTGTTCCTGCTGTGGGAAAGCACAGAAGAGATGCCATCCTCTGTTAATTATTTTATTTCTACAGGGAAGTCTCAGGAAAGGAAAACCTGGCCCTAAAACATAGGAAACAATATGTATTACTGAACATCGAAGTTTACTTTAGCAAATCAATAGGATTTTATCTGTTTGTTTCCAATAAAAATAACAACTCCCTGCCTAAATTACAGGCACTTTGATATTACATACAACTTCAATTAATCAAATGAGCACATTCACTAAGAAACTCTTGATCAAATCACACTGATAGGCAGTTAAGAATGACACCAACAGCCATGGAGTAATCCCATTTGATTACTTCTTACAAATATACATTAAATCACGTTCTCTTACTTTACTATATTCAAGGTATTTGCGCCTTTAAATGCACTTAGGAAAAGTACATAAAAGTTCTTCATAGCTGTTATTCACTAGAGTTTCCACCAACCATATGAGATGTATGCCCAAACAGAATTGAAACGCGGTATGTGTAAGTTTACACTTCTACTTTGCATTACTTTTAGATAATGTGTAGTGGTGTAACTACTTGCATCACACGTTTAGATATTCCCCCTCCGTCCAGAAACACTATTCTATAAGATTTTCTTCCTAGCAGCACTGACAAGTCCAAGCCAAAACCCTGCTCCATGTACAACCTAAAATAAGATGTTTCTGCTCCAAAAGGTTTATGAACTAAAACACTAGGAATGCAAAACAAATGGATAGAACAGCATCTACTTGGATAAATTAACAGACTGGCAGTGGAATGATTTTTCTTGCACATATACCTCATTTGTAAAGCTGCATCATTCATATGCCCTAAATTTCAGAACCACTAACTTAGCAAGTCCTTGGGACCAAGAGGATAAAGATACAGAGAAGTCTTAATTAAAAAAATACTCTACTGCAACACTAGAAGTTGTTTTCTTAATGAAGACTGGATTCTACTGGCAACTGTCTACACTGCATTATTGAAGTTTTAAGGCCACTGTCACTTTATTTCTTTCACTTTTATAAATGTAGAATATGTAACACTGCATTAAGACTGATGCAACTCAACTGAGTTCTTATAGTGAACTGTAATTCTTTTTTATTATCTTTATTCAAATACTGCTTGTAAACTGTACTCTGGCTGCACAACTATTTATTTCAGGTTTGCTTTCAGAAAGCTAAATAGGAAAAACATTGTTTGCATCATAAAACCACTTCTTTTTTTGTTAGCTTTGCTCTACATTATGAGGAAATGGTTATAAAAGCAGAGATTTCACATGGAAGACATACAGATTTCCATGACTACATTCGTGTTTACTAATAGAAGAAGATGCATGCAGAAAACTAAAAATTGAACATTTGTTCCTGGTTCCATTCTTAGCAACGAAGACCAGAGCTTGTTGAGGCTACTTGTGTGGCATCCCCCTCCACAGGCAGCTCTACAGAAACTGCTGGGTTTCTATGTTTGGCTCAAATGCAATTTACCACCCAAACCGAGCACACAGGCCCTTAGCCTGGGTATTTGTAACCACCGTGCCTTTGCTCAAAAAGGAATCAAGACTTTTCCAAACTCCTGCACCCGTTCTGCAGAGCAGTACAAAACTGCTGCCCAAACATCTCCTCTCGTGCAAGTCTGAATGCTGCTCCCAGTGCCAGCATCACAACCCACTACCAGCATCAGGATCAGCAATATCAAGCTGGTGAACCCCTGTCCCCACCTGTTCATGATACCTGTACTGTGAAACACTTCCTAAGGAAGAAAGCATTTTGTTTAGAGCTCAGCGAATTTCTGCTTTGCTTTTGCAAGAGTTGTAGTACTTGCAGAAATGCACACACAGCTGCATATTTTAGGAGTTTTAATATTCATGATATATTATGTTGGAATGAAAATCAGACAACCAATCTCCACTGAGGCTCAAATACGAGTTGGATACCATATTCTTTTAGGATCCCATAGCGAAAAGAAGAAAACAAAAACCCCAGAGTCCAGCCTTGTATCATTTCATAAGGATCACAGTCAATGGGCGAGGGGAAGGAAGAGAACATTGTTCAGGAGATGGCAAATGATACTAAGGTTTTCCTCACCAGCACAATGAGATGTTTGTGAACAAGATGCCAGGCCAGTGATGACCCATCATTTTTTAGCAAGCCTACAAACATTGCCTTCTGAGCCTCAAGCTTTTACTCTCACGACAATTCTTACCCGTCATAATGAGATTCAACCATGCTGGGGACTGCAACACAAGATCCTCACACTGCTCAGCTGTGCCTATTGATCTTTGCACTGAAGACAGGATAAAGATTTCAGATCAGTTAAGGCTAAGCTAAAATTGGAATACTACTCTAGCATAGCAAGAGGCAGTTGTGCTTGTGTACTACTCTGCTTACGCAACAGCATCACACACTCGAGAGGAAAACTGAGGTTTACACCAGGCACTTCTTCAGTATCACACACTCTCTCAAATGCAACTAAACCTTTAAAGAGTGCATTGAGCTCACTCTTCTCATGCAAACACAGTGCAGCAAATACCTACCACTTTCTGAGCAGCAAAAGCAGACCTTGAAAATAAACACTTCCGAATAATGCAAACCAGTCTATTATTACATTATTAGACTCCTTCAGAGAAACACTCATGCCAAAAATCACTTCTACACATTAAAAAAACCTACAAATCAGAACTAGTACATAGACTTGCTCACATATTGAGAAATAACATGGCAAAGAGGAAATCTGATACTTTACTTAAAACTACATCTTGGTAATAAAGAGGTTAAAGATACATCATAGACTGCAAACACAGCTTCCATCTCTACAAATGGATAACCTGACAAGCAATCATGTGTGTGTGCCTGTCTGTGTCTGTGTACGTGCAAATGAGTGAAATATTCAGCAACTTGTATGAAACCAGAATTAAAGGATGTTAACTATTTGCTTACTAAAAATTTAGACACGGTACTTTATTTCTTGGTCATTTCCTATACACAGAAATATACACTGGTTCCCAAGTACAAGCTAGGGAAAAAGCTAATAAGCAACTTCTAAAATTAATATAATATATATTCTAAAGATACGAACTGCAGAACATGCTCCCAAGTAACACCAACCAAGTCACTTGCTGACTCTCTCCTCCCTGATCTGTTTATTTCTAGCAAAGTGGTGCTTGTGGATCACCTTGTTCAAAGAAAGAGGATTTTAAAGTAAATACAGACACATTTCTTCCTATCAATCGTGATCCCAGGGATCACAGATCCTTTGTAAAAAGAATTTCCATCTCTTCCTCCCAGATGCATTCCTTAGAATATAAATACAGCGAATGAGACAAGTTGTATACGGTTTTCTCTCAATACACACCAATGAGCAGAAATGACCTGGGGACACACACTTAAAGAACTGCTAACAGACCGATGACAAAGAAGCACAATGGGCGAATTTCTGTATCACTAACCCTGCGGCCATTTGGCCTATGTGACTCCGGGCAAATTGATTTCCCTGCCTTGAAATCCAAAAAGTTCCACAGGACTACATTTTCAAGCTTAACAGAAGAAAGAAAATGTCTTACATTTTCTTTGGAAAAACATGTGAACCAGTTGAGAAGACTACTGCTCTGATTTCAGAGTATAATATTAGGCTTCAAAAATTGTCTGATTAGAAACAGGGCCTCTAAACATGTCTATTTTGATGGAAAAAGTAGTATAATGTTTATTTTTGCAGGTATTTGGCCTGGAGCGGAATATATGAAGCAGACTGAAGTTTCCAAATCATTTTCAATTACTCTGTTGGACTAAGGAAGAACAGATCTTTCTTGCTTGGACAGCATTCTCCATAAAAACACAAGCCCTCCTGAAGGAATCCATTTAACATGGTCTTTAAACAATACATTTTGTCTAAGCCATTACTGTATGTCTACTTTTCTGCATCTGTGAGAGCAATAATGATTTCATTCAAGTATCCATTTCCTCATCTAGTCCCAGACTGCATTGCAGACCAGCTCTGCAAGCTCAGTATGCCACATCCAGGAATACATTATCCAGATAGGAACTTCAGCTCAAAACCAGTACCAACAGCACAATTTTGCTCTCAAGAGTCTGAAAAAAAAATAGATTAAGAGACACAGCCCAGTTTCATGAATCATGCTTCACCAAATGGAGACAGCTCAAGGTACAGTACTTGTCTTTCAAGATGTAAAGTGGTCAACTACCAAACTCCTACAGTGAAAATAAGGGAAAAGAGAAAGAAAAAAAAAAATAAAGGTGGTATAGGGGCCAAGTCTTGATTCTGTTGAATTTTCCCTCTGTTAGGCAATGCTGAGAGATGCAATAAGCTCTGCATCATCCAAGAGAGTAAATCAGCATCAGTTTGGGATAAGTTAGCTGCTCACAGAAAAAGCATAGCTCTGAGATCTTGGTGAATCACCAAGTTCAGCCGGATGGATGTTTTTGCTTTTTCATTTTGGACATAAATAAGCACCTCTCCTCTCAGCATCTGAAATGAGAATTAAACTGGCCACAGTCTTATTCTGTATTCAGTCAAGACAGCAGAGAAAGAATAAAAGATCATCATAGCGAAGGTATCTTCTAATGTGAAACGGGGAAGAAATAACAGGAATTAATGGGTATCTTTTTTATTCACAGAAGATCTTTTGTGCAAGAAGGGCTTTCCCAGAGGGTTCAAAAAGGATGTATTGTTTTGATTTAGCAGCAACAGTTCTATTTCTTCATAGTGATTTTCATCTTCAGTTAACATTCATCTGAGCTGAATCTTGTTCTTGACAGCATTTATCCCCTTGTGTTTGTGGTTATACCAAATCCAGGGTAATCCAGGAACTAAATTACCATGTATGTTTCCCTCTGCTCTGTCTCTGGACAGAACTCAGATCAGGTAGAAAAAAAATTCTGAGAAGTAAAAATGAATATGCTTCTACTTCACAACTATGCTGGCTGTATCTGAGAAAGCATTCAAACAGTAGCAACAAAAGACTGCCATTCATATTCAAACTAAAGAGAGAATATGAAGATGCACCTATTTTTGGAATCTACCTACATACATACCAGGCAGAGCTTTGCTCAATTTGTTCCCCGGTCACCTGAAGTTAGAGGAGGATGTCAAATGGGTTGCAGTGTTCCAGTCTCAAATGGGTTGCACTGTTCCAGCCTCAGGAAGCTGAAAAAACCAGCTTCAGTCATGTCTGTGCAAGTCCATTGGTAACAACAAGAAAGCACATTTGCACTTCTGATTCTTGCTTATTTTCAAAGCACAGCCTTGCTGGACAAAAATGTAATTATGATAACATAGTTAGTACCCCCAAAATTACCAGCCAGGCAGCAAAGGTAGGAAAAAAAAAAAACCTCAACTCCATAGAAGACTTCTCACACACCTTCATTTACTTCCATGGAAAAGAGAATTTGTAGTCTCTTTCTCCCTAAGAATAATGTATGGTTTGCCCCAAAGCTCTCACTTTCCAGAACAGAAAACCTCATACTAAATGCAGAACCTGCCAAGCTCCATAGCAAAGAGATCAGAAAGGGGAGTGAAGAGGAGGGCAAGGACACTTGCTTTCATCCTTGACATAACTCAGGTCTCTTTCCTAGAGATCTGCAAGAGCAAAAGGGGCCACAAACTCCAAGAAGCAGCAGAATTAAGATAACAGTCTCTTTGTGAGACAAAAGCTGTCCTGTGATATAACTAAAAATGAGACACAGACAGGGTACTGCTAGTCCAAAACTTAAGTGTCTCTAATAATAATTCAGAAGCACGAAGGCTGTTTTGAGCCAGACAGAAGCTAAGTACAGAGCATTCATGATTACTGCTGTCTGAAGTTCCCCCTTTCCTAAACTGATCAGGCTGAAGCATCATTTTAGGCAAAGGACCTTGACAGGATGTAAAAAGGAACACATGGCTCACAGAATGTTAATTATTCCTTATAAGTGAGCTCATGAATAGGATATTAGATAATATGTTTCAACCAATATTCTGTGGGTTTTATTCCCAAATATGTGGTAGTACTATAGCACTAGCCATGTCAGGACAAATGCACACTAACACTGTGTAGAAACAGCAGCACTAATGAAGTAGATATCTTGGGAAAAAAGTCACTGATGGTAGGAAAGTTACTGAGCATTAAAAGAATAGCCAATATAAAACTAAATTGGTTCCCTATCTTATTTCTGTTGGGGAAAAAAAAGTCAAAAGCTGGATTCATTTTTCACTGGATCATTATTATGCTCTTCTGGAAATTGTCTGCAGTGACTTTCATTCCAGGAAATAATATAAATCTAGTATTAGAGCTGAACTCAGGAGTCACATGCACTTTAAAACCACAAATTTAATTGGGTTCTGGGATCAAAAAGTTATATCCAGGTTGCATTTGCCATTCTTTCAGCCTCCAATTGTCCTTTCCAAATCAGAATTGCTAATAGAAACTTTTACACATCTGTAATAGTGAAAGCTCTCACATACAGATAATGGGCTGGATTGTGCCTGGCTCTGTGAAGGTGTGCAAAGGGGAAAAGATCACAAAGAGCCTACAATACACAATACATTTTCTGCAGGGCAAGCCAGGATTCACAGCCTTCCAATTTATGGAGTGGAGGCCAGTGCTAGACTCTCAAAAGCACTTGAGGAGGGTTATGCCTGCAGCAATTGACTTGTCTTGCACAAGAGAAAAGGACAGACATGGTGCACCTTCTCAAAAGGGACAATAACAGCCAGGCTTTTAGAGAACAACTGCAAGTTTTCCTTCTGCTCAAGCCATAATGGTCTTCAGGTCTTTCAAATTGTACTAATCTCACCCCTACTTTTAAGAACCCTGCAAATTCTTATCTTTGAGCTCTGGCCAAGCCAGAGATGCTCATGTAGGTTTTGAAGAGAAAGCAGATTAAAACTCAGTACTTATTATGTGCTGCTCCTGGAGAACAGCACTTCTCAGCTCTGATTGCACCCTACAGAGCTCAAAACCACATCCCTTTCTGTGCCAGGAGGATGATAAGCTAAGCCTAGCTGTTCTCAGAGAGGATGCTAGAATGTGGTATTGGACTTGCAGTAGCTGGCTGACAATAACAGTTTTAGAAGAAACACATGTTACAGTGACAGTAGCAAGTTTAAGCTCTGGGTCATATTAGTGACACTGTATAATGCTGATAAAATCATAGTGCCAAACGGTAGCTAGAAGACCAATAGTTTACACCATAAATCTTCTTTCTCTACTCTAGAATAGGCACTTGAATTTTATTCCCTCAGAAAAAGAAAATGGGGAAAGATATATTTTTTTGCTATCAAAATCAGCCACCAGTGTTTCAAAAAGATCAGGAAATCAAATCATCAAGGGAGTTTGCTGGTGTTTGTTTTGGGAGTTTTATATTTGCAATTCAAATTATCTAATACAGTAAAATTTAATTTCATATAAGTTACATATTATTTGCAAACATCATTCTGAAATAGTTGCTGACGTTAGATCCAGTCACTTGAAAAAATAGGAAGGACAGGAATGAATATAAAGTAACAAAATTTTTAAAGAAAAACAACAAAAAAAACCCACCCCAAACAAACAACAGAAATCCTGCCACTAAGGTGTCCTAACATCAAGAAGTTACTCAGATGGAGCTTAAAGTCTTGCATCAATCTCAGCAAAAGATTGTTTGTGGAACAATAACTCAACATTTTTCTTTTCTGTTAACGTGTGCTGATAAATACGAGCCCAGAACAAATCCATCAGCTGCAGGGAGTGCCTGTACTTTCAACATCCTTTACTACCAAAGAATGTTTTCCATTCTGCTCAGGAAGTGCACCCCTTTATAAACATGCGAATCAAAGCCCTCTGTTCTTTAACAAAACATGCCTCAAATTAAAGCATTAAATCTTTCCTTAATCAAAGGAGCAGCAGAGGTTGAAAAGCAAAATTATTCTGCTCAGATGTTCAGATTTATCATTACTATTATTATCATTATTATTAGGTATGAGTAGCAACAAAAAAAAAACAGATTGAGAGCTCTTTTGGGCAAAACACTGAGCAGAACATGGGGGACCTCACTGGCACAACGGGAAGCTGGTGAGGTAGGACACCTTGGGACACCACCCCATCTTACCTGACACATGTGTGCACCTCAACTATTACAACTTCAAAGTTAGTGTAATCTCTTTTAACGGCAATGCTTCAGGATAGTTTAATTTAACCTGCTTTAATATGCAGCCACAATGAAATTCTGCTGAGAGGCAGAACTTCCAGCAGTGCAGAGCCAAGTCCTTGAAATGCATTGCCTCACTTGTGACTGTGCAAACATGGCCTAAGTCCTCAGCTGACAGAGATGACAACTGAAATGGCAACACAGAAAAAGGGTGTGTGTCAGGAGAACAGGAGAGTCGAGCCAAACACATGAAATAACTTGTCCTGAGCTGAACAGAACACTAATGGCACAGCCAAGAAGATAATGGGTTCCCTTCCAGACTACCGACCCTATCAAGGTTGCTATCAAACCAGCTCACCATGACCTTGTGAGCTTCTGTGACCGGTACACAGACACCCCTGTTAGGGCAGGATCCCCAGACTGGTTTATCAGAACAGCTGTCTGCACTAAGCTCTTGTGCCTATGGTTACAATACTCTACTTACTGGACTCTGCTACTTCTAAAAATATTCTCCCTTCAAGTCGCAAAAGCAGCTATGTCAGTTCATAGCATTATTCCATCTAGCCCCAAATCTTGTCTTCGACAGTAACCAGAAGTAGGCAAAAGGAGAGCATAGGATCAGAGGAAACATACAGACAACTACCCTTGACCACACTCCCAGCCTTTAACTATTTCAATGTTTGGCACTTTATGCACAGTCTTTTGGAAGCAATTCCTCAGTGATTTCTATGCAATGAAATTACCAATTCTTATTTGGAACCCAGATGAAGTTTTAGCATCCCAATACTCTATGGCAAAACATGGGGTTTTTTTCCTTAAACTGTGATCAAATCCCCAGCTCTGAGATTCAAAGTCTGGTGCTCAAGCCATGCAACCTCCCAAGATGACCCATCATTATGGCTCCAAATAATTTTAAAAGTTTTACCACCATTCATCCAGTCAAAAGTTGTCCTTGTCTACAATCACAACATTACCCTGTTTTTCAAGTATCGCTATCCTTCTGTTCCACATAATATTCAGCCAGTACCATCAACAATGACATCAACACAGCCCACAGGAGCAAAACCAGCAGGGAGGAAAATCCTCTTTGGAAAAAGAATATTGCTCAGGGTGGGAAGCAGGCTGTGCATCTCTACACCTGTTGTCCCTCTGTATCAAGTCTCTATTGGATAAGCAAATAGGCATCGCCCTCACAACACAGGAGATGAGTACCTATTGTACTATATAACTGTACCTTTATAATTCAGGTAGAGAGAGAAATTCATTCTCCTCCTAAAGTAAAACCATTCATGTCATTTTTGATACCCATGTAGTATTGCCATCACAACACTGACAAAAACATGCAACTGTTATCCAGGCTACCAGCTTGTCTTACCATATCTTTGAAACTTCTGTGACCAGTACACATCAAACATTCCTATGAGGGCAGGATTCCCAGATCGGTTTATCAGAACAGCTGTCTACACTAAACTGTCGTGCCTATGGTTACAAGAATGTGCCATGGCTAATCTGGATCTGGGTGGGATTAACTCCCTACAGCTGCTGGTGCTGAGATTTCTGGCTCTATTTGATTTGGCAAAGAACCACACAGGAAGCTAAAAGACTCAATCAGTATAGTGAAGCTTCTGACATTTTTTGTGCCTGGACCCTGGAGAACCCAAACACAACTCCTGCCAGAAGTCAGTAAACTATTCAATTTACACAAACAGGCATGTAAACTCAGGTTGCAGTTTTGTTACCAATTTAAGTTGCCCAAAGCGCAAGTTGTCTCTGCCCTTGCTACCTCCCTTGGCTGGGTATTTGCACTCCCTCTCGGATGCCAGTACTAGTGCTTGTTTGGCCATGTGCTGAGCTGGCTCAGAGAGCCCAAGGACAAAGGAAGAATAAAAAGAAAGAAAGAAAAAAAAGAAGCGACAGAAACCAGTATGCCTTAGCTTTCAGCCATATCTGCTCCCTAGCCTGATTCACCTGGTAGCCACATAAAAGCAAATGTCTCCACCAGGGAAGGAGCAGCTTCCAGCAAGGACAGAATTACCTCCTACCACTAGGACTGAATTAAATAACCATGAAACAGCAGCATGGTAGGGCTGTGCTTGTCCTCTATGGAGTTCAGTGGTGTTGCAGCAAAGGGAGGGAACAGGTCTGCTTGTCTGCAGCACTGCATAGATCATGTTCCTGCCATGACTCTGGACAGCCACTTCTTAAGATTATTTAAATATCTATAAACATTGCCTGTTCAAAATTAAACAAATTAGTTGGTCTGACAGTGCACATTTACTAATTACTTCATCAACCCTTGGATAGTTTATCTAACCCAGTAAGCCTGGCTCAGCTTTCTTAATAGAGAACACAATTTAGCAACAATGTGCTGTACAGAGCCCAGCCTCATTTCACAAGAACTTTACAACCTGCCATCTTCATCTCTGCTGAGTCAAAAAAGGACTACCCTTTGTTCTCAGCCCTTGGAGAAACACAAAGGTCTACATAAACCTAGGACAGAGTACTCTATTCTCCACAAGACGTGATCTTTCCCTATTAACATTAAATACGATTACCAGGGAGGGATGGGAGACTGGCACCGACCCTGCCTGTTCTGTGTTTGGGAAGCTTAGGTTGCTGGGAATGCCTACCTGGTGTGTATCTGCAGCTAATTAGTGGTAAAGACCCCTCCTGCAGAGTCCATCAAAGCCACCCCACCCCTAACAGGGTTGCTGCACAGAGATCTGAAGCTCTGCCTTCCTTCTAGAGGGAGGCAGGGATTCCCTTCACCATACAACAGCGAAAAATCAAATCCAGGAATCAAACTCAGGTATCTCACTCATGAGATCACTAAGGCTGGCAGAAACATCGATTTTAATCAAAATCAAATAAAAAGTGAGCCACTGAACCTTTAGAGAGCTGCCACAAGCAAAGTATGTACAGCTTCACTTTAAAAGACAATAACAACAAAAATATCACAGCCTCATCTGTGCTAAAATACCTTTGACATTGGCCACATGAGCCATCCCACTTGACTTATTCCCACTGGCATGTGGCTTCAAATTGCATCCCTTTATACGGAAATGCCTAAGAGGATCTGCCTCAAGAGAGAGCTGGCATGACTGCACCAACCTTCCCCCAACGGTTCTTCCCTACAGAAAAAAAGCTTTAATTTGCAGCTAATGCTTTACAGTACTTTCTCCATTTGAGGCTGCAGAGAAAGAAGGCTGATTCTCTGCATCTCTGTGCAACCAGGACCAACTATACCTGCTCAGTCCTTCAGAGAGAAGGAATCTTGTCCTTTTTCTACTGATAGAGTCATTCCCATCACCAAGAACTTGGATCCAATGTCCTGACCAGCAAGAGGTCAAGTCTATAGACTAGTGCATTCTCAAACATTTAGTGCCTTTAGTATGCCTCCAGTTACACCTTTGATTTCCCAGTGGTTCCCTCACCAGGAAGCTTAACAAAGGACTGTGCGAGATACAGCCAGAAATGTTTCCCCACACATCCCCTTCCAAACTTCCATGACAAAAGCCATATATAATGCCTCCTATTAACAAAGGACTTTCTGGAACTAAAATCAGAGACAATCTGTAAGATACTCCAAGTGAAGCTGAGGAAGTACATTTTAGGAATAAACAGAGGTTTAAGAGTCTTTAGATAACAAAGAAAGAACCATGATGTCCACAGTTAAATACGGCAACATACTTTTTTAGGCCTGTCAAACAGCACTTCTTTTTCTCCCTTACTCTCTCCTTTTCATCTAAAGCATCCTTCTGTACATTAAAAAAAAAAAAAATTCTACCTCCCATGCAGCCAGTAGATTCCACTAAGCAAAAATAACAGAAAAAGAAGAAGAAAGTATAAAAGAGCCCCAAGAAGATGTAGTAGGCAACACAAACTCACCTTCCAAACTGGCCTTCTCATTTTAGTTAGGGACTTTCATCCTTGTTCTAAAAACAGGGACAATTATGTTCTCCAATCTTTAAGGAGGGTGGCTGAAAATCATTAGCAACACCTGCAACTGCAAATCATTTTGTAATGCTCTGAATGAAAGATGATAATAAATTGCACTGACATTCATGGAACATTTGCAATTTCATCATTCAAGAGAACACAGGGATTCTGGAGGAGAAGCACGATTGAAAATCTTATATGATAGGAAATAATATGGGTAGTTTGCATTTATATAGCTCCCACCACCTGAGAATATTAAAAAAAATAACAACTGTATCTCTGAACATCTTTCATAAGATTCTATAGGTCTTCTTGCCAACCTCAAATCAGAAAAGGAAGACAAAACAGTGAGTTTTTCTTCCGTTAATACAGCAGGGTAAAAGGCAAAAGAAGAAACCAGTCAGGAATTCCTTGCTCTACCTACCCCACAGCTTCTCAAATGCTTATGTGCTGACATCAGAAAAAGAAAAAATTCTCTAAAACACAATGAAGGGGCACAGAAACATTTATCAATGCTGCAATCTGGAATAGAGTTTAGCCTTTTAGCAATATACTCTGAACTGAGAGATGAAATAAGTTGCATAGCATGTAACTTATTCCTAAAGCAAATTCTACTGTAACTTAATTAACATACAAATGCAATTTTTCTTCTATTCAATAATAGAAGGAAAAATCCATTCTATTCTCTAATGAACTACAGTTAAAGTTTCCTTTGTTTCAGCTCTCCAAGAGTGGAAATGTTACTAGTTCATTTCTTGACTTTTTCTTTTAACCTTGTTTGTTGCAGGAATTTCAGGGAGTACAAACAACCATAAATCAAGAAAACTTCCTAAAACCATTTGGACTTAATTGTTTTCAACACAGCAGTTTATATTTCAGCATTATCGTGCTGTCTAGTCCTCTTCTAATTTTCCCTTAGCCTCAGAACATGGTTAGCTGGGGAGCAAAGAGTAAACCAGGTGGCTTATGAATAATTAGAACTTTTTACAGTACTTCTTCACATGCATTTCTACTAGCACACTGTTCTAAATTTAAAGGGATTCTGAATGCTCTGAACATAAAGAGAAGTATTTACATGGAGCAGCATTGTCTGTCTTGGTTGATTTACTGTTGGTAGAAAGAACTCATTAGCTGTCAGGCCAGTTGCTGAAAAGACTATAATGCCAATGCACAAAGTTGACATAATGAAAATAAAGGAAAGAACCTGGGCCAAATTCAGAGGCAATCTGTAAGGTAATGTAATTTATACCCACTTATGCTCACTCAGATTCCCTTAGAACTTGTTCTACCCACTCTATTGGTGCATGAGGGAATCTAAATTGATGCAATTTATATATCAAAGAGTCAGAAATGCTATAAGGTCCCAAAGTCGGGGGCACTTAAAGTCATGCTTTCCTACATATTGTTCTCTTCATTAATCTGTCCTGAATCCTCCCTCCTTTAACTGTTTCAGCCTGTGATTTATGCCATCAAGAATCCCTGAAATGCAATGGGCAAAGTGAGAGGCAGAGTGCAGGTAAATGAGCATGACTCAAAGGAAATCTAAATAGATGTAACACAGAAGTTAGGGAAGGCAGGTGTCTCTTGCATGCACATCCACTCTTCCCAGTGCTTGGATTCAATTTGAGATTTGGCTCTGCATATCCTCCATTACACTGGCAATTGAATTTGTTACTCAAACGATACAAGCAGACACAGCTCACAGACCCTCAGTTTAGGGCCAGGAGGAACATTACGATGGTCTAGTTCAATCTTCTGCACAGCAGAAGCCATTAAATATCACCCAGAAACCCCTGGACCGAACACAGCGAGGATGAATGAGAAAGACCCAATGTCAGTTTAAAGACTTCAAGTGATAGAGGAATCTGCTGCATCCCTCAGCACTATGTTCCAGTGGTAAATTACCATTGCCCTTCAAAACATGCTCTGTGCCATCTCCTGAATTTTACCGGCTTCAACTTTCAGCCATTGGCTCTTTCTTTGCTCTACTAAATTCTCTATATATTTCTTATAGGGTACATATTCAACTGCCTCTCACCCTTCAGTTCACTGTCTCACATTTTCTACCTTCAGACTCAAGAGAACATAAACTTTATACTCAAAATAGTTTTAGAATGAGTTGAGTTTGCACTGGAAAGTATTTATATATACTATCCTGATAAAAGCTTTTTCATTTGAGAGAGGAAACAGGACAGCTGGGATCTGGTGACCACAGTCTCTTCCTTCTGTATCTGAGCACTCCAGGATACTAGCAATTGAAGTATTTACTCTCTCTACTCTATCTGAACATACTGGGAAGAAGGGAAAAGAGAGCCAGGGTTGCAAGAGACTTGATTGTTAAACCAGCGCTCTTCAGTTCCTTCCAAAGCTCTCTGACTGACAGCTATTCTGCCATTCCACTATAAGCGAACACTCCAACACACAAAAAAACTCATATTTTATCACCATCTGCTAATATACAGAGATATGTGGTCAGCAGTTGCTCTAGTGGCAATGATACATGGTCATATTTTCTGGTTTCCTGTAGAACTACAAAATACTGTGTAACAAAAAATCCTCACACCTTAAGGGAAATCTCATTACAAATTCCATTACAACTTAAGTAGTTGCAGGAACATATGAGAAACACATGAAGGGATGCTCTGGAGTGGCATTCTGGTCTTCTATCAAGCAGTAAATGGGATTGTCCAGAACAGGATGTTCTCGTGTTGTTTGCATTTTTGTTTCTAAGCCCTCCAAGAAGATTCATCGGACAGTACAATATATGCCACTGTTGTTTCCGATTTCAGAGGTTGGCACACTAATCTGCTCCGCACAGGCATGGTGGATGCTACACCATGTTAAAGGTTTATGCTCTGTATAACGGAAAGGGATGAAGCACAGACTAGCTCAATTTCTCTTCTGGTCAGAAATCTAACTCTTGGATAGAAACTAGCTGGCTCTCAGCAAAGTTAATGTTGCTTTATTATCTGTCAGGATTACGTGCTGTTCATTTGGAACATCTGCTCCCCAAGAGGGGGACAGACTTTGCACAGGAGCATCAAACAGAGACAGGAGGAAGCACATGGCTGCAGCAAACCACAAAGAGCAGCCAGCATCAGTGCTTCCTATCGGCTAATGCCTTTCATCCTGTGGCCTCCTTCACCTCCAGACTTGGCCTCTGTCTGCATTTACACCTTCCCAGAATAAAACCCTTGCTTCCCCCACCCACTTGGTAACCATCATTCAGCTAGTTTGTCTATGACTCATCCACTTCAAAACCCTGCTGACTCACAGTCCTCAAAAAGGAAACTTGCTCAAAGAACGTACTGAGACGTGGGTACGCCATGCACGCCAGCGAGGAACTCATCCAAGCTGACCTGGGCATTTTACTAGTGAAAGAAAAGGAAGATGGGTTTCGTTTGTGAATCTTTATCGTTTTAGAGCCTAATTAGCTTACGGATATTTATAACCAAAGTATATCTCAATGGCCTGATTTCCAAAAATATTATGCACCCAGTAGCTCCCACCAAACCTAATGGGCACTCAATAGTGAAAAATAAGATAAGGCCACACAGCTTTTGGAACAAGAATATACAGGCTGACTTCTTGAATGCACGGGTAAAAACTGTGAGTTAACTCATGCAATGCGGCACGTTTAACCGCTTTGAAGAGCATGCGAAGTTAAAATAGCAGCTCTAAGAAAAAGAAAGGTAATACAAAAAATAATTAAGACATTTCAGATGGACCTGTCACACCTGCGTTGACCATGCTCCTTCACCTTCATATATTCAAAACTAAGTGTTTTACAGGGGGAGGGACAACAGGCCCTCCTTGAAGGAAAAAATTAAAGAACCAGACAAATTGGCTTTTCTTTTTTCCACTTCACTATATAATTACTAACACACCTACGTGGGCAGGTAGCAGACCCTCTCTAACCAAGGGTGAGGGATTCAGCAGCTTCCTCAGTCGCATCTCTCACCATGAGTCAGGAATTCCTTGTGTCTCCTTATAATACAAGTCACTGAGAAATGTCCGGTAGAGATACTGTAAATCCATTTGATTTCACTTCTGAGGAAGGGAGCATGGTCTGGATGAGGTCTCTTCTAATACTGCACACCTTCTAACAAAACACTATCAGTATATTGAGGAAATGAAACTTCACACCGCAAGATTATCCTCCCTGCTCTCCCCACTTCTCCTGAACTCTACCAGAACTTCTCCTTCTCCAAAAACTGCTTACTAAATGCACAGCCTAGCTCAAATCCATGCCTTAATGATGAGTGGTTTACCTCCAGTTTTCTCTAGCTATGAAATGACCACCAGTAATTTTTCAGTCAAAAGTTACCACACAGTTCTATCTTCACTAGGAAGAAGTTCCACCCCTGGAAGCACTCATATATTGGCAGCAGGACAGGTCTAGCTTGCTCTAGAAAAACAACAACTAAGAAATGACGACAGGATCGACTAGTCATCTTCTGAATAAACCACGGGACTCATTATTACAACTTGAGTTTCTTCAAAAATTTCTTACTGTTCACATCCAAGGAAGACACCCACGCATATAAACTAAATATAAACTAATCAAGGTGTTTCTCTGACAGACTGGAAAGAGAGAGAGAAAACAAAGATGTTATTTTTATTTCTCTTTGAAATTATTTGGGAAGAGTCAAGTCCCTCGTTTAAACAGACTACATAGCTGGATAGATAGATTAGCCGCATAAGACTAATGTTGAAATGGTTCAGAACTGAATATCTAAACCAGTTCGTAAATCATCTCACTGTAATCTCACTAGCTTTAAGAATTTATTTGCATGTACTAATTTAATTATGTAAATTATTAATATTTATTTAAGTATTTCCTCTTACTAGAATAATTTATAAAGGTTAGATTGCATCTAGCACTTCATATTAGCTGATATAGATCTGGTATGCATTACCTGTAAAAATGCAAATATTATTTGAATGTTTTTTAAACAACTTAGATAACATTGAACAGAAAAGAAAACCTCTGTAATACTGGATATTTGATGACTTATGCCTTATCTGCTTGATGTGACATTAGGAAAATACATTCTGAAAAGTCAGTAGTGTATTCTGGATTTAACACTGGCACTTCTTGTACCCTCATAACCTCAGTCGAATCATAAAAAGGAGAAGAAAAAAAATTTAAAACCCATTTAACATCTTCCAAAAAAACAATCTAAAAAATACTATTAGAATGAAAAATTACATAATACTTTTTTTTTTAATCCCACCTGGCATTTTCCCACCCTGTAAAGAAAGATGTGTCAAAGATTGCACAGCTCACTGGGGACTTCAAAGTTGCTATCAATCTCTATATAGAAAGCATTCAGATACTGCTGTGATGGGCAGCAGTATAAAACCCAAAGAGAGAGAGAAAAATAGATAAAATGCCCTCAGAACAAGTTGCTTTCCAAGAAAGCTTACTAAACCAAGGCTTAAATTGAAACAATATTATTTTTCTATGTAGAAGCAGTTTCTCATCTTTTAACTCTCTCTTGTTTGTAATACACTCACAAAATGAAATTTCTATCCTAAAGGCCAAATTCTGACAGTCCTCTTCCCACTGAATAATTTCTCATCCCATATGCAGTGCTGCGGTTTCAGCAGAGCTGCTTACAAGGCAAGCGTTCAGCTGTGAGCACACCTGGACCACAGGACGGGGCCCAAAGGGAAAACACCTCACAGGCTACCAGTCTCCCAACACCAGCACTCCATCTGTCCCAATAAATCACTTCCACCAACCTCAATGGGAAGAAAATTAATACAATTAAACAAATCAGGTACAGGGGGTTTTTTCCTCTCGTTGTCTGCTTTGTGTATTCCCACTGTAAATGCTGAGTAACAGATACAGTAGCACTTGGCATCAGTATGAAACACAAACCCAGAATTTCAAAGTGCATATCTAATTAAAAAAGTCAACAATCATCAGCTGACTGTTAACCCCAAAACTACTGTCTATAAACTCAGGAAATACACAGCACTGCAACCTACACCTAAACATAAGGAGCCCTGGTGAGGCCGGATGTTACATGCTAAGCTTTTTAGAAGACTGCATTCTGCTTTTTATTGTGTGACTTTGGAGCCTTTTAGGTGTATCTGGGTTAGACATTCAAGCTTTTTCCTGCAGTCTAGAGGGAGATTAGAATTGGTACATATACAAACACACATTTTGAAAATTTAGATCCTTTTGAACTAAAGTACCTTTAGGAAAAATAAATTCCTGCCACCTAATATAACTGGAAGAGCTGGTAACAGACCAAAGCAGTAAGTATTTTTCAAAATGCATGCTTAATAAAAATAAACTTCACATAACTGCTCGAGAAGTTTCTGTTGCATTTTTTCTATCTAACCAAATAATCATTTCCTGACAGTCCATGCATCCCAAACACTACAAGATTTTTAAAAATTAAAATGAAATAAGGGAAGAAATCACATCCCTCTTCATTATCCAATCTAAGTTGCAGAAAATAAATAAACAATAAAATTATTTAAATCATTAACAGCACACCAGTAACAAAATGAAGAGTTACCTGTTTAGAGAGGTACCTGCTTTTGGAAATACATTCTATTCACAGCTGTAAAAAAAGAATACAAACAAACAAAAGCACCCCAAAAGACACAAACTTCTTCCCTTTGTCTCCTAACCCTCTTTTCTTCCCCTACAAAAAACACCTCTTTTCTTCCCCTACAAAAAAGTAAAAGTGAGAGATTTCCCTGCCAGCTTGCAAATGCTATTGGGGAAAAAAAAAAAAAAAAAGGTAACATTTAAGCCCTAAGGAGCTCTTGGTCTTCAAAAGTGCAAAGTACATACGGTTCTAGTTGAAATTAACAGGAGCTGCAAGTGACCAGTACTTCTGACTCTGAGGCCCCAAGGTACTGTACTGACACTGTCCCTTTGAAATTTCAGCACTCACCAGCAGCCAGCTTGCTGAAGTGCAAGACACGTGCATCCCTTTCCCCCCATAGTATTTACTTTTAAAACGCACCAAACAGTTGTGGGCAGCATGGCTCTCCTCCACATTACAGCCCCGGGAGCAAGCATGAAAAAATACCAGCTCTAATCCTCACCGAGCACGAGTCCCCAGCCACTGCAGACCAGGATATTTCCAGAGCTCTCATCTGCTGGGAATAGACCTCTTGTCTCACACTGACCTCAACTGCTTTGCTCTTTTGTCCAGTTCCATTACGTGAAGTCAGCCAGCGACATCAGCTAAGACTGTACTTGTCCAGTGCCAGTTTGCCAACACAGGCAACTCCAGAAAGCCACTCCATGGCTTCCTTCACTTTGCAACACCCAAAATCTGCCAGACAATGCACGGGAGACTGGCCAACCAAACAGCAAAGATGGAGAAATTAAAGCCCAGGGAAGCACAAAGGTAGTTGTAGAAAAGTAGAAATGATTGTGTGCAACTGAAACCCTAAATATTAGGGAAAAAAGTGAAAAAAAATCAGCAATGCATGAACTGGGAAGGCAGAGTGACTCATTCCCAAGGTGATGGAGTAGCATACAGTATATGGGTAAACAGTAAACATTAGTTGCCATTTACCATCCAGGTCCTGGCACTGCTTTGCAATGCAACCTCCCACCAGGCACTTCACTCCTCTCTGTTGCTGTTCCTACCCACCTTTGTGAGGCTGCATTATTTACATTGCTCATAAACTCTTGCAGGCAGGGACTATCTCTTACCCTGGTTTTGTATGCAGCTCAGCACAACCAAACTGCACAGTCAGAGGCAGTCTGCAAACAGTAAAATACCATTTAAAAAAAAAAAAAAGAGGGGAAGAGTATGACTGGCTTAGAAAATACAATGGCAGTATCCATATATAACAAAATAGGTGTGATGGTCAAATGGCAGAACAACCACCATGGCACACACTTAAGAATTAAGTGAAATAAAAATGAGAACCAGCAGACCTCCTAAAAGGTTAAGAAAAAAAAAATACAAAACAAGGGGAAAAAAAAATCAAAGACATTGGGAAAGAGGTAGATTTGTTAAATCACAAGTGATGGACAAATGGTAGAATAGAAATAAGGCTTCTGTCTTTCCTTACATTCATTTCATGGTAATGATGCCCTTATGCCTCAGCTTTTTCTAGGTCTGTTCTTGTCACCTAAGCGTCAAATCACCTCTTTGACCCTCAGGCTGGTAAAAAAGAAGGCATGAACCTACCTGACAATCCATCCGGAGAGCAAATGAGAATGACGGAAAGAGGAGGAAGGAAATAAAATCCACCTATCTCTACCTCAAAATAGCTGACTAGCGTAGAAAGGAAGTCACCCACTGAAGGTTAAGAAATAATAAACAACTAATAATTTACTCCCTTGCTAAAAGACCAGAAGAGATGAAGCATAAACGCCTACTTCGTCGGCTGTTGCTGGAGCATGGCAGTCCTACTTCATTCCTCAACATACATTGTAAAATCACAATCTACATCTTTGTGGCCATTGGCACAGTTCCTTGTTCAGTTTTAAAACACCAATAATCAACCCTTGTTTGCAGTGTTTTCACATACTTAAAACAAAACCCTTGGGACACGGGAAGTTATCAGCATCAAGAATATCATCATTTCTCTCCCATCCACGAAGTACCTTTGAGCCAAACAAGCTGTGATTTTAAAAAATGCAACCATTTCCACACAGAGAGGGAAGCACATATGATACTGTTACAAGCCAAGGTGAGAAGAATAAAAAGAGTAATGACAACAGAAAATCTAAAGTAAGTTCTGGCAAGGCACACAATGTTGGGCATGAGAAAACCAAAGCCAGTTGGCTGTGACAATTCTGTATCTATCAACTACTACTCAGCTAACACCCACCCATAAATAACTTCTTTGCTATTGCCTTTGAGATTAACAGGGTGCTGTAGATTTGAAAAATGAACCTGAAGGACTCAAACACAGACCAGTTTCCTTGCACAATGTTGGTGGAATTGTGACAGTTGTTTTTCTAGACCTTTCCCATCAGTGCCTGACAAAGCTAGCAAGGGCCAGTGGGACTGGGAGCTATGCACAGGCACTGCTGGAAAGTGTTTTTCCCTCTTTTACTTGAAAGAATGCAGAAGTCTCTTGCATCCTTGTCCAGGTGTCTGCTAAGTTTTTGTCTTCTGGAAACACTTGGGCCAAGTACTGTTCAAATCTCTAAAACACTGCAAGTTGGGGAACGATCTGCCCCTCATAGCACTGGTCAAACACCACAAACATCTTTTTCAGACACCTTAGCAGGACTGCAGTCTACCTCCTTTCCCAACACCGGGGACACTACAGGGAATTCCTCTCCTCCAGAAAGTGCACCCTCTCACCCTGCTCCATTTGTCCTCTCCCCCAGCAGAAAGGCTCAAGAGGAAGGTGTAATGTTGAACCAGCAGGCAGGTTCAGGCACTCGCTTCAGGTAAGTGGTCTTGTAAAGTGCTCTGTAATTCTGGATGCACGTGTGGGAGTCACACTGGGTTCAGTGTCAAATGTCTTTGAGAACTCCATCTGCTAAAGATGTGGGCACTCAACACTTCTGGATAACCAGAGATGAACACGCCACCTTCTGAAAATGCTTTCCCATTATTTTTTCCAGCTTTATCTCTACTCTTACACCACTCATACACCACATTTGCTCATAAAGCGGCAACAGCATTCCCCACCTCCAGATTCTGCCCAGAGTGCGGATGCTACACAAGCCTATCCCCCAACTCTTGATAATCCAGTACAGGCTTCTGAAAGCTGAGGTCATTATTTGCATGCAGCCATTGCATGAGCAAATAAGGTGTTTAAGGCACCTCTCAGAATGGGCTCTGAAGATTAGTTAATGTTTATACAGCCCACTGAAAATTGAAATGACTGCTACATGCTAAGTATTACCACCACCAGGGATTCATTTAAGTCAAAGCAGGGCAGACAGTGAAAGAAACAAAACTTATTTTTTCTGTCCAGCACAATTATTGCCTGACTTATGCATGCTAAAAACACCCAATAACCCATCTAACACAGTAAATTAATGTTTATGCTATTAAGTTTAGACAATCTTAAGCTGAAAGCTTTTCAAACTACAGGAAATTGCATGTTGCACAGGGAAAACTGCATACAATTACAGTGATTTCATAAAATGGCAGAGATATAAAGCAGAAACTGAGTGGTCGGCAAGGCTTCTAAATCACACAGATAACAAATATGTCCTGGTGGGCCAGGAGTCTACATCTTTCTCACAGCTGTTCCTAGAGACAGGAATTATATCCATAATCTCAAAATTCAAGACAACTCAGTGCACTGCACACCTGTATCTGTGGGGCAATGACAGACACGTCATTGTTCAGCACGTACTATTACTGCCATCTTGGAGTCACCATACATCAGCCAGATTTATTACTATCCCATCTTGCACCACCAGCTGACACCCACAGTAAAAACAACACCAAAAAGGACATGGAAATATTTGGACCAGCCTGTGCATTTCTTTAGGATGCAAAAGCTCCAAAGAGACACAAAGAGCACAAACATAAAATCCAACGAGTGCAATGCTCCCCCAGGCAGAAAGTTCCCAGCTGCTTTGCGAAAGGCCACAGCAATATGTCTGCTTTATGCTTGTTTTCACAAAGGATTGTTTAACAGTACACTTAGTGCAGCTCTACATTGACACAGTAAACGTCGTCTTAATACAGCCTAGGTAAAGCTTTCAGCTCACCAAGTCCTGCTGCACGCTTTGTCAAACATCTGAAGGACCGCAGTGCCTCTGACGTTTTTCTGATGTCTTGCAGGTATAGAGTGGCATTAAAGGTAGTTTTCATGAATGCAAAACCAGGCAGAGGCTTGTCTAAGAGCTATCAGTCCTATTTTTTACCTTATTCATTGTACCATTCACAGCACATTTTTATCGCCAGTCTCCCTTCCACTAAACAGTTCCAGAAATGTCATTTGCACACCAAACGAGTGTGTATTGCACCGTTCAGTTACATGTGGTAGATTATTGGGTTGTGTATAGCAGCTAAGCAGAACATCCACAGCTGTGTAGACACATCTCAGCTGATACTAAAAGAAGTCTTGTCGGCAGTTCTGATCTTAAAGCAAATACACTGAAAAACTTAGCTCCAATTAGGCTGAGGCTGATACGATTTTCTGGAATGAACATTAAACGAATGTGGCCGATAACACCATCTTTGCAAAATATCTTGTTTGGTTTGTCTTTAAAAGATAACATTTTCAAGATAAAAATGTCCTGACTAAAAAGCAATACGTCCCTGCTGTCTGTGTTCACAAAAATCTGAATTTTGTATTTTAAGCTGCGTGTTTTGCTTCATTAATATGAAATCACCACCCTGCATCACTGACATATTAGCCGAGCTCCAAGTGACCTAATTCATTTTTAATATTTCATAGTTTGTTAAAAGCTGTAACAAGAGATCACTAACACAGCTCTGACACTCCCTGTCATGAATCAAAAGATGTAGGGAAAAGGTCATGTACTTACTAACTGGCACCAAACCAAATTCATCACTACAAAATGAGAGAACAGAAATGAAGACTGCATTTCCCATTATGCTTCTCTCTTTGTAAGAGTATCCATCAACTTGCATGACACCAAAAAGCAGAATTTATTTATATGCATGTCCGCCAATAAAAGGTCAGAAAGAAGTGAGAAAGAGAAGAAATAAGGATTGCAGCCTTTGTCAAAGCAAGTAGTTCCTTCCCTTTAAAGCATATTCAGCAGCAACAGCCTTTGAAGACCAAAAGGAGAAACAATTCCCGACCACATAAAGAAACTAACAAGTCCCTTATATGGCTAAGAATTGCAATGCCATTTTTTTCCACAGCCGGAAAAATTAGAACAAGAGGGAAAAATAGAGCAAACTTTAAACAGGCAGCTCTCTGAACACCGGGGAATTCACACAGGCACATCATTCCAGCTTTAAGAACTGCTAAACACTTTCTTCTTTAAAGGGAAGGAGGACATTACACCAGGTGAGTCCCTGAAATCTAGATTTTAACTCTCCCGTTGTAACTATGGATACCTAGCTTTAAAGCCTTTTGTGATGTAGTGGTACACCAAGCTCCCTTATCTCCTCCTCTGGTGAAACGCCTCCATCTGAAGTTCCCTAGTGTCCCTTTATCACCAATGCACCACCTCAAGGCTTTGCCAACTCTGGGACTGCACATCCAAAACAGCCCTCTGCCCTATCCACTGCATCTTCAGTCTGCCTTTCACCCTCCCATAACCCTGGCACGAAGGCCGCCAGCTTCTCCACCAGGAAGGCAGCTAGATTGCATCACATGTTGTTCCAAATAACCAGAGTTTCTTGCAGGCAAGACACAGGAGACTTGATGGTGGATCCAGTCCTGCCATATCCCACTGGCATGAGGCGGAAAGGTCAGGCTCCTGTGCAGCATCGATACTGAGCTCTGAATGGCTTGGCCTGGCTGCTCTCTAAATATAGCTAGGCAGAGGAAGGGCTGTGAAAATGGGTGGGGAAGGGAGTGGAACAGAAGCCAAATGAGCAACCACTTAAATACAACAACATCATGTTGGTCCACCACTAAGACTTTCCCTCTCTACTCCACCACATTCTGCAGCAGAATATTTAAGCACAGCTCCAGGATTTAGTCCATGAATGCAAAGTCACAGAATAAAAACAAACTGCTGGTTGATTTATACTTGGGGAGGGGGGAATAACAACTTATCTTCTTGAATAAATTTGAGTCACACAGGAGTGACATCACTTCCACAACATGACAGTCCATAAATCGTCACCACCCACATGGTACTAACCATAAAACGTGTGTCAGGAAGACATCAACAAGGAACAAAATATCAGAGTGCTTTACATCGTAAACATGCAATCTTACGCATCTTCTGGCTTCTACTATGATCTATATATGTCAGGTGGTTTATTTCATTCATTTGCATCTGAATGAAGTCAACACAATTAACAGAGGAGCCCTCATAGAAAATCTGTCCAAACAATTTCATCTGTATAAATATACCACAAATGAAGCACTTAAAAATGTAAATATTTGCTTTTTAATAAACTACCACATTTGATACTGAAGTTGACTTTACAACAAATAAGCAGAGAGGGAATTTATTTCAACCATGGTTGCAAGCAATCCTAAAACCAAACAAGATAAATAAGAAAAAAGAAGGAAAGAAAGAAAGAAAAAAATGTCTTTCCATCCAAAAAGCAGGAAAAATAATCTTTTTCTCTTATTTGACAATGTTAGACCTGAAGTCTTTCAGCTAATAAAAAACTTCTAGGAGAAGAGATTAGACTTTGCCGTAAACCAACAAAATATAAAAGACAGTATGACTGAGGATTTCAACAGGAGCTTCCAATCTGCAGCTACAGATAGGACAAGCAACCTTTGCTTCACTTCTCCATTTAGAAACATTGTATCCTCAGAAAAGACCTACACAGAAAACTGACTTGTTTCAAAATTCAAAGAGGCTACACAGTATCTTTATCTTCAGAATTGTACAACTAAAAGCAAAACCAGCTCTCTCTCCACTTTTTGTGGATTAACCGCACTTAGTCTCTAACAGAAATTGTTAATCTTCATTATAGGCACTGGGCTCCATGTGAGACATCTCCTATGGCAATTAGACTTCCGCTCTGTATAAATCATATCTCAATGGGCAGAGAAAGAAACAGACAGAAAGACAAAACATCTGGCTTATGCTGCTCATTCTCTAAAAATATAAATCAGGATAAATAATGTTAAATAGAGATTATAGCCACAGCAAACACAAAATGCTGTTAAGTATCAGAGGAGGTATGTCCTCAGCCCCTTCCACGATGTAGAATCATTTTGATTGACTGCTTTTATTTCTTTTGTGACTGTATTTTTTTTTTAAACCTGTATATTGTTCAGCTGTCCTGGTTTTGCCATGGTGATCAGTATGTGCTTTGTGGGCCTGATTCTGTCTTGCTGAAGACAACCCAATCTTTTTCATTGATTTTTCAAAGGAAGCAGGACAGATCCCTCTCCCTATAACTTCTATTCAATAATATTATTGTTAATCCTCTACTTAAAATTTTGGTACATCATTCTGCATCAGTAGACACTATTCTTGGGCTGATACCTGCTTGTTCAGAATAGCTCTCTTTGTAAAACTGTTTACTTCTAAACTTCCCTTTGTCACCCAATCTTCCCCAGATAAGTGGGAAAGCAATTGCAATACACTGCTACAGGAATACTCAGAGTACAGGCTCTGACAATATCTGAGTAAATCACTGCTCTCTGACTCCCTTCTCTGCCCATCTGCAGTCTTTGGTATGGAACAACTATATCATAAAAGCTCTTATTCACACATGCTTTTGATATTACACTATTTAATCACATACAGCTGTAGCTGATGAGACTGTTACAAAACACAATTTTAATGCAGCACTGGAAGCAAGTTCTTGAGACACATTAACTATTTTCCTCTACATAAAATTTCTAGCACTAAAATTCTTCTCTTCAAGGAAAAAAAAATACAACCAGACTATTTGTTTTTTTGTTTGTTTTTTTTTTTAAGTCTGCTTCTCTTCCTGGACAGTCCAGAATGGTGTTGTTTGCAACCAAACTCAAAGTCCCCGCCTGGAGTATAGATAGCGGAAAATTCACTTCCCACCCCTAAAAGAAAAAAAAAAAAAACTAAAAAAATTAAATTGAATTAGAAAATGCTGCTTGCAATTATATGCAAAGGGAATACTATACAGACTACTCACAGCAAGACCTGAAATGAACTCAGACATCCTGCTTGCAATGCATCCTTTCTTATCTGTTTTTTAATTTATGGAAATTTAAGAAACGACAGTCTGATGATTTTTACCAAGATACTTGAATTCAAGTGCAAGCATACCATCATGCTTTTTTTGAAAGGACTTCACGCATTAAAAACCAAACCAGTACATTTCTGAACCACTGCACTTTATTTTGAAAGGGCACCTTGTATAATGCATTCTAAATTATAACCATTAACACACAGCACTCGCCACAGCAAGATCTTCGTAGCCTAATCCGGCAAATGTTTGCAACTTCCATCCTTTTTTACAGAAATAAAATATCTGCTTGTAAAATAAACAGCCATAGAATATCATAATACATAAGTGCTTGAAGTAGTAAAAATCTGAATTTTCCTTTTCCACAGGTTTAGTCTGGTGGTTTTTATTTGTTTGTTGTTGGTTTGTTTGTTTTGTTTTGTTTTGAATTTGGTGCTTTCTTTCGTGGGCATTTTTGTGGGTTGGTTGGTTTTTAATTTAAACAGACTCGTATTGAGGCAACATATGAAAGGAAGATCAATCAAGAAATTTAACACCATTTTAATACATATCATCATGTCCCTTAAAACAACAAAAGTATTTTTATCCAGGTATGCAAGGATAAATAAAAAGCAAATGAGTTCATATATTTCTGCATTTTTCGGAGGAACACAACTTTTATCTTCCTTATCGTTTAAGCCAATTGGCAAATACTAGAGCTAGATATTAATATTACTATCAAAATCATAGCCAGGCTGAAATATTTTTAAATGGCATTTAAATGAATTTGTATTCCTTTTGGGCAGCTCTCAGAGGCATTTAAAACACGCTGTGACATACTGAATCAAACAGGGGCTAAGTGCAAACAAACTTCATTCCTAGAAATGCATTTCTCTATTTGCAAGTGTTTGCCTTTACTTTGGCACGATCACATGGGCTCCAGCTAGACTTTTGAGCTCTGGCAGAGATCCAAGCTGCAGATGGTTGGAAATGCAGCCTGAAATCAGTGTGTGGTTGATGAATTACTCCTTACACCTGACCCCTGCTTCACACCAGGCACCAAACACAATCTGAACACTACCAGCCAGAGAAGCCCTGTCAGGCATCTCCGTATCTGGAACGCTTTCTCCAAGGCCTTCTGTATGGCCAGATGGTCAAAAGCGGGGAATGCCGTAAACCCACTAAACAGAAACGTGAGTGACAAAAGAGCACGGGATTGGTAGGTACAAGGTGAAGAGAGGCAAGAGATTTGCACCAACTCCAAATACACACTTTCTCAAAGAGGGTGATGGAGCAAGGAGGGAGATAGGCTCGCGCCACTCAACTGAAAGAAGTCCCCAATTCCCTCATGCCAAAAGATGCCCTAAAAAAATGTCAAAAAGTGTGCCCATAAAATCACTATATCAAACTTAAACTCTTCTGGGTACACCTGTTTGAACTTCCTAATTGTTTTTGTGGGGCACATATCTGTCATTTCAGGAACATATTCATTAAGCCCTCTTGCTTGCAGGTCAGTCTGAATACCTTTCACAGCCACAGAGATGGAGTTTTATTCAGGTAGAGGTTGGGAAATCACACTTCTTCCTTTTGCACGTGTTCACACGTGCATCAGGGCATACAGAGATGAAGAGGTACTGTTGGTACTGTAAACACTGCCTCTCGTTTTGGGGTTTTTCAACCATCTGACTGGGTTACAGAGTCAACACCATGAGAGTCAAACTACCAGACCCAAACCATGACTAATAAGTAGGAAATATCTGGAGAATGCATGAAAGCAAACCACATGGAAATAGCTGCTTAACTATTTTTACCCCGAATGCAGGTATAGAGATCGTAAACCAAACAATTCCTATTGACAGGTAACTGTGGCACCTCCTCCTTTCTACCCAAGTGATTCAGGTTTTTTCAGTAGGCTGTTCGCAAAGAAAGCTGACCCCAGCAAGAGGTCTAATCATAAGCTGCAGAGGACAAAGATAAAACCCATCACCTACTAAATCAAGGAGACTCTTTCAAATATATTCAGAGTTAATATTTTTCTCCCCTTTTTCACATCATTACATGATATCTCATAGTGCTTATTTTCGTTTTCTTCTGTGCTAAATGGCAAAGAGAAAAGAATTTGCTTCAGCAAGCAAGAAACAAAAGAAAGAAATTCAGACCATAACGCAAGATTTGGCATCATTAACATTTTATGTGACAATTTACAACATACTCCCGTAAACCAGCTGTTTGAGTAGTTACACCATCAGCAATGATGCAACTAAGGAAATTCTCTTAATATCTCAAAAAAAAAAAAAGTACTACAGATTCTCATCAGATATACACAAGCTAAACCACCTCCCTGCAATATATTTTGCAGCAAGAACACAAGACCATGCTTTACGTACAACAGTAACCAGAAACACTTGCTCTGAAATAAACTCCTATGACAATTGGACCCTACTCTCAGCATCTGTCTAAAGAAGTTCCAAAACTGTACTTTCAAACTGAAGCTGTCAGACAGCGTCACACCAAAACGGAAATAAGGTTATGTCTTTCCTCAAACTCAGTGCTTGTCCTTAAGAGATGTATTAAATTCCTTGCAATTATCTCTTAAGGATTGACACCCTACCCTCCTTTTCTTTTTTGGATGACAATGGCTTTTCCTAAACCTGAAACTAAAGTTTTAGCTACAGTGGTGGCATTTGATAATGAAGGAGCACAAGTAAACTGAACGAGTGCATGCTTTGTGTTCCACAAAAGGCCACAAAACACTAAAAAGTTAAAGTAATCACACAAACATATGGAATCCATTTTTTCTATTTATAATCCCATCACCCATATAGCTATTCATTTACACCCTTTCTGCGCAACAACGTGCTAGCCACGTTAGAAGACACACACACAGACTGTAGGCTGAATTCCTGCGCAGCTCCGTGCTCCCCCGTGAGAAGGACGTGATGTACAGTAATGCAGTACATCTCAAAGGAGAGCCAAGGCAACTTCACCAAACAAGCAAAGCAAAAGCAGCACTTCACCCAAACACGCTGGGGAACATGGATTTCCAAACTTTGCCTGTTGAACACGCTGCCACTCCGAATATCAGAAGCTGTACAGAAATGCTGGAATAAAGCCTAGAGTTTCTTTCTTAATGAAAAATGAATGCACCCCCCCCCCACCACGCATGACTATGAGTATAAAAACACATTCTTTCTGTAGAGCTGACTCCTACCATGCTTGGTACAAAGTGCAGTTTTTGGAAAATAAGAAGCTGAAGTTCTCAGGCCGGCTGGAATCATACAAAGGTTTATTTATACGTATTGCTCCAGTAGGGATGACAAAAGATACAGCTCTCCACCACAAGATTATTTGATTACCCAACTATTAGCTTTAGACATACAATGGATCTAACTGCTTTAAAACGTCCCAGAAGCTGATGGCTAGCTTTAAGGTAACAAAATCCAGATGCTGCCTGTCTGCGCTGCTTTTAAGTCTTATGGTCTATGGAAGAGAAATACTTGCATCTGTACATATATACATATGCACGTGTATGTATGTTTATTATTTAGAGTTCATGTATACGCTTAACTGTGGACCAAGCAAAATAGGAAAAAATAACGGCATATAAAATATATCAGCAATTTAAAATTTTACCTGTCTTTACTGTAATAGTGCAAGTGTGCCAAGACAGATGCACATGACTTTTCACAGGGTTGATAATTTTATATACCGGCTATAAAAATGCATTTAAGTTATATTTTAAAGCAAGGGGTTAAAAAAAGTCATGGTACGGAAAAGCTATTGTTTCTACATTAAGCTCAAATATAAGGTTAATTTTCACAAAAAGCCTATTTTACAAAGTTGAAAACACGAAGAAAAAAAGAAAAACAAAGGACAACTGGCAAAATGTAAGCTACGTGAGTAAAAGGCATGGAATGTCCAATATTTCTCCTCCAATACTTGAGGCTATTGTTCTTTCAACAAAACACCATCAATTGTTTCATGTCCTTGGCTTGCCAGGTTTTGAGGAATAGCATCAGCCTGCGTCCCCCAATCCCCCAAACAGTTAAAGCTATAGGCAATATTGCAGTCAAGCTAGTGACAGGCTGCTGCTGCAACAGCAACATTACACACTAAATGGTCACAAAGGTAAAATGCTATTTGGATTGACCTTGAAAGGAAGAAGGGGAGAAATGATAAAATTCACTCCAAAACAAAAAATTTAAAAAAGGATTAATTTTATACCAAAAAAAAAAAAATCTGAATGATGCAGTGAAAGAAACAGCAGAGCAAAGAAGTGAGAGGTAACCCGTCCATGAATTACAAGGCTGTAATCATACTGAGTGCTTCTGGTGTCATCACAACTCCAACCAGCCTGAATCGCAGTTTTTACAATTAGTTAATTTATATAATGCAGTAGTCGGGCTATAAACGTTAACGGGAAAGTAATTTTTATTAACAAGGAATATAACTTATCCTTTCACAACCGCAGCCAGATCAACGTGCTTCAAACCAAAAGTCTGAAGAAGTCAGCCTCCCTTGTGGCACTTCACCACACACAGATGCATACGTCAAATGTCCCATGTGTTAAATTTGCCACAGAAGCGCAATGTGTCTGTGTACACGCAGCGCCATACGCACGTGTGTGCGCCCTGCCTCGGCTACTCCCTCCTAAAGGATGTTCGTTTATTTACTGAAACTGTTAATCTGTGCCTGTGAGGTCACACTTCACCTTGTGAAGTGTGTATTTTTTCCTTTTTCTGTTCTGCAAATACAGTGTCCTGACAAGGTTTGCAAACTTTCGGTTTAGGGCTTTCTTTTGTTACTGTCCCTTGGTCACACAGGAAATCTTTTCACAGAGCAGACTATTATACAATGGCATTATAAAAATAAGGCTTTAATTAACTAACTCATGGCCAGGTAGCATAGACTTCACTCAGCCTCTCTACGATAGGCAGGCCTGCTTTTCAGTCTGCTGGCATTCCAAAAATTATTAAGGAAAGAAGAAAGAAAACGGAAACGTCTGCGCTCGGATACACTCTCCAAAAGTAGTTACCCTCTATTTCTAGACCTCCTAAATGCAACAGAGAACAGCCATATCATCCTCAATATTTAATGAAATATTAAAAGCAGTGCAATGCACTGAAACAAACTCCACCAGATTTACAGTCAGTTAGCTCCGAGCTCTCCTCCGATTTCCACAGCATCTTCTCCTCAGCTGATTAAAAGTTTGAGTTGCCACAGACAGCTTTTCTAACAGCAAAATGCTTTTAAGCTGTGATAAACTGTAGAGATCACTGGAAAAGCCACCAAAAGTATTTCATGTCCGATGCTGTCCAAAGCAATCTTTATCCCATGCCATAACAAACACACTACCTGCCCGCTGTTACGATAGCGTTAACCGCACTGTTCTCCCCAAACAATAAAAGGAATTAGCCGACGCCAGCAGCCCTTGGGGGAAAAAAATAAATTAAAAGAAATAAAGAAATAAAGGGGAGGACAGACAGTAACCTTCCTGCCTCTCTCACGCCTGCTTTCTGCCTACCAGCTCGGCTCTGTGTAACACCAAACCCGAGGAAGAGACAGAAAAAAATCGCCAAACAGAAGAGGCGAGCCCGCAGTTCGCGCCGCTCCGCTCTCCATCCCCCGCCAGGCGCCCGGCCCCGCCAGCCCTTACCTTGGTTTGGAGATAGTGGGGGTAGTAGTAGGTGTACTGGGGGTACATTGGCTGCTGGTCCAGGCGTTTGCCCATGTAGCTGGAGTCCTTCTGGCTGGTGCGGGGAACTCGTTGGCAGGGCGTAGTGCCCCAGGGCCTTTCTTCCTCTCACGCCGCTATTCCTGACAGCGCGGGCGACAGAGGAGGCTGCCGAGACTTCCTCGCCGTCTACCGCGCGCTACTTCCAGCGCAGCCAAAAACGCGCCCGCACGAACATATACGTGTGCGTGTGCCTGTGTGTGTGCGAGCGCGAAGGGGTGTGTGCGGGTGTGTGTGCGTGGGTGGGTGGAAGCCCCGTGCCCGGGTGCCCGCGGCGGAGCAGCCCGCCTCCCCCGCTGGCAGCAGCGTGCCTTCGGCGGTGCCCGCTGCCCGGCTCGGGGAGGGAACCGTCCTGCGAGAGGAGCCGGGAAGACAGCGCAACTCCAAATCTCCGCAGAGCCGCTCGCTCGCTCTCCTCGGCTCGCCCCGCTCTCGAGCCCTCCCCTCTCGCTTCCCCACCCACCCCCCTTCTAACCAAATAAAAA
>VZRS01003734.1:770347-884507 GCA_013398055.1 Ifrita kowaldi | reverse complement strand
ACAAACGGGCGGGGGAAGGTCACGGAGCCTGGTCGCCGAGCAGGGAAGTCGTCGTCCTCCCCCTCCAGAAAGCTACTCCGCACCGTCATCCGGCACTTCGCGGAGAGGCGACCCCGGGCCAGACATATTAAATACATACTTTGTAAGACCGCTTATATAAGACTTGGTTTATTTAAAGTTGGAACAAAATGGAGGAAGAGGGTAAAGAGGAAATTCGGCCGGCCTGACGTGCGGGTGCCTTCCCCCAGACGTGTGAAAATACCACGGTGCCACAAAAGTTCCCCGCGGCTGCGTTTCCCGCGGCCGGACTCCCCCGCACGCAGCAGCTGCCGCCGCCGCCTGGGCCCAGGTGAGGGCCAGGTGTGGCCCCCGCGTCCGGCCGAGAGCCCCACACCTGCCACAGATCCCAGGCGTGCAGGACCTGTGTCAGCACCGCGATCCCAAACATTTATCCTCCGAAAGAGTCGAAGGAAGAGTCTGTCTTACAACAGGGCTATAAATCATCAGGGGAAAAAAAGTGCGTGAATAACAAGATGTTTCCTCTTGTACACAAATCCTAGCGTTTCTCCTTTTTTAAAATAACTTATTTCTTTAACATGTCACCAGGTTCCTGGGCCTTTCTACAGTGGTTTTGCCTATTTATAAATTTCTGGGGGAAAAAATGTGGGACAGCAGTTTCTTTTTGTTTTTATTTAAATCATCCATAGTATTGCAGCGGGATTGTCAGCTGCTGTATTATCAACCAAATTGCTTCCAAAAAAAAAAAAAAAAAAAAGAATTATAAAAAGAATTTCTTTAAAGGGACACTTCTCAAGGCTGGTAGAGCTAAAATTAGACTTGCCAGCTGTGTTTTGGTTTGTGGGCACGTGCTTGCACATGACAGGAACATGGAAAGATCACGCTTTACTCTGCCAGTTTGCTGTTCTCGTAAGCAGAGGGTATTGGTATGGAGCCCCGTAACTGCCCCATAGCCAGTTAGTCCATGAGCAAAGGAAAGCAGCTGAAGGAAAAGGGCAGCGCGGGAAGCCATGTACACGCTCAAAATAGTGCCTATACACTGCGCTTTAGTCACCAGGCATTAATAATCGTTGGTACTTAGCTACCAGCCCTCTGCCATACAGTGGGAACACCATGCCATGCTCGCACAGCTATTTTCCTCCGGTTGCAGGAGAAAAACTTTTGCGAAACGAGTGCTCTGTTCCCAGAGCACTGTACAGGCATTCAGTGGGTTCTTGCACACCCGGCTGAGCCTTGTGGAGCACTACCATCGCCGGAGCTTCCAACAGACCCAGAAGAAAAGCCTGGTTGGGGAAACTATTGAGTATTTTCATTCCCTAAAGAATCCCAAGCTGGCCAGGACCATGTGGTCCCCTTTCTGAGGGTCCCTCTTTTTCGTTCACCTTCTCTTCTGAGAACCGAATTTAGAAAAAAGACAGGGATGGGAGGAGAAGCCTGCAATCCCCGCCTCCCAGCCCCACGGTTTGTATCGCGGCTCAGCTTTAAATACGCTGCCTCTCATTGTAGTGCATGATACTCCAGTGATACTCTTGCTTACGCTTTCTTCTCCCCCCGCCCCCTGCCCGGCTTTCCCTGAGGGTGAAATAGACTGTTTGAGGGTTGGGATCTGCAGAAGTGAATAGTGATTACTTGACGGTACGTGATACTTTGAGTCGAGACAACTTTCAGATTGTTCTTTCAACTGCCAGAATTAAGTTGTTGTGCTTCTCTCCTCCCCTTCTCAATTTTCCCTCAGGATATTAACGCAGTTTTTCTTGCTAAGCGGTTTGCTTGTAGAAGTGGATGTAACCAGATTTGGGAGAAGAAAGAACCTATGTGTACAGGGTGAAATAAAAGATAAATACTAAAGGAAGTAGAAAACTGTGCATTCTGACAAAGAAATCTACATGAACATGCAAGGTTTTCCATGGTCATTATTTTAAATCCAGGAAGGGCTGTTTTGGCCATATCATCTGACTACTGGGAGTATTTCAAATCATGCCATAAAATTTCAACCCAAGATTTCCACACACTTCCCCATCAGATGCACTGGCTAGTAGCTCCAGCAGTTCTAGCAACTGAGAAAAGGTGGGAAGCTACAGGAGAAGTCAGACTATTATCTGAGTAGGTAACAGCTCCACCTTTCTCCTGCTGTCTCTCAGCAAAAGTCTTCAATATGCAGATGCTTTGAGTTTCCCTTTTCACCTGTAATTCTGACCAGGTGCTGAGCAGCCTCTGCTGTTTGCTCTGAGTGCTCAGCATCTCGCATGATTGAGCCTTCACAGATGCAAGACAGACTGAAGGCAGCAAAAATAAGAATTCAATATAAAAGAGTGGGGGGCCAAAGGGAGAAGACAGGAGGCAATATAGCATAGCAAAAATGCAAATGAACAGCCACAAAAGCAGATTTAGATAGCATACAGCCTCTGAACAAATGCTAGTGCTGGAAAATGGAAAATTTCCATTTGCAAAATACAGACATCAAAAAGATCATCTGTGACTCGGGAGCACACTGTTTAAATAGAATCCCCTTCATTTTCTGGCCTGTGCATTTGAATAACTGAATCCACTTGCAAACTGAAATAGCAGTTTGCCTACCGAGTGTTAAGTATAAATGTTCCTCAAAAGAAAAGACAAGCTGTTCGATCCCAGTGAGCAACAGTGAGCAAACTTCACAACTGTTTTTTTCTTCCTATGGGAAGGCTCATTATCAAGCCCCAGCCAGTCCCAGCCTCGGGAACCCAGGGAGCAAACCAGGTCCCAGCGTATCTGCGAAGACACTGCTGCCACTGTTGTCACTGAGCTGAGGGCAGATTCACAAGCCAGGTGAGCAGTAAGGATCTTTTCACTGGGAAGTTTAGCAATGAAATTAAATAAATGGGAACACATCATCTGTAAACTTGACAGCCAAGTACATTCAAAGACAGGCACGACAGGATATTAACCCAGTGACAACCAAAGCTGTGGAGAAGAAACCTGGAGTTAACTGACAGAAGGAAAAAAAAAGAGAGACTCATTCTCCTGGCAGCCTAGAGTACAGAAAAATTACATATGTTTGGATGTATTTTTACCTTTCATAGATTTCTTCATTCACAAAAACTGAGTTAAAAGGAAAAAGCAGACAACTAGTAGAAAATTTAGGGGCTTTTATTTGATAAAATACAATTCTACTTATGCTTTTTTTTTTTTTTAAAAGCCTTTTACCTATCCTATTAAAAGAAGGTAAAGTCATAGGTATCAGAGTCAGGGAGTAATTCAAACATTTTCCAGCTCCTTTCTCTTGAAAAGCAGCAATATGTATTCTAGAACATTTAACTTCTGACAAAATTATGTCAAAATTTTCTTATTCAGGACTAGAGAAATAGAGATAACACTACTTAAAGTAATATAACAGGTTAAAGGGAAAAAAAAAAGAACAATTATATTTAGCTTACATTTTTTACCCTGTCTCTCTACTTTTATTCTCTCTTTTTACTTATTAAAGCTATTACAAAGGAGACCATAGTGATGCTTCACAGCTTGTTTACAATGGATTACAAGAAGAGCACTGATTTTATTTTTAGATCTGCCAGATCCTTCAGTCCAGCCACCTTAAAACTATATTGATGAACACAGAATTTTACTATTTAATGGATGATTTATCAAGCTGATTTACCTAAGGAGAGCTAACTGAGTTTCTAAGAAGTGACATAACCTGGTGCAGCCATCAGTAAAGCATGTGATAGCCACAGAGACAGTGGGGGGGAAAAGACATGGAGGATCAAAACACCTAACAAGGACAGCATTAAATGTCCAGGATTGACAGAACCTTTCCGAATTGGAGGATGCTACCCTTTTCAGGTGCCCTCCCTTTCATAAGAGACCAAACACCACTGGAGGTGGCTTTACCCTCACACACACACCCCTGCCTCTTCCCTGCCTGCATGAAAAAACCCAGCAGGTTTGCTCTCCAACCTTGATGTTGTGATGGTACTAACCATCACAACATCATAAAGTCTAGGATTATGCAGAGCTACAGATGGCCTAAAGTAAATCTGAAAGAGTTAATGGATAAGATTTTGGACAACAGCAAAGGATTGCCATCTATCATCATACCTCATTATTTTTCACTTTATCATCTTCTGTCTTTATATTATGGCTCAGGGGTTTCCATTAGTCTACTTCTACCTAAACACCCAATCCTAAAGGAAATCTTTGGACAGCAGCAGAGTGAAAAATTTTAGATGAAAAGCAAACAACAATGAACATCCACTAAATTGTTTGTGTTTTCCACCTGACATAATCTCTTACAAGCACAAGCCAGTGAAACTAGCAGTCAGTTGTACAGACAGACTGAAATTACGCATTGATGTCTTCTTTCTGCATGATGATGTTGATGGATACAACCAAAGTAAATAATACTTTGTCTTTTGTCTACAGTGTGTTTCCTAAACATCTCTGAACACTTTGCAACAGTGAATTCATCCTGCAGTGCAGAAGAGGATTAAGTAACATGACCAGTCAATGGCAATGCCCCAACTGTGACAAAAAATGCGGGGTTCCTCTGGCCTCACAAACCCTCATTGCATGGTAAAAGCCACAGAAAACAAGACCAATGGAGAAAAGATTGGTACTTTCTTTCAGTTCTGGAAGGGGTTCATGTGGAGAGCAAGCAGTGCAATGGCAGTGAGATGCAATGTCAGGAAATGGGAGAGAGACATTGGCTGTAGCATATCGGAGGATCACACATCAATAGTTTAGGGCTTTCAGAAAATGCCAGGATTGCACACAGGTTAGAAGATATGCCTTTCAAAGGTGGCATTTTCTACAGCAACTTCACATCACAAGTTAGTAAATATTGCCCCTGGTCTTGAGTCTAAACTCTCAGGATAAAAAAGGCAAACAAACCCCCAAACACTAAGAGGACTAGCCAAGGCCATTTCTCTCTTGCAGCATATTAACTTAATACTACCAGCATTAGATGTGGTACAATTCCAGAGGGAGAAAATTCTTCACCTCCCACCTTCTTCCCTCCAAAGTCCTGCTTACTAGTCACTTTCCCCACCCCTTGTTTACTTAAAATTAGATTGTAATCAGGGAACATGAGATTTTTTCTCTACAGGAAGTTTATTTCTGAAGGTAATGGGGAGACGTAAATATGCTGCCTGTTTACTGAGGCTCATAAACATATACGAACACAGGCAATTAATTGTCACTGAAAGAGTTCCAGCAAACATGGAAAATCCTAGCTTTTTAGGGCATGTTTGACTAAATGTTCACCCATCATGTACTGAATTACTTAGTGAGATATTAATTTTGTGCTCCAGCTGAGGGTAATCACAGAACAAACTGGCATTATTCAAGTTACTCTGTGAAATTACAGCAAGGGTAAGCTTAAGAACAAAGGCCAGCAGGAGTCGAGCCTCTCAACTTGAAAGGAATTATCTTTTCCTCTAATTGAAGTGAGGGCTGTTTTGTTTTATTTTGTTTTTTTCTTTCCTTCCTCTTGCTAGATTTCCAACAACACTCTTTGGCAGAAGGTCTCCTTGAAACAGGGTTTTGTGCTCAAAGCCCATGAGCAGGGGCTCATCTGCCTGGGAAAGTTTACTAATGTAATTGCACCAGCATCCTCGGCAGCTAGAGTTATACCCATATAATGCCTCATATGGGCATTCTTCCCCTGGAGAGATTATGCTGGTAAATGCCCCTATTTACACAAACCCAGACTTCTAGGTCCTGTTTTCCTGCTGGTGCTGCTGCTGACCTATGCCATGACCTTGGACAAACCACTTTGCCTGCTCCCTCCCCGTCTCTCTCTGTCTCATGAGTGTCAACTGAAACTCTTTATGGTGAGAACAGTCTCTATGTTTTTACAGTACCACAGGGGAACCTCAATTTTAGTGGGGCACCAAAACAACACAGCAGAAATCTGCAATGATGTATGTAAAGGGTTTGTTGTTCCACTATCCAGACAGCTGCTATTAGAGAATTCACAGGCTGTGGCCTTTTTTTCTTTTTTTTTTTTCATGGGAAAAAGTTAACAATAGGCAAGAATGGAGGGTCATTTCAGGCGACATTCCATCACTATCAAATATAATAGATTCTGCTTTCTCCATACTTATATCCTCCCCAGCATGCCAAGACACATTTCTTCTTGACACTTTCATATTTGGCAGGCTTATTTGCCCACTAAATAACACTTTATCTAATGCTGGCTGTAAATAAAACCTGAAGGAACCTTTGCTAATAATTTCTAGTTCATCTCCTAATAGATCCCCTTCTAAAACATGGCACAATTATGGCACTACCCTTGCAGTTTCATCCAAAACTTCATTCAAAAGTGTTTGCAAAAATAACTTTTCATTGCAACTGCTGGAAAGTCTACGGTTTTGATGAAATCTCAAAACATTACCTTATTTTTTTCAGTTTAGTTCAAATTTGATTTTTTATTTCAATTTTCCCATAAAAATTCTGCCTTGACCCAACTGCAATAAATATTTTCCTACTTGGTCCCTCTGAAAAAGAAAAAATCATAGTCTAAAAAAAGTCTCTAAAATGTTTTCAAAAATATCTTAAGCAAAAACTCTCTTTTATCTCTACACATGCAGGAAAATATTATTTAGGAAATATACAAATGAAATACCCCTATTTAAATCAGTCTCTAGGGAAATGTGTTCATCAGTTGTTTGTTTTTAACTGAAATTCATGACTGGGAAAAGCAATCTGCACTTTAGCTTGTGCCAGTAAGCCCTATAGTAATTCAGAGTCTATTCAGTCCAAAGTATTTTATAAATAAAGAAAAATCTCAGGTTGGGAGGAACTGTAATCTTCAGCCATAACAAAATGCTATTCTTCTCCTTCTCACCTAAACACAACCGGGAACTGAAGTGGAAAGCACATAAAATCACGTACTAGGACTGCTAGTGCCTTCTTATCAACATGTAAAGCTTCCCTGAAAGCATTACAAGAAAAATTATAAGTGTCCACTAAATATGGAATCAAAAGATTGTGTGTAACGATTCCCAACAGAGGGGGAATTTCCGGCTCTCAAATTCTGTCTCACCAAGATAGGGAGAGAATGCATAGCAAATGGAGAAGTACAGTACTGGGAGTTGGGTAAAAAGTTCCACATGCAGGTAAGCTGCAGACTTGAACCAATTCTCCATTTTTCAAATCAGTTCACTCTTTCATAGGAATAATGGCATTTTTTTGTAATGGGCAGCTTCCATTTACCACAGAACCAATGCAGCCTGCTGTGCAAAATCAAACCTTATGTCACACTAGATTACTGTCCATCATAACCAAAGAAAACGTATTGAACTGAATATATTTGGTTCAGGAAACATGTATTTTGTCAGCTGCAGTATAGGTCATTGTCCACTAAACAGTACCAAGCCCATTCTGAACAGAGCACACTGTAGAAATGTTTAACCTCCTAATCCTGCATTTGTACACTTGCCAGAACAAAAGGGAGGGTAATACCTGACATATGACAAAACCAGGGTTAGGACTGATGTTTTCCTGTACCAGAAAAATTCTTTGAGTAAGAGATCATTTATTTCCTGCAAACAGACAAATGCTAATTATAGTGTAAATCTTCCCTCTGTTTTTCCCTCTACCGTTTCTTTTTTCTTTTCCTTCCTCCCCTCCTTGGTGCATCTTTTCTCCAGTCTTGTTCATAAAATATTTTGTGCCTTCAAAAAAATCTCATCAAATCTCTACATTCTCCTTCATCTGAAAGTTATCTGGCTTGAGAATAATTTGCCTGCCTTCTTTTATGTATTCCAGCTGGAGTTTTTAATAAAGCACAAGGACTCAAGGCTACCGTATTTTTATTAGGAGATGGTGGAAACTTTATAGTGATTTCTATTCACATTCAGCAAATACTCTTCCCTATTGTTCTACCCTATTTACCGCTCCCAACATCCTATTCCCAGATAGTTTTTATTCTGTAATCCTTCATCTGTTTTGTTCCCTCTTTATTTCTGTCCCTGCCTAACTGCCTGTCTTGCCAGCACAAGCACTTTCTTTTTCTCAATTTTTCTCTCCATTATTTTTTTCTGTTGCCCCCATTCCTCAGCCACAGATGCTTTAGGCTCCACTTTCTTACTTATGTTGCAGTTCTTTGAATGTAGAACAAAAATATTCACGGGGGGAAAAAGATACCACTGCGCTATTCTTTTTAACTTGGAAATCCATCCTACTAGATGGGAAGAGAGAGCACAGTGTGCCATAAACATCTAAATTCATGTCAGCCGAGGTGCCTCGGCGGGGTTGTGGACTGAGTTAAAATAAAGTAGAAGGTGAGAATATTAAGTTCATTAACAGAGGAAGAATTGGGTCTCATAAACTGAGGATCCAATCAATCTCACCTCTTACTGACTTCTTTTCAATAAAGGGCTTTAAAGACATTTCTGCTAGGTACAGATGTACACAGGTTCCCTTCTCCTTACAGTTGCAGGTTGTACACCCCTGATATCAACATGCTTGTCTTCTCAGGATCCTATGGCAGCAAAACATATATCAGCTTAAAACCTTAAGAGCAGTCTTTGCCAAAGAATTCTCACCTCACATACAACAGGGTAAGAATTACAAGCAGAAATAACCGAAAGTAGGAGTAGGAGTTAAATATTAATCTTTTGATACAGTTTTTCAGATGAAATACTGACATAAATTCAGCTTGCAGATAATTTGCACTTTGGCCATTTGGTACATTCCCACCAAGTAAAGGTAGATGCTTTTGTATTGTGAAGAGCTTGTAGGAGAAAAAAACCCCAAACAATAACTTTATTTCATTTAATTGGGAAATTCTATTTTAGCAATAGCTATTTCTTCGCGCTAGTCAATTATTTGACTGTTTTATCAGAAGGGCCAGTGGTGTTCTTCACTATGGGGGCTTGACATTTCCCATGGTTTCAGACATTCATTGGAGTGAACCACTGGTTTGTCATATCTCTAGCACTGCAGCTGAATACTCCCATCCTGCAGATCACATCCTCCCTTCAAATTCATGGTGAGAAATTTCAGTCAAACAATTTTTCCTTTTCCTGTTACTCAAGAAAGATACAGTTTTTTTACCCACGTTGGAATAAAGTGGTGCCAAATGCAGGCCAAAATGGCCAAGCTCATCCAGCTTCTTCTCCTTGGATAGTGGTTGGAAGGAGCCTCAAGGAAGGCAAGGTTCCTTACAAAGCGTGGAAGAGGGACCAGAAATTTGGCCAAATGCGTGACTCATTCTGCTAGGGATGTACCTTCTACCTTTCTTGTGAAAACTTTCCAGGTTTGGCCACATGAGAAACACTTGAAGATGCACAGTCCCTGCATCCTCAGCACATATCTCCCTGAAGTCCCTATACCTGCTTCCCTCCCGGCTTCCATAGACCTCTGCAGACAGAATGGCACTTTCCTCCCAGGAGCAGGAGCTGTACAGAGCAAGAGGCAGGGATCACAGGCATGGCAGGAGATGCTGGCACATAACTCCAGCAGTACTGTGGGGTATTGCATTATCTCTGCAATTATGATACTGCTGGGCTGTTGGGGTGTTGCCCATCACTCACTGAGATGAGGAGGTGTGGAGGAGAGAGTACAAAAGGAGACTGAGGAGTAAAAGAGGGATGTGCCTTGGTTACAGGGAGAGTGAAGACAATACATCAAGGCACTGGTGTTGTAAAAGGACCCCAGGGTGAATAAGAATTACAGTCTGAAGTGGAGAAGAATGAAACAGGGATCTGGAAATACCTGTGGAAAATGGGACCTGAGATTAAGAATTGACTAAAATGAAGAATGAAAAAGCAGCAGTGATGGCAACCAGGTAGTTAAGATGAGCCAAATTGATTTGGAGGGCTAGGCAAGACATGAAAGGAGCAAAAATGGGTGAGAACAGAAGGGCACAGAGACACACAAGGGGAAAAAGAGGGCAGCCCTTTTCCCTCTTCATCCTGGCTGTAACCCCCAAATTCCTGACATCGACCACTCCTCTGTTGTCAACAAAAATCATCTCCACCCAGCTGCAAAGTGATCCAGCCCCTTCCAGCGCTGGTCCACACAGACTATTAAAATCTAATGCTGCCAGACTCTCCATGTCTCTGTGATAAATAGAAAGATTTCAACCTTGCTGACAATCCATTTGTCAATATGCCATGGGATGGTTTATGCCATTTTCAGGTTCCTTTATTTTTTAAAGCCGAAACCTTTTTCACATGTAAATTAAATTAAAAGAACAAGTGGGAAAATTCCATATGATCTCACATTTAAGGTTAATGAGTAATGGGATAATTATAATGAATAATAAAAAGATAACGAGTGTTCACAGAGAAGCCCATTACAACTGCATAGACAACCATTACACTGTAATTTTATACCTCTTGAACACTTGACTTTGCAACCTTAATGTTTTTTTAACATTGTTTTTGCCTGTGTAATGATATATAACAATCTCCAGACACCATCTGCAGTCTTCATATTTCCTTGATACCTTTCAAACAAATTTTTATACTGAGTATGAGAAGAGGCAAGTGATTATCTCACTGAGCAACAGCCAGGAGATAGTGAGGGATGCATTTGGTTGTTGCCTCTCTGCACATTCGTAATGCCTATCTCAACAGCTGGGACCATGCTACAAACTCTTGGGCTTGGTTCTTCTTTTTTAAAGCCTCTGTTTTTATGACAGTTCTGTAAAAATTTTCTGATTCTGCAGTTTGCTTCACCCATTGGTCTAACAGTGGAAGCCAAGTTAACAAGGTTTCTGGACAGAAATAAATATTTTGCTTTATTCAGTTAGGGTTGTGGCTGAGAGCATGGCATCAACCATTTTCTTCATTCCTTTCCATCTGACACTGTACTGATTTACCTTAGTTTTATGTGCTGTCCTTCACTGCTGGACTCCTGCTCAGATGTAGTACTAGGCACATTTTTTAATTGGAAAGAGGCATTCCATGCTTACAGACTATCATCATATTTCAAGTTTACTGCTAGGAAAAGCCAATATTAATAAGGGCTGCTTTTGCATTTCTTCAGGCATTACATATTTTAGCTGCAAATGTCAGCTTTTAGCAAGCTCTTAGCTCTTGTTTCCAAAGTATTGTAATAATTATAATAAATGCCCCATAGGACTGTCCCAACTCCTTGTCACTCAAGCAACTCTGGGTCACCTTAAAGCCACTGCAAGTCCCTGAACATCTGCATCATTCAGACTGGAATCCTAATGTGTACCATAGAGCAATCACTGCTACACTACCTGCATGCTTATATGCAGGTGGTTCTCTTGGCAGCTGAGATTTCTGTTTGCAATAAAAGAAAAAAAAACTGTTTGTAGTAAAGAGCAGACACTTTGGGGGGCCAGCTCAGTGAGCTGACTACCTGTGGAGCACACATTCTCATTTCCAGCCACATGACCCTGAAGCAGTCATTGCAGTCTGACTGGAAAAGGGGAGTTAACACTAAATAATATTAGATAAGAGTCAATCTCTAGTCAGCACTCTTCAAACAGCAAGAGAAACATGTCTTAGGTGTAAAGTGAGAGATCAAGTAGGAGGAAACAGCAGTGAGGAATGATAGGGCAAATGAAAGACCCTCTCTGCATGCTTCTCTGAATTGGTCTTTTCTATTATTAAGTTCTTGGCTATAAGAGGAAGGTGACAGATCCCATGCCCTCACTGTCACAGCAAGTCATTCACTTGTTCTTCAGCATCACAAAGAGCAGTATATGAACTTCACCGTATTTATATATCTATTTTATGCAATAATTTAGATGCTGCCTCCTTGCATGTAGGAAACACAGTAACACCTAATTCAAGAACTAATCTTGTAACAGCACTGACCAGCAAGACAAAAAAAAAAGAAAATATCAGGTGATGTATGGATACTTAGTTGTATAATTCCTACAAAGATGAATGAAAACAGATACTCTAAATTCCAATGTGCTGCACTGAAAAGGACCATCTCTGAACTGAAATGATGGATGGCTCCCTATATACAAACACTTATACACACATAACCCATGATCCAAGCAGGCTGGTAGATGACAGGGTGCCATGGCACACTTTGGTCCCACAGAACTGTCTGGGAGCAGTTGGACCCGGTTCAGCAGAACTCCCTCTTAAACATCACAATCATTTCCTGAACCAGCTATTAAAACCCACTTCCAGCAGCAAACTTTGCAAGCTGCACACTGTGCCACTCACTCCAGCTCCCCTAGGAGCCCTACAGCGCCTGTGGCTCTGCTTGTATGCGGCTCTGGAATACCTTCAGTGCTCAGTCCCCAACTCTGGCCTCCTCCTTAGAGCTGGTGGTTGTTGCACGTCTGCCAGCATGAATACCAGCGCCTTTTGGCCGGGGACGAGGTGTCATACCAAGCCTGGGATTTCTGGAATATGATACTAGGATTTCTACATTAGCCTGATGGAGCTTCTAAATTTCCACCTTAGTCACTTTATATAATGCAACAGAAAGTATGTTAAAAGACAAGTTGCAAAGTGAACAGCTAAAATTCCTGGAGCACTGGAATTAAGACTGCTTACTCCACCTTAACTATATCTTTGAGTCTCTTCATTAGAATAAAATCTGCAGAGTCGCATCTAATTCTAATGGGAGGTCCCTTGCCTTGTTCTCAGTGTTGAATGGGCACTGCTAATCCATGCGACAAAATATTTCATATTTTATTTTCTCATCACTTTTTAATGCCATACCATATTTCCTGTACAGCATTCAAACTCCACTCTGAAGACAGAATTATTAATGTTTGCATAGACTCTCAAGCAGGTTTTTTTTTTGCTATAGTGACAGTGTGCTTTGTAACACATGTAAATTTACCTTCCTAACACCTGAGGAGATGGAGAACTATGTTCATCTCCACTTAAAAGGTAGGCAACCGAGGCACATACAAAATTAACCAAAAAGTCAGCGCTGGGTTTGAGTGCACATTTTAAGGAAGGGCCTACATTTTCAGAATACTGTGTATCATACGGCATAGTTCTGCTCAAGCTTCTGCCAGTCATCAGCCACAAACAGAGTGACCAGTAGCAACAAGACCTTCCTGTCCTTCCATTTGGGATCAGCTCACCAAACTGCAGCAGCAAGCCTCATGGACATCGTGGCAGCAGAGAGACTTTGGCAGACAGGTACTGCTCCAAGCCCCAGACCTGCATGCTAATCTCAATCTTTTTGCTCGGTAAACTTAATCCTACTCTTACAGCAACTGAAAAGAAAGATTCCTAATGGGAAAGGATGGGAAATCTTAACAGTAAGTAGTTCCATCAACCCTTTTCTATATATAAAATTAATGATACTGAATTGTAAAATTATCAGAGAATGAAGCAATAATTTTATGAAATAGAGAGCTAAAATAGACTCCAAAGGATTAACATCCACAGTAGATTATCCCCTCCATACCAAATTGGGTAATGGATTTCTCTGAATAGGATATTTCTTTACAGCAGAAGCATGAGATATTCCTTTTAAAAAGATCTGTAATCTCTTGCTTTAGTTATGCCTTGTGTTTTCTTTTGCTACTTCCTTCAGTCATTTAGAAGTAGTGATCTTGACTGATGACACAAGTGCATATTCTTCTTGAGATATCCTAATGTGATGGGGAGGAACACACAAGCCACACATGATCTTCTTCGGAAAGAAAGAGCAGAGGTCTCCGCGTGAAGGTTTCTGGTCACTAATGGAGTACGGTAGGACACAAGCAGGCAAAAATAGCACTGTGGTTAAGATACTGGACTAAACTTGGAAGATATCTTCTGGTTCCTGGCTCTGCTGCAGACATCCTGTGTGTCCTTGGATAAATGCCTCTTGTGAGGCTAATTTCATTTATGTGCTCATGTACATAGTAATGAGCCTCATAAACAGCCTATAAATATAATCACTTGAAATAATTTTTAAGGTACAATCTCTCATACTCAGTGAGGGATTTCATATTCTCTTGGGAAATGAAAAAGTGTTTTCTAGGCTAAAGGCATGAGACTGGTTTGGAGCCATCTCTATTTCAGTGGCATCTGTGTGCACATTTAAATTTGGCACATGCAGACCATTATGATAAAAAAAAAGTCGGTATTATTTATGCTATTTCTCATTTTCTTTCTCAGACTGGGACTGTTCCTATTTATAGGAACTCAGACTGTAGGAAGCAAGGAGAGACACATGTATAGATGATGATATCTTTGAAATATGTACTGGCTCCGTGTCCTTTTTGTTCAAAATTCTTGGAAACATCCTGTAAAAATCTGTGTGCATGCACAACAGTTGTGATTATTCACATAGATCCCACTGTAAATCACAGACTCATATGTACATCTGGATGTTGCACATCTCCACACACACAATGTGCATAGATACACAATTCACAAGTAAATTTCTACAGGGAGGGTGGTCCTACAGCAAAGGCAGATCTGCCCAATCTGCTCACCAGTGTGATATTTCACCATTTGTCATGCAAGGTACTCCTTTACTGCTTCAGGGGGTTTTTTGGTGCTCTGGCAGTCTCTGTTACAGACATCCAGAAAGGCCAGGTAAAAAACTGCTGCTCACAGCAGGTCTGCATCAGATGGGCAGCAAGTGCATTACACCATGGATCCTGGGACTAGCCAGCAAACGCAAACCGTGTCAAGGTTAGAACACCACAGTGCTCCCAGTTTTGTTTGTGGATCCTTATTCAGCCACTTCCTTTTCAACAAGAATGATCTCCTCCAACATAAATCTTTGCAGCTGTTGACCCTCTGTGGCTTAGATGAAGCATAAGGTATGGGGAAAAAATAAATTTTAACAGTAAAGTTTTTAAGTCTATATCTATTATCTGCACCTACTGCCTATGATTTTGCAAAAAATAAAACTACCTGCTTTCCCAGGTAGACATGCCTTACTTGGGATAGGTCATTACAGAAACCTCTTTTTATTTTTTTTTTTAATTCAACTTAATATATCCAGTTACAAAACTATGCACATGCAGTCAGTTCTCTATGGATTATTTACAGGCAAAACAGAGTCCAAGTTCGAAAATTCACCCCATCAGGAATACATTTGCCATAAAACAAAGAGTTTAATAATATGGAAGTATAGCTGAAGATACTCTTGATGATAAGCCAGGAACTGGTGTTTATTATTAATTTGTGAAGTAACGATTGTTTCTCTTAAATCTCTATACCATTCCTTGCATCATGTTACTGTTTTCAAATAACTAGAAATGCCAACACCTTAATGAATCAGACTACTACAAAATAGTCTAAGCTTGTTAGAATACCAAAAAAAACACAATTCCTAAAACAAAAAGGAGCAGGCAAAAAGACAAAATCAAGGACACAAGCAAAAGAGACCTGCTGTCTCCAAATAAAAAGCACCGAGGTGCAATGCAGCTAGAAAACCTCTGACTGCAGGTTCTACAAGAGCTGATAATTCAAACGTGATCACTCACATATAATCTATAAAAGCAAGTGCATAACTACTGTGATAGTTTGATAGTTACGGGGAGTTTTTATAGTTTTTTTCCTGGATGGGAGTCATCGTGTATTACAGTCACCCAAGTGAATTCAAGTTCATTTAAGGGCAAAGGTATGTTTCTGGAACTGCTCCTGCTTTTTGATTTGTCAAAGAATTAACAGCCCAGGCAGTTAGGAACAGAAGCCTTACCAAGCAGTATCCTTTTGGAAGGGAAAGGAAAGGAGACATGAAATTAAGAACCAGTGCCTCTCAAGAACGGCCTGAGCTATTTGTTAAATGCCTCAGCACTGAGATGTCAACAATAAGTTGAGTTACAATAAGACCTGTGGCAAATCAAGAATCTTGACACTCCCAAGAACTTGTTAATTCTGGCAAGTAAGTTATGTCTGGGGAGAAGAAATGAAGAAAGTGAGGATGTACTACTTGTCACATTGCAATATTATAACATTATGAACAACATCCATAATGCCATCAGATATCTTCCAAAAGAAGACTACTGATACAGTACAAAACCACCCCTAATATTGGCTCATATTTTATTAAAGCTGAGGGTACAGTGACAGCTCAACAGTAAACTGTATGTAACAATTAACTCAATAACAGGTTGTATAGACAGCTTCGATAGTTTCTTGCTTGTATCCTTTTGGCATTTTTTTCTCTTTTTTTTTTTGTCATGTAATGACAAGGACATTGCTCATGTTCACTGAAATACCTCCAACTGTACAAGCTGTGATCAGTAACACATTTACCAGCATCTCACACTGCCCTTATATTGCTGTTTTCTGTTTTTCAGGGAAATACATTCAACACACATGCACAGAGTAAATCCAAAATGAGCCTTAAATAATCTTGTTCAGGGCAACAGAGAATAATGAGTGTGTCTTCAATGAGGGGCATAATTACAACAAGCTGTCAAAGGAAACTTAAAGAAGGTTTGGGGGCGGGGGAATTAAAAGCTATTTACCTCTATCAAAGCAGAATGAATAAGGGTAATGAGTAATAACCCTGAGAAAATGACAACAAAGGGGAACAGTCTCAGCACCACGAGTGGGAAATTAATCAAGTTCCTCTTTCGTTAACAGGTGTTACACAATAAATTCCCTGTGTTCCACCCTGAAAAAGCATCCTTAATACCAGAAAAGAAAAAGTTCTAAGAAGTAAACAAAACAAAAAAATGGTACCTTATCCTTACAATACAACACCGGCAAATGTCTCAAAACACCTTTTAGTTCAATACAGTAAAAGAAATACCAAAGTGCAGTGTTTCACAGCATTTGGATTTAAAATTATGGGGAAAATCCAGTGTCCTAAATTAACAAGTAGGCAAGGGATTCTTGACTAGGAGATCCATTAAGACAACACCAAATGATTTTCAGGAAGCACAAGGTAACCGCTAACAAAGCCCCAGTGTGCTTACTGGAGATAGGCAAGCTTGGATATCTTGATTACATCTACCACACCTCGGTCCCTTAAGCCAGGGAATACTTAGTTCAAGTCAGAGCAGCACAATGCAGTTGTGTAAACAGAAGACTGAAAATCAGGAAATCCTTAGTTCTAAAATGGGATCCAACTGTGCCCCTTTTTCCTGTCCACAAAAAAGTTAATGAAGCAGCCTAAGCAACCTGCCCTATCCTCCCTCCTGGACAGAAATAGGAGCATGTAACTGCCGCTCTCAGGGAAATGCTGGATGGATGAATAAGGATAACAGGGATGGATTGAATAAGTCCACATCTTTAACATATTCTGAGGAAGCAAAAGGCTCCATAAGAATTAAATATTATTGAAATACTGAGTAGAAGATCTTTTCAAGGAGAAATTACTACATTTCCTTTCCTTATGTATCAATTACTCATTAATGCAGCAAAACAGAGAGAGATCGGATTTGGCAGTTCTCAAGGAATGGTTTTCACTTTTACATATGCTCTTGATTTTACACTACAAATAAAAATGTTATTCAGTGGACCCCAATCATCTTCCCAAACCACTCCCAAGGGCCACAGTTTTAAGACTTTCTGTGCAAATTATGTTCTCTAATCTCCATTCCATCTTATTCTTATATACTTAGATGTACTTGAGAAATAGCATGTGCAAAGATTGTTACTGCTGCTTCTTGTAAAAGTATCTGTGGACAATTAGTTTAGATGCTTACTAATTTCAGAGATTTTGAAATATGCTTTGCACCTTCAGATTTATCTAAACTTCTAAAAAATCAATTTATATTTATTGAAATAAATATAAAAAACCTGAAAAACAAAGGCCATTCCCAAGCAAAAAAAAACCCCCGTCCCAGGAGTATTAAATGTTCTGTATGTAAAGGCTATTGTGAATGCCCAGGAGATCCGTGTATTTTAATGAAAAACTATGGAAAACGCAGATGAAGGTATTATACCAGATCATGGAACTGTGAGCTTAAAAAAAAGTTCAGGAAGCAGAAACACAAGATGCACAATCGCAAGGTCATTTTACCCTTTATATCAAATGACAAATTTATACAAAATGCAGTACATTAAAGTTAAAAAAACCTCAACCAACCTGAAAAAAAAAGGAAAAAAAAATTAAAAGGAAAAGACCCACACATAAACCAAAAACTGCAACCAACTAACCAACCAAAAACTAAACCCAAACCAAACAACACATCACCACCTTTTCTTCACTTTTTGCACTTAGGCAACTGAGTGAAGCTGTGTTGAGGGATGTAGGTAGATGAATGGCAGTAGGTAATATAAATGAGACTGAATATGAGGGCAGCATTTGGAAAATACCCTCTAGAAAGAAATGAGCCGTGTAGAGAAAACACGAGAACCCTTCTGCAGAATACAAGGTGCTAAATTGTTTTTGAGTTTTGCTCTTCTTTTAGAAGGTATATGAAAATAAAAAATGTTCTTCTAGTAAACATAAATAATTTCTTTAAAAGGACAATGATCCTGTACAAGCAATTTCAGTGTTAAAGTCCAAAGAGAAAGAAAGGGTTCTAGAAGGCACAAAGTCCAATTCACTCACCAGCCAGGCACTTTCTTCCTCCATCTGTTTCGGAGAATGTCCCCCTAAAAACTTCCTTTATTACGCAGTTTTGCTTCATGTTGAACAAATAAAATTAAAAGCAATGGTACATAAATGTGAGAGTCATGGGCCTTGGATAAATCAGTGAACCTTGCAGCATATTTGGTCCTTAAGTGAGATTTCACATGAGCACATACAAGCTTTATATCGTGTATTAAATTGTTTTGTTCAGAATAAGACAGGAAGGTTGATCCAATCACACTAAATCCTGAAGAACCAATTTATGTCTGGAAGCACACAAAAAGAAATCTCCTTTACCCAAATGACATGCTTAGAATGCATCCCAAACTTCCTGTGTGTCATCGGCCATGCTGAGCAGACAGGCCTATGATTTCTAATCTAATCAACCTCAGAGTGACTGTGAAACCAACAGCTGTGTCTGAGCAATCGGAAAAATAGATACAGAACAAAGGGGAAGACCATCTCATCAGGGCTTCTCCCTCAAGTGCATAAACTCAGCTTCAATGGAAAGCATAAATATTTAATTCACTATTTTGTACTGTATTTCTCCTGGGATTTGTCCTCCAACTACTTTCTTTTAAAGGTGCATTAATGTCTTCTTTTAACAGCATCCCTTCTAAACTTTTCCCCTTGCTTAATGGGCCTGAAGGGATTAAACCCTTAGCAGAAAAATGCATCTGTTGTACATAACATCGCAGTATTAGACTATCATAATACCAACTCATTTATTTTCATTTTGTGGAAGTATACCTTCCCTTGAGAATGATGCTACAGGGCATATTTCCTTCCTGATGCTTTCTTTCATGTATTGTATGATGTTAAGGAGAAACACTTGTATTCAGACATCAGAAACCCAAGGCCCACTTTTTGCCTTGCATTTTGAGGCCACATTATGCCAGAAAGGTATCCAGGCTGGCCAGCAAAAAGCTCCAGAAATTCTGCCTGTCTCAGTGAACATGCAATGCACGTTCTTTGTGCTTGTCACAGCTCTGGACACTGACCAGACAGAACTGACTTACATTTGCGCTTGATTTAGGTGACCTCTTTCCTACGCATCAATTCGAGAAAACTGAGCTTAACATTTCAGTGAGGTCAGCTGTGGTCTAACTGCTCAAACACACAACACAATCGTCAACACCAGCACAAAAAATGGTGCCATTTGTATTGTATTGGGCAAGGCACTGTCTACGCACAGTTACAGCTTCCGTAGTCCTCTGGCTTTGCATTAAATTGGATTCCCTGCAAGTGCATCACAGTCTCCATCAAGACCACGTCTCCAAAACAGCCTTGAAATCAAGAAATTAGAGGGACTTCAGGTAAGAACTGGTAACTACTCTCAGTCACTTTGATTACTTAGCTTTGGTAAACTTAGCAAAATTTATAGTTCACCTGAATGGAAAGATGTTACTTCATCTGTAAACTAACTTCACTGTAATCCAGATAAAAGAAATTGAGTATATTTTGTGGCAGAATCAAATGTAAGATGGACATTTTCCTACTAGGGCAAGAGAGAAAAGACAGGTAAAATTTTCCAGGGGCAGTTTTGAAGAAACCATTTTTCGAACTGAATGGAGAAGGATGTTTAATTCTCCTGGCTAACATGATAGTGATGAGGAAGAAATACAGAGCCAATGCTTAATGGTTCAAATGGAGATGCTGGCAAGGAGCTGGTTTGGAAAGAGACAGATCTGAAGAGGTTTTGACTCAGTATTAATCTACGCTGAACTGAAAACCCTAAGTGCTGGAGAGGGAAAATGTACCAAATTTTCCCGACTGTTTCTTTATGCTAGCTTTTTTTGTGGGATCCTACACTCTTCCAGGTTTAAAGGCAGTCATCAGTCTTACCTTAACATAAAACTAAGATGTCTGGTAAATAACAAAGGCAGAGGAGGGAGGGGTCACTCAGTCAGAAAGTAGATTATGCAGCCTGCAGTATGCTTGCGATGTGACAGACTTCCTCGAGTACACAAGTGTGTTAATCAATAGCTAGGATCTGTCTAAATGTGTAACAAGCTTCACCTTTTGAGAACTCATATTATCCAAGAGGGGGGTTAATGAACATTAGCACAAAACAGAACCACGCTTGCAAAATCCTAAAATGACAGGGAGAAGAAAATAACACCAACTTGGAATCATTGCAGGCTTAGCCACTGAATGATGCTGAGAAGGGCACAGTCCCTGTTGAGTGAAACTAGAGATGAATTCGAGCCACACAAATTCCAGCTCAATTTCAGACTTGCCATTATTTTTGCAACCCTGCACAAATCAGAAATCATCTGTGACTGGACTGCCCTTGCTGTCCTTTTCCTCAGTGCAACCAGTGGAATAGTCTGCTCTGCCTAATGCACAGAATTACCAAGGAAGAAAAGGGTGCTTCTTATCCCTTTCCATGACTTTCCTGTTTACTGTAAAGCTTTCCTTATTAGCCAGAAAATGTAAATGCATTTGACTTCCATATTGCAGCAATGTATGGTTGCATAATCTTTCAGTCTGGTCAGCCTTCCCAGTTGTCTTTCATCTTCCCTGCATAGCATCTGTTTTTCAAAGACAACAGATTCTCTGCTGTTGTCCTGGGACAATGCTGGGACGTCTTCCCTGAGGAAGACATTTTGTTGCTGTTTTGCTTTGTGTAAATTAGCAGCGACATCTTCTGAGATTTTTGCTAAACCTTTGGGGCTGTTTCTCTTTTGTAAGGTGTCTGACTAAAGTGTCAGCTGCGTTTTCACACTGGACAGCCAACACATACTGTTTTGTTGGTGCTTTCATTATGCTGAACTATGTAAAAACCAATGTACAGTGTGAAAGGCAGAGCATAACAGAACTGTATTATTAGCATCAGCCTCTGAAGCATTTTCATGTCCATTTATCTCAGAATATGGATAGAATACCTTAGTCAGGGTGGCAGCTGTTACTAGATTACTTTTTTCCAACTCACCGTTACACCTGCAGCAAAAATATGCAGCCCTATTGTGAGATCTTGTGGTTTGTTTTGCTTTACCCTCAGCTGATAGTTCTCATTTATTTCTTGACATCATAGTATATATAATGTGGAAGCTCCTGAGACTAAGAACTTTAATAGGACATAAAAATTGACTATTTTTGGTTCTTCCTCCATTATGAAGAAATGTTCTGTTAGAAATCCCCCAAAGATGCCAAATCTTTAACGTTTGGCATCTTGGCACTCTTAGAAAATTAACCCGTTTGGAATTGTCTCTTGTTAAGCATCGAGTATCAAATTTGCTTATCAGTTTTAAAACTATGGACACATCCCTTTCTCTCTCTCTCAAATTCCTTTTACATCCATAGAGCTGTCCACACTTCTAATAAATCTGAGATGGATCCAAGACTATATTGATCTTCAGACATTGGCTGTGTATATTAATCTCCACTATTTTTCTCAGAGTGTATTTCACTCATTGACAAGGTAATTGGATCACTAGGTAGGTATAATGCTACAACCACAACTGTTTCCACAGAAAGCCCCTCTCTGATTGCATTTAAGTTACTTTTCCCCAAGTCTTTCTCATCAGTAAATGTTAACGTTTTTGAAGCAATGGAGGATTATCTGAATCACATAGAAAAGGAATATATGAAATTACCAGGCACTTGTAAGGGCTGGCCAGGAAGGTTATAAAAGCAATAAGCACCTGAGTCAAGTTAAAGGTTTGAATATGTGTGTAATATGGGAATATTCACAGAAGTACTCTGTTCTAGTCAAATCTGAAATAAACACCACCATTCAGGTTGCGTTTCAGCTTGTCAGACTGATCAAAACAGAAGAAGCACATGTGAACTGAAAATTAAGAAGGAAAAAAAAAGTTCCATCAGGCAGTAACACGTAGTTCATCTTTCAAATGAGGAAATAATGACTCTGCCTGTGTGCCTTTCTGTGGGATGAAGGCCACAGCTTTTGTGAAACACAGGCAAAGGTAAGACTGGAAGCTAGATTTGGTTTCTCATCCCTTAAGATGGCACATAACAACAGCTATCCTAAGGATTTCTAACAGGAAACAAAGGCTGAAAACTCTCCAAAGATTTCAAGGTAACACAGCAGCTAAAGTTGAAAGACCGCACCAGTATTGGGTCAGTCAGACTAGCATCCCTCTCACTGCAGGCACAGTGTTAGCCCAATTTCCTTCTCACCAAAAAGTCAGAAATCACCAGGCAGTGATTTATGCTATGCTTTGACAGGAAGATCATTTCATTATATTGCTAGGGTCAAATTCTGAACTCAGATGTATTAATACAGAGCTATTCCATCAAAAGCAGAAGAGCTGTTTCAAATTATTAAGTAAAAGAGAAATTCCAAACTTCACCTGGATATAAAGAGACCATTATTTTATTTTTTTGCATGTGTACACAACTATTTTAAGAGGCCAAGTATGACCTTAAATTCAAGGAGACCTCAACATGCTTATACCCAGTAAAAAAAAAAGAGAAATTTGGCCTTCCTACATCCTCCTCTGTTCTCCTATCAGATCCTTGCCTGATTTCCCAACTCATGACCATTGCTCTCCAAACCCTCTCCCTCCCAACCCACTTATAAGCACTGAGACAGCAGGAGCTGGAGTCTGAAATGAAATCCCACAATCCTGCCTCATGCAAGGCAAAGTCAGGTGCTGAGCAGCCAGCTCTTGCTAAATTCCTGCTGGCTGCCTTGCACAGCGGCAACGAAGTGCAAACCAGCTGATTGACAGTGACTGGCTCCTGCCTCATGCATAGATTGTTCAAATTTAAGGGCATTATATCTATATTGTAGAAAAGTTTCCTTGGAAAAAGTATTCTCTTAACACTTAGTAATATGGCAGAATTGAGAACCTGTGTGTCCTTTGATTCAGATTTTAAAACTTTAGCTTTTGTTTTGGAGAAGCTGCATGACGTAAATCCCCATCTCCCCCTTCCACAGTTTAAACCAATAAATTCACAGAAACCTGATCACTTATGAGCACACAGTTTCCATCTTTCCTCCTAGTTAGCTGGAAAGTAACCAGCTCTTCTCAGAGGGAGTACTTCATGTTCCTCAATGACTCCCATTGCTCTTGTCCCTAAGAAATTTCATAAAGAAGACTTTGCTTAGAAATGGTAATTTAAATTGACCACCAACAGTAACGCAGTTTTCACCTTTCCTGAAGAGAAAGACAGTAAGAGATTTTATTTAATCACAAATTCCATGCAACCTATATTGCTGTATAGTCAACCTTCTAACCACTCTCCAATCTCTTTTCAAAAAAAATCCTGTATTTACCATACCTAAGGATCATACCAAATTCGAAGTGATTTAATAGCAGAGGGCCACTAGCCAAAAAAAATCATTTGAAACTTCAGAAGCTATAGAAATTCCTTGTTTCTTTTAGCTGATTATAAGCTTATAGCTAAGATTATACAAAACAAACTTTAATTATTGCTAAAGAGCAATGAGTATAAATTCAAGCTGTGTCTCACAGAAAATATTAAACAGTCTATAAATAGTATCTCAAAATAAAATGCACTAGATACACTGTGCTAAAAATAAATGATCCTGCTATTATTCTAGTGAACTATTTTATTAAATCTCCTGAAGTGTGATCTCCAAGGCTCTGGGATTCATCCCCACCCAGTACAGCTGGTTAGAGAGAGAGCAGAGACAGCTCACAACTACAGTTACCAGAAGAAAGCCTACATTTTACTTGTGAAAAAGGACAAATTAGTTCTCTGTGCTGTGTGAAAACACATCCTCTGCCCATTTCAACAGCAGTCAGACCACTGCAAGATATCCAAAATACCTAACTTCCAATTCAGGTAACAGGTTTAAACCCACCAAAATATTAATTGTTTCTTCTCAACAAGCATAAATAAGCACTGCTAGAAGATAGCAAACAGACCAAAAGCATGGGAAAACAGAAAAAAATTTCAGGCCGTTAACAGTTACCAAACACTCTGATTTACGTGTAATTGGGATAAGGAAGTCAGACACTGCCAAAGGTTGAAAATTATTTTACTGGAAATGTCACTCCATAGGTCCTATTAACAGCCTGTCCTTCGCCTCTGGCCTGGCCTGAGCCTGTCTCGGTGCTCCTGCACATCCACAGGCATGGCCAAGAACTCCTCTCCATGGCACCTGGATCGGGTCATTAGGGTTGAATTGACCTTGCTTGCTCCTGAAGCCCCAGAACGTCCAGGTATGCACATTTCAGATCGTGAAGAGAGAGCTAACCGATGGAGCAGTGAACAGTCAACATTTTGGAACTGATGGAAACACGAAACTTGCCGGTGTCCAGGAAGGGAAGATTATTATCTGCCAAGCATTAAAACTATGATCAGAATATAAGGCCTTTTTTGGAAAGTGATTTAACCAAAATTTGGACCATATAAAGTAACTATAATCTATAATTAATGGAAATTATGAGTATAATTTATTTTATACATAATTATAATTGTGACATTTATTAATTATTTTCCCTACAATTTTAAAAATTGTTTTCCTTTACATACCTACCAGCACAGACAGTTGTCCATCTCACAAAATAATACATTGCTCCAAAAAGAAAGAGGAGGAAGATAACAAATATACCAGGAAATGTTTACTTAATGTGACAGTGCTCTTCATACTTTGACAACTCAGTCAGGGGTTCTGATGTCATAATCAAAATTAGATGTAATTTCTGTTCAAAAACCAAGGACTTTACCATATTTCAATTTCACTCAGAAAATAACAAGGGAAAAGGCAGGTTTTTTTAAAAATCTATCAAATTATACTTTCTTTTTTTTTTTTTAAATAATGTCTTCTCAGATTTCAAGCTATTTGTCAACACCTGTGAAGGCGGTTATATGTAACCCCAAGAGTTATTGATGACTAATGAAATGCTTCTCTGGGAAAATACAGAAATATTTTCAGTTCAAGTGTTTGTTCAGATGAGAGGTTTCAAGTCAGTTGGCAGCACTTCAGTAAACCCTCAGAAAGCACTTCAGCCCTTCTACCATCTTAGCTACTCAATTCTTAACCCTTCAGCCCATGTGTATCTTGACTTCAGTTTTGGTACAACTCATGGGTATTACAGCTTTTAGTCCTTGGGGCAGTCTTTCTTCCACTTCAACCTACAGGAAAAAGAGCCATCTGAACACAGGCATGGGAATAATGTCATTTCCACCAGAAACAACAGCAATCCCTCTTTCTAAGGAGATCCTCACTCTCACATGCAACAATTAAGTACTCATTCTCATTTTGTACCAGTAAGTCAACTCCTCGGAATTCTAATCTCGGTCCCCACTAATTGCGTATTAAATTGTCGAAAATACATTTTCCTCAGACTGTCCCTCCCAGGAACTGCCTAAGGGAGGATTTCTCCATAAAAACCATTGAGAACAAATGTTTTTCCTATTTTTCCTTAGAACTGCTGCGATTCCTCCAGAAACGTTGACAGTTAAAGAAGAAACAACACTTCTGGCTCAGAAAGCACATCAGCTGCAAGCTCTTGGAGGCTGGGAGAGCAGCAGTGCCCGGCCCTCCAAGTCTGCCCTGCTCCATACCGTGTCCTAAGACAACTGTATTGCAAACGGTGAGAAGAGGTAACTGGGTAAGACAGATCTTTGTTTTGCTCATCTTACAGTCCCATGCCACCAGTCCCCCCTAACCTCAACCAACACCATTGTGTGGCTTCTTTGCACTACTCCTCTCATCCTGCCTGTGTGCTGCCTTTACTGCCAGCCCATCATTTCCTTGTGGCCAGCACGGCCTCTTTTGCTCTTTTCTAGTTCAGCCTGACAAGGGCACTGGGGCCCCCAGCCCTGAATTTATGAAAACAAAACACAACAGCAGCCTCAGGGTAAATTCTCACCAGATAAGCAGGCTATCTTTGAGGTAATATTCTGAGATACACAATCGTCTTTGCAAATCCCAAACTTTTGGAGAGAAGTAGGAGTCCAAGCACAGGCAATGACAGACAAAGCCACCACATCAGCAAACGAGTTGTTCCTCTCCCTTCACTGGCAGAAACTTCCCACCCTGTCCAGATGACCTAAGCCAGCTCCACATGCCCTCAGCTCTGCACTTTGAAGAACACCGTGGGAAAAAGCCTCAAAATGGAACAAAAAAGCCTGAAGCATAAACTGGCAGATCCATACTACTTCCATGAAAGTGAAGGGTAGAAAAAATGTTACTGTACATATTTGGGGAGTTATATTAGAGACCATTCTTTTAAAAGCTGGTTGAAAGAATAGTCTGTCCATCATGGCATTACTATTGAATAGCAGGCAAAACTAAGGTTACTTTTTTGAACTCTCCTTCACAAAATTAAAATTCTTCACTTTTTTTTTCAAGTGTCCTGTGTCTAATAGAAATTGAGAAGATAATTGCTGGTCTTAGGATGGTAAACCACTGTCAGAAACATTTAGAAATACCTTAAATTTCCCACGGCATCAAATTCTCAGGACTATTCCCTTTACCTGTTTACTTAGATTTGAAACTACAGTTGTGCTGCTGGGTGGCTTATGTAGCTCTCTCTGTTTGCTACTTATTTACAGCAAATAGAGCTCAGATAGAAAGGGCTTCTCCTTCTGTACCCTGAAATTAATCCTGATAGATGACTATGGCTCATTATAAGTAGTTTAAAAAACACAATCAAACAGAAAACCCCACTGCCCTCCCAAGTACAGCATCTCCTTCTTGTATGGCAGGATGTCTACATATCTACGTATGCAGAGAAAGGTGGCTCTTCAACTGGAATGAATTGTCATATTAATGGAAAATGGAAATTTGCTGTTTAAATCTGCAGCTGATTTCTACACCATCTGAAACATTACAAATTGCATTCTCATTATGAAGAAAAACAAAATCACCTGGGAAATTAGTTGTACTTCTCACCTTCTTTGTGTTAAAAGCAGAATGTAAAAATCTGAATTGAAAAACAGGAATAATTGACAGACTATTTCTCCAGAGGAGGGTTATTATGGGAACACATAAAACTGGACAAGTATTCTAAATTCATCCTCTAAAAACAAAGGAAGAAACCTTTTTGTTTGTTTGTTTTAGGCAGGTATAAAATAAAAATCTTTTTGTCCTACAGACTAAGACTTGAAAAGACACTCTAAAATGTTAAGATCTCACTTATCGCAGTGCTGAATTCAAATGAGTTTCAAACATACTGAACTATCACTTTGCAACATATTATTTACCCAGGATTACTTTAATTTTCATCCAGTGCTACTAAAAATTCAGCTCTCCTCTGCCACATCGTTGTGTACATAATGAATTTTATGATTTCTTACAGGCACAATCTATTGCTTTTGGTTTGACTTTCAGGTAGTTTTCCCCAAGTCATTTTTCAGCAATTGAAGGAAGTCTAAATAAAAGAACTTTCTTGATGAGATTTGTCATCCTATTTTATTACAAGATAGGATACTTGGGTTTTTAAAAGACTCATGTTTTGAATACATCTTTGCAGAGCATATGTTTCAGAAGCACTCACCCTCATGTCACCTCTAATATGTCCAACATCACTCTTCTGGAATTAACAAACAAATAAACAAAGAAAAAAACCAAACAAAAACCCTGTGTAACTTCTCTTAGTCACAGATCAAATTTGTGGAGGCTTCCACAGTTCTATGGAAAAAAATACTTCACTGACCAGGTCAGATTTCACTCAGTTTTGGACTTTGTACTTTGACTTTCAAAGTGAGAGATCAAAGATGTTGGGGGAAAAAATATCCCAAGTGCTGCAGGGTGATCCATGTGGGGAGCCACCCTCATCTCTACCTCAGGCAATAGTCTCTATGCACTTGGTTTAATGCTGTCTTCGAACTGACCGTAGTTTCAAAACACCAGGATGGCTGATGGCAAGTACTGCTGCACCATTCTGCTTAGGGGGTAAAATGCTACAGAAAAAAAAAGGGGTGACTAATACCTTCTGGTCCATTTAGCACGGTGGTAGGTAAGAAGAAACACGAGTGCCAGTCCCAGCAATGCACCTCATCTAATTGCACTCCACCTTAGTTCTCCTAAACTGTAAAGGAAATGTTCCCCCGTTGAAATACTGAGGTTAACTGCTAATACTTGTAGGATGCTACAGAATCCTTTTATTAATTGATCGGAAAAATACCATCAACCAAAGTGCAGGGGAACATCACATTTCCTGGGTCTAGAGCCAGGGCTTCTTTCAACAGCCTCTGTTGCCTCAAAACGGACAAAAGCAATTTTCAAACAAAAATGGTGAAAATGTATCTTCAGCAACTATCAAAATAATTTCTAAAAATTAACAAAAAAAAACCCAACCAAACCCAAAAACTGTTAAAGAAAGCGAAAGAAAACAGCAAAGGTATTTCCATGAAACAGAGCTAGGTGCTGAGGGAAGAGTTGAGGAATGAATTCCAGCTTTGCATAGCTCTGTAAGTGGGTGGTTGTATTAAATATACTTTATTCCAGCATTTTTAAGCATTCTGAACACTTCTAACAAAAGTTGGAAATAACTATCCACTATCCACAATTGACAGAACAAATGTAAGCAACAGCAACCATACAAGCAATTATATAAAATGTGTCCAGGGAATTTCCTTCCATCAACTGAGAAAACAACACTGAAGTAAACCATATGGAGATGGAGTATAGCATGAAAATATTTCAACTGTTGCATCAATAGGAAAGCATGAGGATTTTTCTTAGATGCCATTTCTTAAAGACTATGCATTTGTCTTCTTTACCAATTGCAGGAATAATGTTATTTTTATATTCATGTAATTCAAGAGCACATACAGATGTGAAAGGTGAATTTTCTAACCACATTGAGAAATATTCCAAACATTACTACTTGTGCATTCTGGAAGTGATGCAGCAGAGTACTATCAAGGTAGTTTCTTAAAATGAATAGTGTGACTTCCTCAATCCCCACCCATCCTGGAAAGTTAGTTTACTATAATGCAGTACTGCAGGAAAATTATTGTTATATCACGATTTTATTTATAGACTTTATTCAATAAAATACTACCAAGCTAAAGAATTTTTTCTCCAAACTTTTAGATTTAGATTGACCTATAATAAAAGTGAATCATTTGTAGGATTTAATTTAGTGAGAGTTGGAGTCCTTTAAGGATTTATGAAAATATTCAGTGATGTTAATGTCTACAGTAATTAATCTCAGGAAGGCTCTTTTTTTGTTCTTGAGGTTTGGGGGTTTTTTGTCTCCTTGGGTTCATTTGCTTTTACTACTGCACATCACTCCCCCCTTCAATGCACAAAATCCAATGCAAGCAAAGTGACTAGCCAAAAATAAGTTCATTTGCAGGAGTATACTCCCATTTGCAGGTTCTGGTCTTTGGAATTTTCATGCTTTGCTGAGCACTTCATTTGGGTTGGCAGATCTGGTGTGTCATATGGTGACAATTCTCATTTTCTGCAGCATCTGAAATGTCCACTCATGGCATCACTGGCAGCTAAAATTAGATATTTGGCAAAGCAGTCCTAGGAACTAAGGGCCTGATCAAGTTGCTTAATTACAGCTGCCTAGTGCCATTTGAGATGCCCTGGAGTACCCCCAGCAACCACAGAGACCTGGCAGGTATCACACAAACCTACTGCAGACCTGTGGTCCTCCAGAGCTGGAGCTGTAGGCAAGGAAGGGTAACCCCATGACATTTCAAAGGGCACAGGACCTTTTGTTTAGGCTCATTTAGGAACTGAACACTATGTGCTTGCCACTGGGATACTGAAAAGATCAATTCTCCTGTCTTAGCTTGTTCTTGCATCACGTTCCATCTCTTTGCAGGCGGGTGCATGAACTCTGTGTTGTTCTGTGCCTGCTCTCTGGCACAGAGCACAAGGAATAAATAATATGAAAATAGGTCAGAGCAAGCGGTAATTTTGGTGGGGTGAAGGGTTGGTAGAGAACCTCTACCAAGGAATGGAAGAGAGGGCTTGCATACTTTCTCCATATTCATCTCATCTCTGCTCACTCAGAGGAAAAAAAAGAGATCTGCTCAAGGAATTGCTCATGCTAGTTCCTATTGTGTCAGGGGTTTTCCTTGGAGGTGTCCAAAGCAGAATCTGGTCTTGCCTAATTTGTGAAATTTGACATGATTTCAGACTGGGATTGATAAGGTTTGTGTTTAGGGAGTCGTGATGGCATCTCTAAAGATTGTAATTTTTCATCCACCTCTCTTTTCTGACAAGATTGTATAAAAGTAGAATAAAAAATTGCTTTATTCTTCTTTTCCACATTAAGCAGAAAATGGCTTTCTTGAGAGTATGCATTTGCACTGGACTCAAGAAAACAGACCCCTGCAGAGCATGAAATGACACTGGGGAATATATTTTCCTTGACATACTGGGCATTTTTCATCTAAGGCAGCTCTCCACCATTCCCTCCCCTTTTTATTTTTAACATAGTTATGCAGTACCTCATATCAGCACTCATTCTTATATTCTCCTTAAAAAGAAAATGAGCACCAACAGTACAGAGGGACAAATAATGCTTATCATAATAAAAACATTATGGTCTTGAGGAACCAGGCACTATTTGGAAAATGGTATGAAAAATACAATGCTCATGTAGTTTCCCAATGCCCAAAATTTCAAATTTACTCATGAAGGTGTAAAATATTTCCTAGAAACCTGCTGAAGTTACATGAAATCTAATAGTTTGATGGCCAAGGCAGGGCTAATAAACCTTCCCTGCTTCAGCCTAACAATTCAACTGCCTGAATAAACAGTACTCAACAACTACCACAGCTCAAGTGTCTCCTGAATATTAGATCCTTTTCTCCAACAAAATAAATCTCATAGAGGCCAATATTGATTCTGACTGGCATATATTTCTGTTCAGACCAGCAATTTGGTTTTTTTTTTTTTAATCTGAATCAATGTACATTGGTCTTACACTTTTCTGATAGGGAAACTGCTTCTAAACCCCTCTGCTTTCTGCATTAACTTGATCTGTTCAGCTGCACAATAGATTGGTTAAGACGATTATTAGTGATATGACTGAAGTTATTCACTCACCATCATTCTCAAATAGTGCATTCAGAGCACGAGCTAGAAATAGCGTGTTTAAAGAGTGGCTAAAATAGAACAAATGCTTAAAACTAGTGTGTAGTTAATGAACAAGGATATTCATTGAAGTACTTCTCAGTCAGAAGTGGAGATAAAAAGCTTGCTGTTGAGTGAACATTCTTTAAGGTATTTCAGGAGTCAGTGTAGGCTGGTGCTGGCATGAGAGCCATGCCAAGAGTCCCTGGTAGTTGGTGACTTCTGTGGGGTGAATTGTCACCACATGGCACAGCCTCACAGGCCTAAATGCCACCTTGCTCTTGCTTCCACAGAGAAGCTCAGAGGTTGTGGAATCTCCCTCATGGAGATATTCAAGGACCATCTGGTCACAATCCTGTGCCATGTGCTCTGGGATGGTCTTGCTTGAGCAGGGAGGTTGGACCAGATCACCCCACAGCGGTCCCCTCCAACTGGACCCATTCTGTGACTCTGTGAAGTCTGAGAAGCAGAGTTATTAAGGCATAGACTGAATGAATACACCAAGGTGGTTTTTTAGAGTTGGTTTAGTCTCATTTTAGCGTATAAAAGTTTACACACTCATTTTAGTGGCTAAAATTTTTAGTGTCTAAAATTTTGAACTATTTTATTTTCTTTATAATTGTTAGTCTTGTTCATATGAAAACAGGGTCCAAGAAAATATCTTCAGCTTGACTGAAAAACACATCACAGATTTATGTCATCTTAATATTAAGCCAAGGAAACTTTGTTTCAATATTAGAAGATTGTAAAGTATAGAAATATAAATATATTGATACTCTATTTAACAACTACGCAACATTCAACAGACTCAAACAGTTTGAAGTAATTCTAGATAGAGGGAATAAGATCTGGAGAATTTAAAAATATAGGTTATCCTATTAGACAAGATTTTGAACAGATTTTAACAAATTACATTTGGATTAAGAAGATCATGTATTAATTTATTTATGCATTATGCTTCAGCTGGGGTCTTAAATCTGTCATAATGCTACAGAGAAGAAAAATATTTTAAGATGGATAGAGATGGGACAGTTAGGAGAGAAAATGAAAAGTTTATGAACTGATCTCATATTCCTACACTGAAAGAAAAAAAATACACACTTCTTACTAAAACACTGTGGCACCTTGATGCAACTATCACTTGCATAGCATCTGCCAGTGTCAGGTAAATTTTCTTGAAGTCTCAGATCTTTTGGCTTCTAAAATAGTAACAAATAACCCAAACCAGTCTTTTTTTTTCCTGAATCACCGTAGCAGGTTTAAGCAATCTGTACAGGGAAGAAGATTTCTCAAGAAATTTTTTTATGTATGACACTAGAGAAATGATGTGGCATCTGAATCACTAATATAAATCTGGTGAAAAGGTTGCTTTATTTGCTGTGTGTATTTTTTAAAAAGTAAACACACAATGAATTTGACAATTTGAATCTTCTGTTTATCTGAGAAACTGTACACCTACTCCTTATACTTAGGGAAAGATTTCCTGTCAGCATTCATGAATTTCTCTCTTGACCCTGAGCAGCAAGAGAAGCAGCCTGAGATATATTGCAAAGGCAAATGTTTAAAGTTTATATCAATATACACATGGGACAAAGGTAATTTACTCAGTGAAGGAAGAACCCCCTGCTACATTTAATCATGCTCAAGTACATGGGAAAGTGCCCTTACAGCTGTTGTTTCTCTCTGCCTTTTTAACCCAACTACTGAGGAGCCCTTTTCTTCTCATGAAACACCTTAAACCCAAAGCCTAATTAAACTAGTAAAACAGCATTAAACCTGGTGGGCAGACTTATCTCCAGTCACTACAGTTTGCAATTAGATTTTGGGTGAGGGTACAGGAAATCGATGTTATGTTCACCCCTTAATGAGAACATAAACACTTCCATATTAAAAGATTATTTTCTTAAAATCCCCACAGGTAGGCAGGGGATTCTTTCACCTGTGAAAGAACAAAACACAGCAAAGAAAATAGTGGGAAGCAAAACAAAAAAACCTCTTTGCCTCATGTGAAAAAGGTATTTTCCTTTCTCCCATGATCTCAAGAAAAGCCAGACGAGGACAGAAAAAAACAATACATATACACATGTGGTCAAAGCAACAAGGTCAGGGCAAAACTCAGAGCCATTTTGCCTCTTTTCAGAACCACCAGAACCAGGCTTGTTTCAGTGTATTGATACAACAGATAATAAAGACACAAAGACAAAGAAGTCCATGTTGACATCAAACACCTTCCATCTACTTTTGATCATCAATGAATACAAACAGGAATGTCTTGGTAGAGGCCAGTGGGACTTCATCACCTCTGATCATGTGAGAGCTTGGCTGATGGTATTCTTTACACAGAAAGAGCAAGTGTATACTTGGGGCTTTTACAGAGGGAAAAGCAAAAGTGAAATATCTGTGGGAGACATTCTGCACAGCAATAGAGACTGGAATCTGCATTATAAATGTCCAGTGTATCAGCACGCTCCACCGCAGCTCCGCTGATAGCAACGCCGTCACTGAACATCTTAAGTTAAGCACTTCATTGAAGAAACCTTCCCTTCCTTCCCTTCCCTGAAATTTGAGAATTGTGCAAAGCAAGAAAAAAGCTTCTCCTTACAGTATGTAATTTGCACAGAGTGACTCTCAGGTTCTCCTCCAGTTCCCTGTTTGGACCAGCAACTCATCCCTTTGTGATCACTAGCCTTGTTTACATCTGCTTTTCAATTCCATTTTATTCACTGTTGTTTAGAACAGAATGAAGTATTTTCAATTTGGATGTAGAAAAACGGGATGGTTTTATTCTTCCAGACATATGACTACTAAAAATGTACAGCATTGGTTTAAAAAGCTTTCTATGAGTGGGAATGACATCTCTGTTGGGTCCTGCGTTTTCTTGGAGTACTGTAGCAAGTGAGGGGCAGGATGGGTATTTTAGGACAAATTTAAACATGGAGAAGTCCTTAAGAATGTTATAGCTAACAATGTATGTTCATTTTTGCTGAAAGAGGTTATATTCGGTTTTTTACCCTCCACTGAGGGAAAAAAAACTGATGTTGTTTACAAACAGTTTAGCTGTTTTCCCCAAAACATACTTTGATTGCCATTTTTCTTTCTGTGTGGGTTTATCCTTCCTTTTTCAGAGGAAAAAAATCTTTACACTTCCCCCCCCGCCCTTCTTTTTTGGTGTTAAATACAGAAAAATATTTTCAATCATGACAGCTACTCTATCCAGAGGGATCACCACCAACACAGATACCCTTAATGAGGTTAGCAAGACTAGAAAAAGGTGTTTATTCACATGGAACATCTTACAATAAAATATCAAAATTGGATGTAGTCATTCAAATAAATTTAAGTCAGTTAACAAGATATCGATGCTGGTTGCACTTTAAAAAGCAACATAAAGCCATGCAACTTAGCCATTACAAAAGCACTAACATGCTTAGCTTTCTTTTATTAATGCTATGTGAAATTTTTTTTGCTTGTTTTCTGCTTCACTAACATTTCAAGAGAAGTAAAGTGATTGTCATGTGGTACACTCAGTCCTGGAACAGCAGTACAGCTGTTTATTCCCAGATCCTGAGCATTTTCTAGATCTACACAGCAACCTGTATTTTCTCTGAAGGGAACTATACATCTTACCATAAGCAGATACAGTTTCCATAGTCAGTTTGCCTATTGTACAATACTTGGCTGTAAGAACAACGAATTAAATGCTTGTCCTCTTTCTATTGTCCCTTTTACCTTGAATTAACTCCTCTGGTCAAAAAAAAAAAGGGTGGGGAGGGGTATGGAGAGGGGTCTGCAGGGGGACCAAAACCAATCATGGCAGAGAATCACAAAATTACTCCATTTTGCATTTCAGAAAAGTCAAAATGACCAAACTTCTGCTTCAGACACCCTCTACTGGAAAGCATCAAGTTTCTCTCTCTGCTCCTGATGTAACTGAGTATGCGGGAGGAAGTGAGGAAGCATGAACATTTAACTGCCAGAAAAGACTGGTATTTATGCCACAGATCATTCTTGCATTTTGTGGGAGGAAAAGATTTGATGAGTAAGTGCGTCTGACTTTTTTGACCATGAAGGAGCAAAAACAACTCTATTCAAAATTACTCAATAACATCCCTTTAGCATCACACCAGACCTCACAGTTTTCTTTGGAAAGGTGCAAGTGTCATAAACTTATCAACAAGAAAAATAGGGACTGAAATGAAAAGACTTTACTATGATACACACAAGCAGTAACCAGACTTAATTGCCCCACAGGTGGGCAAAAAGTTTTTGAAACGTCAATTAAATATCTTTAAAACAAATCTGTTCATTTTGTGTAATTCTCACGCCACAAGTATGATGGGACAAAGCTGCTCTGCAGTTCTATGTGACCACAGCTAAAAATTGTTTGTTTACCCAATGCAGAATTTTGTTCTGTAAGCAGATCTCTTCTATCATTAAGTCATTAATTATCTATTGAATATATTCACTCTGGGCTGAACCCTCTATGCAGCCTGAGTATCTTAACTCAGTACCGGGCAGGTTTGCTCTTTAAGGAAAGGGTGAGAACTTTCACTCTTCAGAAACAGATTCAGAGCTACACTTTTGAAATCTTGGTCCCCATTTTCACCACAATGAAAGAAAAAAAAAATTAAATTATCTAAGTAATGATGTACTATCACTACTTTAAAAACTACATCCCAATGAACTAGTTGGAGAATGCTAACACATCCTTTTCCTCACATAACAGTGCCAAGATTTTGCCCTTAAAAGACTGAAAAGGCAATTCTATCAAGCTTCAATGTATAATTAATTTTTTTTACTTTCCAACTCCCAAACAAAATATTAAGATAAACAGCTTGACTTGGTACCAAGCATTGTTCATCATATGCTCTCCTTTACAATGCTAGAGCTTTCACAGTTCTGTCTGTCTTGCATAATGTACTGTATGTGGGGCAGTGAATTACATTCCTTTCTAAGAGAGCATGCTGAATTACTATTTCTTTCCCAGGACTCAGAGGTGAATAATTGCACCTGTCCTCCTTAAGCAGACAAAAGACATTAAGTAGCAGCCAAATGGAAAGAAAGATTTAAAAAGAAAATCACTTTATGGTTTGGCAGGAAAACAACTCAATCCAGCCTTTCACCCAGCTGTATACAATATGAGGATTTCTACTAGCACGCTTCTGAAGAAAATGAAGTCTTCAAAGAGAGACTACCCTGATAACAAAGCAAAAATTGAGGTGCTTTCTAAAAGTTTAAAAGATCCTACTTTTAAAATAAGTCATTGACAACACAAAAAGAACTAAAAAAGACCAGCTACTCGTCTAAGTGTTTGTGGGCAAATGTTCTCATTTACATGATACAAACAAAGAAATAAAGTAAAATCAGGAATCAAATAAAACCACATGGCTTTTCCAAGACCACACAAAGATGCAGCAGCGAAACCTAGCACAGAGCAGAAGTGAATATGCTGGAACTTCCTGACAACCTTGACACTTTGTCATAAACTCGTGGTATCATTTAGGTAGGGAAAGACAGAGTCCAACTGTGAAGACTTTGCAACCATGCTGAACATAAAGGCAGAGTTTTGCTCTCCCTGACTGCAAGCACCTGGCAGAGAGATCTGCAGCAGCTCTGGTTTCAGCAGAGCAAGCCATGCTGGCAGGCATCCAGGGACAGGTCACCGGGGCAGAAGGACAGAGCCTCAACAGAGCATTTGCCGTTGGTGCCAGGAAATTCCTAGCACCTGACCATGCCAGAGGGCTGATGCTCAAAAAGATGAGAAAAAAGCGTGAAAGGTGAAAATACTGTAGAGAATCTCTGCAAAGACCTTTTTAATATTTCCAGAAACTTTCAATTTTTTTCCTCTTGCATGGAAGCTGACTGTATACCCAAGGAAGACAGGTATTTGTACATAAATGGAAAAATATTCTGCTCCTTGTGAAACCAAAAGGTAGCCAGTTTATCTGGCAAAATTCAGACAGTCCATCTCACAGCTAAAAAGGTAAATGCCATGGAAAACTACATTAAAATATTGACAGCCCCCAAATAAAATAAAAGCAGAAAAAAAGGAAACAAAGGAGTGATACCTTGAGGGGAGATGCCCTTGCAGAAAGCAAGTCTCTTTTCCCAAAAGCACAAATGTCTGTATTTGACATCCTCAATGAGAACCTGATACAGCATAGAAGAGAGACACTGGTGGAAAGCAAAGAACATAACTAACCATACCTGCTTTCAGCTAGAAGTTTTGGGCTCCACTAAAACACCTCCATCACCTTACAGTTGCAGCTTTTAGAACAAAAGCAAACACTGCCTATTTATATACTTGGAAAAAATACAGAAAACAACCTTGTTTGACAGATAAAGCATCAACTTGGAATGAACGAAAACCAAAGCTTACTGCCATTCTTTTCCTCCAAGAGCTGCGTGACCTTGGATAGGATCCCTTTCAGTGCCACTGTTTCCCTTTCTGTTTTCTGTTCCATCTAGTTACATGCCTTGGGATAGGGACTTTCTTTTACAGTATTTTGGTACAAATCTGAGGTCAATAGAGTCCTTATCAAGGAAAAAGTCAACACAGCACTGTGATGATTTGTTCCCTGAATATCAGAAATAAATAAAGCCTGTTATTTTGTGGATCTCTGTTTTTCCTCTCAAAAACTCCAGCTCCCTCCTTCAAGAGTCATGCAGAAATACCTTCCACACGATGCTTTCAGTTTCCCCAACATAAAGTTCTCTCTCAGTAACCTTCATCTTAAAACTGGCCAAAAGTAGAAAAACTAATGAAAAACTTGCCCAAGACAGACACATAGACTACAATGTCTCTCAGGTGTTTCTTTTAAAGGAAACCCAGCTAATAAAAGCAAGACAAAATATTTCAACACAGGTGACAAAGATGAAAATTTAGATTGCTTAGCAAATTAAGCATGGTCATGCAAGGAACTCTAGGATTTTGAACTTTGTTAGATCATGTGCTCTCAAAAGAGTGTTTAAATCACTGGTGGAATATATGTCAGAAATCAGCAAGGGACAAATGATCTTTGGTCAGCATTTGGGTTTACGGTAAAGCAACATTTGAAATTTGTCAAGGGTAAAAAAACTGAAATGTCATCAAAAGAACATTTCAATTTTGACAAATCAATATTTCCCACAGACATGCATTTCTTCCATCTCCCTTTGTAAACAGCAGTCGCTGTTGACAGTGCTGTTGAATAGCATCCCTGGTGTAAATAAATCCTCAAGGCAAGGAGGTAGGTCTAAGTGCAAAAGGAAAATTTCATCCCCTATGCCTTCACTGAATTGGGTGGGTTTATATCAAATCAATAACCCCAATTAAAATTAAAAGAGAAGAGAAAGAGTCCATCAGCAAAATTATCTGAAGTAGTATTTGCTCAGACTAGTCCAAAACTCTTCACCCTTGGAGGCTGCAATACAAGGAAGTTGCCTGAGCGTGTTAATTATTTAAAATGAAAGCAACACAGTTGCTGGCCTTTTGAAATAATCAATCTTTCACAAAGTGTCAGGTGTCTCCAAAACATGTGACAGGTTGGCAGTTCGTAGCATCTACTGTCAAGCCCTAATACCAGGATTTTCTCTGGAGCCTGAAGGAACTCATCACCTTAACTAACAAATCCTAAAGACAACCTGTCTGGCTTACTGAAAATGAGATGGAGAAGCTAAATTAGAACCATACACCTCCTATTTGCTAAATTAAAGCAGAAAACCAAAACAAACAATGGAAGCGTGTATATACATATATATAGACACACATATTCATGAATACAGACATAAATACATATAGAGATATGTATAGGTAGATATATATCTGTAGCTGTAAATTATAGACACTTACTAAGATCTGTATTTACTGCCTCCTACAAGCCTATTTTACAGTCTAAATTTAGGGAATTTTCTTCTCTTTCAAAAAAAAAAAAAGGAAAGAAAGAAAAAAGGCAGCACCCAGTTTGGGTTTTTTAAGTCTATTAAAAATACCATCTTTCTGTGTCTTCCACTTCAGCATGCAAGAATAAAAAATGTAAAATCAGCAAGAAAATTCCTATAGAGTCTATTTATAAACAAAAAGTTCCCATCTCCAAAATGGTTGACTTTATTAGCACTTGGATTTGGTGAGAAACTTTCCAGCAGTAGTCATTTTACCAATAAATAAGTGCTGCGGATATACAAGTACTTTTGGTAATTTCAAGGATTTGAATTATACTTCCCACAAAGAAATCTTTCTTCTTGAAAATAAGGGCAATAGTTATAAAGAGAGGAATTTTTTCCAATCTTGCTAGCACTAATTGTTCAGAAAAAAATATTTTGTCTGTGTTTTTTGCAGAAAATTTGACTTTTTTCTGTTAAATTACACACAAGAAACAAAACAATAAAAAATACCAGCAAATATCAATCTACAAAATTCTTAACTTCATCTGTTAATATTAAGAGAAACAATGACAAAATATAGTATGTGTGATGTGCAAATGAGTAGAGGATACAGGAAAAAATAACATTAAAACGATGTTCACACATAAAAACCAGAATTCTGAAACCAAACGCCTCTAAACTCACTTACGTGGAACTTCTCCATTTCCCCAGACTTTCTGAAAAATATTTGTTGCGAGTCAGTTGAAGGGCTTTGTGTTATCAGTGCTCTCCCTCCCCTCTGAGAGGCACTGCCCTTTCGGAGCAGGGCATTCAACTCCAAACTGTAATTGCCATCCATCAAAAGTACTCCAGAAAGGAAAAACTCACTTGGTCAACCTGAACCACCCATGGGCAGTGGCCTTTCACACACTCCACATTAGCCCTCCCAGACCTGGCAGGCAGCATCCACAGCACTGTCCCTTTGCAGGAGCCAAGCAGAGCCACAAGCAGCATTTAACACAATTATTACAGCATCATGTACACATTTTTGAATAAAACTACTCTTTAAGGTAAAATACAGTAAACTACTTTGGCTAGAGTCAATTGCTGGTGACTTTTCCCTACAACCCTTCACTAAAGTTTCATTTCAAAGCTTAAAACACAAAACAAATATGCTGGATACCTCAAAGGCTGAATGTAAAACACATCGGTGGATTTTGTGATTTTTTTTTTAAAGGCCTGGCCAAGTTTTAATGGGCTGTCACACACGAATGATTATGAAAGCACTACAATGAACTGAGCTGATAAGCTGATCTGATCGGAATTAACTGCATGTGATTGCTGCTTTGAAAAGCTGGCCTAAAGAGGCAGCATTGAAAGCAATCTCACAAGTCACTGGTACCGCTTGCCTCAGCTATAAGTAAGCACAGATGGTGAGAAAAGTTAATTAAGAGACATATTTGTTTGGAGGTTTGAAATTTCCACCCTCTCTTCTCCAAAGAAGCCAAGCCACAGTGAAAATGTGTTTTACGTTTGCAGCCTAATAAGTTCATGTTTTTGAGGCTCTGTTCCTGTAGATGGAGGTAATAGATAAACAGAATAAATAATTTATGTCAGCAGTTAGCATATGGATTTGCAGCTGAACACTAAGCTACTCATTGCACCTGATAGCTACAACGTCTCGTCAATTAAAAATATTCCTTTTCCCACAATCCTTCATTACTTTTCTCCTAACTGGCACAGCTTCTCTCTCATGCCACAACTGACACCTAGCAATGGAGATGTCATCCTTTTCATTCTCACTTTAATGAGAATGCCTCTTCATTTTACACTCTCACTTGTTCCTGCAGTATTTCGTAAGGAACATGTCAGCAATTACATGAAACAGCCTATAGTGATACACCTCTCTTTTACTTCTGGTTGGGAACTTTCTTTCCTACTTCTTTCCAGCCCGCACTTGATCTTTCCCAGATTAACTAATGGGTGTCCAAAGCTGGGGCTATCACCAACTTTAGAAGATCAAAATACATCCTTTACACTTTATATACTGTAAGACTCTAACCATAAAGTGACATCTGGCAGATATTTTGCTCAATGGTCCTTCAACAGTGTATGATTTCTTGGACCCATTTCCACTTCTTTTCATCCATTTTCATCTTTTTTTCATCATTACAATGACAAGGGCCAGCAGCACCAAAGAAATACTGGCTCAAGAATGGCAGGGAGCAATCTCACATGAAAGGCCTATGAAGGTAAGAAAGGGTTAACACTAAGGACACAGAAAACCAAGACTTCAGAACTTCAAGTGTAATTGAGAGGTTCTTAGAGAGACACTTCCAATTCATGCCGACTGTACTATTTATTTCCTTTCCCATCATTGCTGATTATAAGGATGTGCATGTGCAAAAAGAAGTTTCTTCCTCTCTAATCAGACCAGCTCTACTCCACGAATCCACAATCCACTGTTCGTGACATTACAAAATGAATCAGGCAGGAGGCTCAAGTCAGATCAGAAAGCGACAGCTTTTGTTTAAACAGATATCTCGGAAATTAGTGATGACAGTATTATACTGCATAAGCATTTCACTCTTGGCACTGTCTCTTTCTCTAAGAGAGGTGCAACAGAATTACTCACTAGAAAAATCTTAGTATTAAAAAAAAAAACAAACCGAACTTGACTGCTGATCTGCTCTACTTATATTTCTAGAGAAATAAAGGTCTGTTTTGAATAGGACACCCATGCTATGTATTGAATACTTCCCGATTTTAAGGAAAGATGCTTCTTAAAACATTATCTCTGCATTATAATGTATGGTCACATCATTTATGGTCTATCCTACGAATTTGGTATGCATCAGTAAATTGCTTCTGTCAGTCTTATTTTGCTGTTATAGAACCAACTTTGAGTAGAGCATTACACTTATAAAAATGTGTTTCCTAATTAGGTTTACATTTCAGAGAACAGGATCACATCAGAAAACTAGAGAGTGACAACCAACTCCAGCCCTCCACTGAGAACCTTCCTACATCATTCTGCAAAGATTTTAGCCAAAAGCTTGATCTGTGTTATATATATAAATATATGTATGCTTAAAACTAATAATTTAGCCATTATATATATGTATACATACAAATTGATAATTGTATCTCACATCCCCAGGTGGTCCCTAAACATTGTACTACCTAATCACATAAAAATGGCAGGTTTTCTAATTTTATAAACGTATACAAAATAAGTTGTTAAAACAGTCAATCACTGAGAGCTCACTACAGATGTTAATCCAATTTGTGTGGTAATGATCAGAACAGTCAGTTTACATAAAGCATTACAGCTGTGCAGTGCTGCAGTCCGGCAGTTCTGTCATCAGCAATGAGGCTTACCTACCTGGAACTGGAAATTTTTCCGATGGACTCTGCATAGTCATGCTGACAGTGAGTAAGCCCTTCCATTAGAGTTGTCCACTGTGACAGCCTTGCTCCCTTTCTGCTTTTCTGTCCAAGGATTATCAGCGGAAATGTGAAAAAGGAGCTACAGCTCCTTCTACTGAGTCTTAGGATTTCTAAGATTCAAGATCTGAGATCCTACCAGGGCTCAGAGAAGTGAGTGGAAGAATGCCAGTAGTATCTCATAGCACTCTGCATCACTTTTTTTTTTCTAATTCTGCTTTTCACATTCCAACTAACAGCATAATTTCAGAAGCAATCACGCATTTAAAGAAGCCGTAGAAAGAAGTCTGGGGACAGGCTGTTAGAATGGGGACTGCTAAGCAAACTGATTGTCTGATCCATATATGACATCTCAGCTGTAACAGCTTGTAAACATTATGGGTAGAACTCCAAATAATAACTCTACAGATTTAACCAATCATGCTTTGAAGGCTGTCACTGATCTAGCGGAGCATGACCAAATCCTGTTAGAGTGCAGAATAGATTCTAGCTGGAAGTCTTACAGACACTGGGTTGGGTACCTAGATAAGGATTTCAAAGACATCGCGCATGCTACGGAGATGTCTGCACATGGAGAAATCATTACAGGCAACTAAACTCATCATCCTGTGGGCATACAGCAACGGTTTCAAACCCTGCAGGGTAACACACTCTGTAACAGTTCTGTCTGCTTCATCAGGGAATATCGTATGGCCAAATTCCTTCATAAGGACTGACTTTTACACAGGTGAGCTCGGCAGGTATCTGAGGCTGCTACGTGAATATCCAAGAAAAGCTTAAGAGACTCCCTTGCAATATCAGCTGGAATAGTCCAAAGCTGAGGAGATCTGTGTTTGTTTGCCCACTTTACATATGTATTTCTTTAAAATGACAGCAGAGTCTAAGTAGTCATTTGTTAGAATTAATGCAATGGACAAGATTTCTGAAGATCTGTGAAATTTCATCATCTTTCCAGCAAAATGTGGAGAAAGGGAAATGAAGTGAGTCTTTGAGACTTTTGAAAAAGCATGAGTAGGAAGCTTGTGTAGATGTGAAAGTGCTCAAAGGGCACTATCACTCAAAGGTTCCTATCTTGCCTGGCAGGGATAATAATAATTACTTTGTTTATTTTTTATCTTCCTGTGTGAAGAACGTTCAAGAGAAAAGCACGTTAGATGAATAGGTGTCTTCTCCTATTCTGAGCACTACCTGCTGTATTTTTCTGGCTGCAAGCCTCTGAATGTGAATGCCAGGGGAATTTCGAGCTCCTAATATCAAAAATCATTTACTATGTAAGGACCATCTACCACATTATCATTTATATTAGTATACACAGATCCTGCAGGGTATCCTGCTTCCCAGTATAGCTAGAAATTAGCACCTTCTTGTTTGTTCAAAAACTGCATTGCACTGTTGACTGGGATGATATGCAGTCTATTTTTCCCTTAGATAACTCAAGAGCTGAAAAATTACCCTGTTTAAACAAACTTCCTGTTCTTTTCTCTCTTAGGGTGGAAAGACTGCTTTTAATCAATGATTGCAGCACTATGGAAGAGAGATGCCAAGTGTGCTCTCTGATAAAACAAAATAAAACCCCCACCTTTGGCTCCAGCATATTTCTCAGGACCAGCCAGAGTCATAAGGGTCTCTCAACACTGTACTTTGTACAATATTTTTGCTTTCATTTAGATGAAAAAAAAAAAAAGGAATTAGAGGATTGATTTTTTTTTTAAAGTTACATTTGGCCCAATTAAAATGAATCTTTTTTTTGTCTCCTTCAACTTTTCTCCAAACAGTAGAGAAATCCAAAGCTTTTCTCTTGGTGCTGTCTTTGGGGACTAATATCTTTAAGTACTTCAAGGGCAGATCCAACTCCCTGACATTTGTCTGCCTTGAACTTGCAAAGCGCTTGTAAGTTTGTTAGCCTCCAAAGTGTCAAGGAACTGCAATGATCTTTAGACATATTCCATGTGGGAGGTTTTGCAGAAACAGCTTCACACAGCTCTACAACCTACAACTTGTTCTGGTGAACCTGTGTCAGATGAGGGCAAATAAAATCCTCTGAAGTAAAGCAGATATCCAGTTGAGCATGTAATACCGGGAAGATTCACGAATAAAGGAGCTCCCCTGAATCCAGCTTTTATTGTTGTCATTTGCCATAAAAAGGTTGGTTTGAGCCCAGGTTAGACAAACACAAGTTAGAAACAGGAACCAGACTAATTCTAACTTTATCATATACAATGAAACAGATATTAAAGCAAATATTAAGGCATCGTTTTTTTCTTGGAAACTTGAACTTCATTTGATGCTGCAGGAGGGAGGAGCTGAGTTTGCTGGAGTGCTTTGCCCAGGCCCTGCTTATGGACTCACCCTCAGAGAATGCAGAAGTAGGGAACGTATGGAAAAAGTGTGTGATCACAATGGTAGGCACTGCAATGGCAGCTAACCTGTTACAGCCTCTCACCACCAGCTTAAGAAATCTGTCCAATCTCTGCTGATTAGCACTGCAACAGAGCTCCTCAGATGAGCAGGAGCTAAGAAATGTGCCAAGTTTTGTAAACATTTGAACCCGGGGACACTGAGGGCAGGAGTAATCAACCAATCTGCACAAAAGTTTATGCAATTCTGCAAATTCTAAAATCTCTACCTTCCAGTAATCAGATAAATCAACTTCCAGACTAATGTATCATTTCCAGTGACTACATATTAAGATGTTCAGTGAAAACAAATATGGTACAGATTGTATATGTACAATATACAGATATTGTACTACAATTGTAGCAGAGCTACCCTCAACTTCAGTCTAAACAAAGGAAAGAGGAACTGTGGAAGCAGATTGAAAAAGACTGAAATTTCAATTCAAATGTTAAGCTCTCTTCCAGGAAGTACAGCATTCTTCTTGTATGCTCTTTTGCTTAGCAGAGTCAAAGCTTGACTCACAGAGGGGGTAGTGTTTATTCTAAATGATCAAAGTTAAGGAGCAGTTTATGATTTGGATACCCACAGTTTAAGATAAATTAAGCTGTAAAGGGACTCTTTTTGACCCATCATTCTAAACAAGGAAAATATCTGTGCCCTTCTGATGTCAAATACCTTTTATTTCTTCACAACAGTTTTTATCATTTTCAATGACACCATAATGGAAGTGAGCAAACAGAAGAATCCATAGAGATGTTTGATTTATTCTGAGAACTCACCACCTCAGAAAAGAGATAAGATTTTACAAATTTATTCCTGTCCTTTATTTCAATTACCATGTTAATGTTCGAGACAATTCCTAACCCAAACTTCTGGCCAGAAGTCTGTTGGCAGGTAAGAGCGAAATCTAAATCAAATCACAAAGATCTTGCATGGCACAATTTCTGTTCTGTATCAAAAGCCGTACTTTCCTATTTCCCTCCAGGAATTCACTATAGGATGGCAAAACTTCATTAGGTACACATGGCAGGAGGTTAAGATGCTCCTCCTTTTAGGAGTTCTATAACCAAATGTCCAAAGCTAAGTACAAATCCAAACATTAAAACAACAAGTGTGTAGTGGTGAAAAAAGGAAGATTGCTTACACTAATGAGATCCTCCCCCGTTAACTCTCTCAGGGTCTTTCAAAACCAGAAATTACAAGAATGAAAGGGCTCTGCTATAAGCAGTCAACAATACCAATATGACAAAACTCACCATCAACCTGTAGTTGTGACCCTTTTATGACTGTCAAATTAAAACACACAACAACACTGAATCACCCCTCCCCATTCTTTCTGGCCACCAGTTCATGCAATTACAGAAGACCAGTAGTCTTTGCTTAGCAACAAGATTGCATGTTCACCACTGACCACATTAATGATAAAGTAGTGAGTCTAAACAAACCTAATGATGAGAAGAGATGCTCTCCTTCTCTGACTAATCCACACAATTTAAAATGTCTGACATAGAAAGAATAATTCATTCATCTTACAGGCCCTCTAGAAACAGAAATTAGGCCATCTGTAATATTGCTTTTCAGACCTCATCTCTGACACCAAAACCCAGGCATACAACAATAATTTCATGCAAGGAGAAGGAATGCTAAACTTACAAAAATATATGTATTTGTACTGAGCCATAAAATTTTCACATTTGTTTATGTCTAAGACTCATTCTAATAAATTTTTAGAGTTAGGGTTAGTACATGTGAGCTGTTCTGACTGCCATGGGACATAAAGAGCGCTGGAGAAGGGTGCTGAGCCATCAGCCCCTGAGTGCCTCCACCTCCCAGGGAATCACAGAGCTCATTTAGGTAACTGCAGAAAAGGTTTTCATTACTTACAGCAGGATGTCCAGCACAGTAGGTGTAGCTAGCATGAGACTGGTAGTGCAAGCTTGCTCTTGGAAAGGTGTATGTATTCCAAGCGGGTTGGCTGCTATTCCACTGGGAGCTAAAGCCAGGGCTCATGGTCACTCTCGATTTACTGTTTTGGTACGTTCTCACTGTGGAGCTGGACTATCAAAAAAGAAAGAAATGCAACGTAAAAATAGCTTTTAGGGTAGAATACAAATAATGCAGCTGTAAATCATCATTGTGCATACATATCATGCCATATGGTCTGGAACTAACTTGAATGTTCCCTGTAAGGAGCTGGGAAAAGCAAAAATGGATTCTGCCAAAGATATCAGTGTAGGAGCTATGTCACTGCAATGCCCAAAAGGAAGACTGATGACTGTTAGACTTCAGGCTGGGACATAAATCAAATGGACAATCGATAAGTGATAGAAGTAAGGGGATGTTCTGAAAATGTGTAGAAGGTACAATCCCAAGATTAATCGTAGAAACTTCCACATTTTTTTATTATATTGATGTTTATTGAACAACTGATCAGCTATGGCCATTTTACAGTAAATGGCAGTTTGGGGGCCAATGTTTAGATGTATTTCTTCAAGATTTGAAATCCCATCAAGTGGCTAGCTAAGGCCAAGCCATCACAAAGCTACATTTCAAATATGCAAACTTCTAAGCACACTATGAAATCTCATGACAGGTTTTAATTACTCAGAAAAAAAAATTCCAAAATATTGAATTGTATTTTTTAAAAATTCAATAATTTCATCTGAAAGTAACCGGGACTACAGATTTATAATTCACATACATTCTTTCTGTCCTTCTCTCATTTTACTTTAATTCCAGCTTTTTGCTTCTAGTCCTTGTTTTATAACAAAATATTCCTGCACTGTTAGGGGTGGTTTATTAGGGCAGCAAAAAAAATCAGTTTTCAAAAGAGTAAAAGATGCATAGGAGTGGATGCATTTTTAGCAGGTATTTAGGTTGGTCTTCAAAGACATGCAAATGTACTTTTTACTCCATATTCTGCTCTTCATTTGGATTTTGCTTGCTTTCTTTTTATTGGCAAAGGTGTTCTAAATTTCCCATGCAAATTTACCCCAACTAATTGTAATTATTATAAAACTAAACCTGCTCTTTTTAGAGCATTAAATTTACAGTGACCTTGTTAATACAGCGAAAGCTCAAGAAATACAAACACAAATAATATTTCTTAGAAATGCTTATAAATGTCCCTGTTAGCAAATTGATGCTATCAATTTCAAAAGCTATACTCAAGAATGACACTTCATTTATTTTTACCCTCCTTTCAAAGACAACTTTTATACATCATACGTGTAGCATTAACCAAATATCAATATGGGCCACCATCAAACAAGGTGTTTCACACGATCCAAGACCATCCTTACCCTGAAGTGCTTACAAGATAAATGAGAAGGTCAGAGAAAGGATAAAAGAGCAGAGTCTGGTGTAGAAGCATGGAAAACAGCTTCATAAACATGACTTTCAGTTTAATTTCATTGCTTCAGCTCAGTTTCACTGGGAGAGAATTAGAGAAACGTAAGGAAAAGAGGACAGAGAGAAGACATACAAAAAGGTTTCAAGGACATTTTCTAGCTGTAAAAATATATACCCTGTAGTCTTTCCAGTTTTTAATACTGTATTTAGATGAGCTGGTTGCAGAAACCACAGGCCATGCTGGCACGGGCTGAACATGCCCGCTTTATTTCATTTAATTTTCAAAAGTTTAAGTACACAAAGTTTGCCTCACTTATCAATTGCTGTATAAACTTTAAGTTCAAGAAAAGGCCAAGCGACTTCCTGCATGTGTTTATTTCCTGTGCCGCCGATTAGGAAGCCTGAAAAGAGCAGTTTCCGCTCACCAGCTCTCAGTATCTCGACAGATTCGCCTCCCGCCCCCACCCCTAAGAGAAGGATTCCTGCGGTGTGATTTCTAAAGATTTAACTTACGACTAGCTAAACACAAAGCGTATGAATGAACACTAAAACCCACACTAAACTCTCATTAGTCACTGTGTGTGACAAGTGGTTACTTTGTTCTTACAGAAGGCTTTAGGAAAAAAAAAAAAATATCTGCCCCTACAGTTAAAGGGGCTTATTTGAAATAAAACTTTTAGTATGAATTTAAATCATGACAAATCAAAGGAAAGTGGATATAGCTACAGCTAGGGGGGGAAAAAAAAAGCGGACAAAAAAAAACAACAGAGGAGTTTCAATGTGGTTTTTTTTTTTTTTCTTTTTTTTTTTTTTCCCCTTTTACCCTCTTTCCCCAAGGAGCAGAAACTGCATTCTCTTTCCTTTGACGTATTACTTATCTTTCAGATCACTCCTCAAAGACAAATCTTTCTTTCTGAGCCCTGGAAGACTTGCTTCTACATAAGAGATGAAGGCTAGGTTTTGTTTCGGCCAGATCAAGTAGGTTTTTAGCCATAATGTACTTCGTGTACATCTCTCCCCTTTACAAACATCAGATATTCAAGTGTGGCTGCTTATTAACTTCTCTTGAGAAGCTGATCCCCCATTGAATATTCTGTGAACATTGAGCTATTCTATCCTAATAATAACTTTGCCTCTTCCTATTATTTCCGATGGGTTTTCATTGTATGGACCAGTGGAAGGTATCTGTGGCTGATGGGATGTAAAGGTGCATTGTCAGCTGTGATAATTGTTAACTGATTATTTTCACAACGGCAGCGAACTCCACTACAGTAAGGAGAGATGTGCTACTGGCACTACACGGACATGCACAATACCTGTTCCCTTACTAGAGAACAGGTGCAAAAATGAGCCTGTTTTTTTAAACAGCCTGCCTCAGTTGCTGGACAGCCTCCTGTTGCCTGGGTTTTGTTTGTGCCCCACATGAAACACCCTCCCGGATCTGTCGCCGTGCTGGAGGCACGGCTCAGCCCCAGTGCTAAATCCAGGCACAGCGCTGAGCCCCTCTGCCCTGTTTCCATTCCTCCATCCAGCTCATAGCTCACGCGGGGTGCAGTAGGAACAGTGAGGCATTCAGAGCGCCAAGGACGCTCGGAGTGCACTACCTGTGCAGGTCACTCAGGATGCAGAGGCAGCAAGCGAGACCCCACAGACCCCGCTCTCCCTCAGGGTGGCTGGGAACCATGGGAGAGAGGTAGGTCCCTGAGAGGAGAGCCCTCTGCTCTGAACGGCTTTGGTCAGGGACTACCATGTTTGATAGCATAAAAAAAAGCTGCTCTCTTTCTGCTGGATTACCTCCAGAAAAAAACACCCAAAACACAGCGAAACAAAACCAAAGTCAGCAGAGACACTCACAGGATAATCGGTTTTGAAATCTTGAAGAAATCCAGGTTCTCTGCCAGAAAATAGAGATCTCTGCAATACCAGCCACAAAGTCCCAGGACAGCCTGGTCCCCTCAGGTGGCTGGGGAGCAAGGATGTGAGATCAGGGACTCCAAAAGTTGATGGTTTGAATTCAAGGTGTCCTCTGATCAGTAAAATGCTGCATATCTCGGCAGCCTTCTCAGCATAGTGCGGAGACAGCTGTGGGAAAGACCCTGGACCAAGTGGGAGAGCTGGGAGGGGACAATGATGCCCTGGGGCAGGTGCCCAGGTGCCGGCAGGGCAGGGCAGGCCCTGCGAGGTGAGGCTGGGGCCGTACCCCGCCATACACAGCGGGTCCTGGCCGGCTCCCGGCCACCCACCCCCCTCACAGCTGAGCCCTGCAGCCACGGCGGTGCTGCCTCTGGCAAAATGGATTTTGAAAAGAGCAAAATGCTGCCTGGGAGTGAGGGAAACATGCCTGCAAGCACCCCGGGGAGAGCAGGAGGAGGGTGAGGAGGCTCTCAGCCACTGCAGAGCCCACCTGGAGCAAGTGTGGGACAGAATCTACGAGGAAACCCATGCTGGAGGAGGCAGAGATGTCCTGAAGGAACTGTGGCCCACACCTACACTAGAGCAGAGGATGAGAATGAGGAGCAGGAGAGAGGAGCTGCCCATCTCCCACACCAGGAAAGAGAGAGCATCCAATCTCCCTGTACCAGCAGGGGTGGGAAGCAGGCTCAGGCTCAGGAACAGAAGGGTGAAATAGAGTCTTAGAAAAAAGCAGGGGGAAGAAGGGGTGGGTATTGTTATAATTTCCCCTTCCTTCTCACTATCCAAACTTATTTTAACTGGTAATAAGTCACTTTTCCCACACTGAGTCTAATTTTGCCTGTGAAGGTAATTGCTAAATGATCACCCTACCAAAGCTCATGACCCACGAGCTTTTCCACCTTATTTCCAGCCCTGTTTTGTTGAGGACAGGGAGTAAAAGAGCCTCTGGGTGCGTGTCTGGCAGCCAGCAAAGGTAAACTCACATCAAACTGGCAGGTCTTGTGGCACATGAGCTTTTACTCAGGATTTAGAATTGTGTCTCTTTCTCCTTAACTCTTGATTCCATCAAGAAAAGGAATCACCTCTCCCCATAATCCTAATGTATTATTTACAGCTCTTAGGTTGTCAATGGCAGGCCACCACTGCCACTTCTGGGACAACCCGGTCACCTTTTCGCAGAAAACTTCTGCAGGAAGTTATCAGATTAAAACAAACAAACAAACCAAAACCAAACCAAAAAACCCCACAAAAACTTTTGCCCTCCTTGTTATGTCTTGCCAGAAACAAGAAATATTATAAAACAAGGGGAGAATTTTCTTTTCCTTGAATAAGTCAGTCTGGTACCTTTATACCCTAAAGGCCTAATGCAATATAAAATTGAGATCAGTAAAATTTAAATGTCTAAGCATATTTTAAAGTACAACCTTTTTTTTTTCCTCTGCCTTAATTTCTCTGGTTTACAAGTACGGATAATCTTGCTTTAAAACTTTTAGAGTAACCTTCTCCTTGTGTTTGTAAAAGTTTTAAACAGTTTTGGACATAAGCATGAGTGAAGTGCAAAGTGTTATTAGTATTATTAGTATTTCTTGAGCTTAACTGCTTTTGGTTCTTAGTTCTTGTAATAGCTGATGTGTGAAGTCTAACAGTGGAAAAAATAGAACACAGTATTTATGGAACACTTTTTATCATCAAAGCACTGTGCACATTTTAAATGGTGACAATATTTTTGTCTGGTGCAACATTTCCAACTTTTAAAGAAGTTTATAGCAGATGTAAGAACTAGCAGCCACTCCTTTCTATTCATATGTGAATAAAGCACACCATTTGACTAGGACATGAAGCAAAACTGATAGTTCTGACACAGCCTTAGTCTTCACATCGTTACACCCATGCCCTCCACTCTTTTGCATTAGTGTCACCACACAGTAAACTAACAGGAAAACTACCTGCTAACTTCTGAAATTCTACATCACATCAAATGCAGGATTTACTACATCTATCAGACACCTTTCTGCCAAACATTCCAAGATGCTATGATTATTATTGGCTTTGGCACTCCAAAAGAAGGGAGAGGCTCAAATGTTCTCCACATTACCTCTTGACTAACATTGACTTAAAAAAAAAAAAAACAAAACCAACAGACAAGTGGGATTAAAGAGGTGTAAACATCTGAATTCAGCCTCCCACTACTTCATCTTTTAAAAGCAACTTCACAGAGCTATGATGTCATTTTCTTAGCCCACACAATTTGAGCTGGTTTCAGTCCCCTGGATTTTGATTACAGAATAGTTCTGTCTTCAGCTGCGTCTTCTGGGTTTTTTTTCTGAAAGGAATTGTGATTGAAAGGGTATCCACCCTCTTTCCCTAACCCTTCAAGGGATTTGACATCACTTCTTTTGGATGCTAAAATGATCACAGGAGATGGGAAAAGCCAAGGAGAGAAACTGCCATTCTGGAGATACTGCTTTCAGAAACTCTATATGCCTGTATTTGGATCAGACCATGATGCAAAGCACAGTCCTATGCTCTTAAAAGTTTGGATGCTTTACAAAATACTACTGTTCCCATAGAAATCAAAGGTTTCCTATAACCTGTAAAAGTAAGAAATGAAAATAGCTTCCTTGGAACATTATTGCAAGAGCTAAAATGTTGGGGGTTTTTTTTATGCTCAGAGAAAATATGAAACTGGCAAACCAAATCTGAAGTTAGTTCATCATAAAATCCACCTGAGAGACCTTAAAGATTTGGGAAATTGAAGAGTGAAGGTGGTTTTTTTTCTTTTGGGGTTGTTACGAAAACTAAACCTGGAAGATATTGCAGATTGTTTTGGGGGGTTTTTTAATAGCAGAAAAGAGGAATTTTGTGCTGCTACTTTTCCCAATATAATCATTCACTATCGCTTGCAAATCTTGTACAGCCTAGGACCAGATTTCATCTGTTTTAGTAAGAAATGAGTTTTTAATATTCAGCCATTGCAGATTTCAAGTTTATCAAGTTTGCCTCAGAACCTTTAAGAAAAAACTTCAGAGACATGACCAAATTTGAGAGAAACATTGTTTTTCCAGACACGGGATTGAAACTCAATATGCTCTACCTGGAAAAACAGGATCAACTGAGAGAAATAGCATTCCGCTGAAACCACAGAGAAATGATGAGGCTGTATTTCATACCTCGGCATACATGTAAGGTTACAGCTCATCCAGTGGATCCAAGAGCACTGAGAGCTTGCCCACATCACGCCAAAACTCAGGGTGTGCAGCCCATCTGCCTCCTCCCAGTAAGTGAGAGAGGAATGCTCTCCATGGGATAGCCTTGCGTGGCAGGCAGGCTCCCTGCCAGCCAGGTGAAGGGGACCCAGGTCTGCACAGCTGGAATACTTACAGCTGGGGCCCAGTACAAATGCTAAGTTGAGAGTCTTTTTAGGATAGGTCTCAAATAACTCAAGGAATGTATTCCAGAAGAAAGAATTTGCCATTCATTACTTTCCCCCAGAGTTGTTATGCCTTGAAAACAAAATATATATGGCTTTCACACTTTCTGGTTAGAATTGCTGTCATTTCCAGTGACAACACTGTAATTCATGTTGTACTTTTAACTGTTACTTGAATCCCAAGAGCATTTTTTTCCTGGGCAAAATATGAAACATTGCTCTTGTAGTTACAAGAGAGTGAGCAGAGGAGCTGAAAAAATGAAGGCCTTCACAGCTTGAGGAAGAGGCCATGAATAGGCTGGTTTTCTGGCTCTTGTCATCCACACCACAGGCAAAGAATTAGTAATAGGAGATAGGTCAGGGGCAACCCATACTAAAGCCTTAAAACCTCTTGGCAACCTGTGTGGGACACACAAAAAAACTTACTGTTATCTGGTGGTTCTCTAAGCAAGAGACCACTGGGTTTCAGTCAACTTCTGCACACACACCCCTCTCCAAAAGCACCACCACCAGCAGTTCTCAGCAGGCAAAGTCAGTGCAAAGGCCAAGTAAAAGTCTCAAGAAATGCTCCTGTACTTCCAACTGATTTCTCCAGAATAAGGAAAGGAATTTTGCATGCATTAGAGACACCTGTAATGGTTTTGCTACCCGTGTAGTGCCTAGCCATAGGGAATGGTGTCATTCATGCTTCTGGACCACTCACTTGTACGTCTTCCTTCCACAGAAAGGAAAATGAAAGGAGATTTTCAAAGCATATTTTTTTGTATTTGCTTCTCTTTGTTACATTCTTCGTAAAAAGTAAACTGAGATTAAAATGTATTTTTGCTAGATGGGAGTCTTTTTGGTCTAGTTTAAACCTTTGATTTACTTCTAAACACAGTGAATATCTTGACTCCAAGTAAGGCCATGTCAAAGTTTCTTCTGTTCAGAACATTATTTACTCAATCTATTGTGATAAATTTAAATCATAACAACCTCAGAAGGACACTGAATATGACCCTGTAATGGTAGGTCATTAAGTAATTATTTTCTGAAAATAAATCACACTGGCATCTGTTAAATTTACTCCAGCCTTTTTTAAAACATCAAGGTTACAATTTAAAGTAGTGAAGCATTATGTTAACCCAAGAAGAGCATGAACTGAGTGTCTCTAGTAAACTCCAGTAAGAGTTTAGCACTGGCTAAGACCCTTTCACAGATGACCTGCACACTTCTGGCTTCTAAAGGAGTCACCCACATAAAATAAACCACTCAATGCCATACTCCTATGAATGCATATACAGCTCATCTGTACAGAGTGACTGGAGAAAAGGATATTCTTCCACCAGCAGCTGTTAAGCACGTTAAGTCACAGAGCCAAAGGATTTGTTCTAGATCAGAAAGTCTAATGGTAAACACTATTATTAAGGAAATTTGTTGATTATATACAAAGCAAATCACTGCCAGATCTCCAGAGTAGTATTTTCACAAGGTCTAAGAATCCTTCTCTCATATGTGCCTGTTGCCACTCTTAAAGGAATTTTCTGCAAAATACACAGCAGTATTTGGGACTTATAGCATCCCCTCGGTTAACCAGAGAACAAAGCGGGGTGCTGCAAAAATTGAAAAAAAATATTTACTGTTATAAATGTATTTCCTTAGGATCACATTCCAAGTACACAGGGCTCTTCTATCAATTTTGATGTAAGCCAACAAAATGTTTATACCTACATCTTATTTTTCTGTGTAACATTAACTGCAACACAAGTTCAGGAGCTTTACAGATTAAGGACTGATTTTAGCATTTACCTGTGTGCCAAGTTGAGACTTTTTACAGACAGTTAACATCTTTTGGGAAACTCATTATTTTTTGATAGCTTGGGGAGAAAAATAATTATTTCATTAACACTTGAATTCCTTCCCCTTTTACAGTACCCGAAGGTATTTTTCACTATATTCTGCAGGATCTTAAAGTTTTTTCTGATGTATCTGTTTACTACATGTATATTGAATTACTCCCTGAACAATAAATCAACCACTGTCTTGGATACAAAATTATTTTCTTCACACTAGATCTGCAATATACAACTTTTTTTAGACAATCCCAAGAGTAACAGCTGGCTGACAATTTAAGCAGATCTGAAACATTAACCAGTGAATGCAATCCAGACTCAGATACCAGGGAAGAGAGATGCTTATGAACTGAAAAACGTCCATGGCACACCATCACTTCTACAATTCTACCAAACGATAAAAAGTCAAATTTCTTTCCTTGGCTGCAGTAGGGCAAGTGTTGATTCCAGCATCACATGCATATTACAAGCCTTCATGTACACACAATGCTTACTTTACTGAATGCAGAGCAGTTATGAAACACATTTGGCCACTGGGAAGAATTCTATAAATTCCACAAAACTAACCAATGTACCACTCTCCAGCTAACTCCTGTGGATGGGCTCGCATGCTTTTGTAAACCTCACCGTGGGATTAGGACATTTATCAAAGCTGTGATTTCTTTCCCGCAATGTTATATCTATTGTATACCAGGAGTTCTGCAGGTGCATGATTTATCCATCCTGTCATTAGCTACAATACCCTGCAAACAGTTTTTATTTTCTGCTGGAGAAACAAATACTCCTCCCATAAATTGTTTTACTGCTGATTGGTGAACAGGCTCCTGCTCCCTTGACAATAAAACAGCTTGCTTTCTCTGACCATGGAGTTATAATTTCCAGCACAACAATCTGAAGCTCAGAACCATTTCTTATTGAATTAAGTAATATAGGGAAAATTATAGCTCACTTTTCAATATCACGGCTGAACTCGCATTATCTGTTAAGCACCAACACATTTGATCACTTGAGGGACATTACAGACAACATAGCCCCAAAGATCCAGCAAAGAGAGCACAGCAGGATGAAGCAAAAGGCAGATAAATAGAACAGACAATATCATCTTTTTAAATTAAAATGAAAACCTAATATGAATTTTGCTACTGGAATCATGATTTGCCAAAGGTTTCCGTTGGGCTGAAAATGCTCAGTGAACATTTTAAAAAACAAGGAGCAAGCTGGACAGCCAGGAAATAAAGGAATAAAAAGCTATTTCTTACTCAGTGAAATCATACTCAGACGGGCCTTTCACTCAAATTAATTATTCACAGAACCACATATATCGTATATGACACATTTGAATGCGAAAAGGCTAATATCCTCTGTCTTTTCCAGTACTCAGCCGATCCATTAGAAATACAATAGTCAGTCTAACAATTCCATAACTTCAGTAGGACGGATGAAAAATAAAAGAGAAAGCAGAATGAGCTACAAAGAGAAAAAGAAAATAAGAAGACATTTTCAAGACCAGCTCTCAGGGTACTCCAAATTAATTTCAACTGCCTCAGATATCTGTTAAGTGTCAAATACAGAACAGAGGAGCATGCACATAGGGCTACAGAGTTGTCTAGAAAAGCTGCTTTTTCTTCCCTTAAGCTTTGGGCACTCATGCTGGAGAAGAGAGAGATGATTAACTTCTTAAAAGGGATGAGCAAATCATAACGAGGAAGTTGACTATAAGCTATAGGAATTCAGTGAAGTGAGGACTGGTTTTCCAGGATGCATCAATACAAGGTCACAGATTTCAGTTAAAAATAAGTAAATCTCCATGAAAGATGACATTAAAATTCCCAAAATAAAAGACCTAATAGGAATACCTAAGAGATAGTATGCTAAGGCACCAGAGCTTGAGAGATTTGCTTAGTTTTGCTTTTATTCACCTGGAAAAAAAGAAAGCAATGAAAGGCTATTAAAAGCCAAATAATTGCGCAGATTATTGACACTCCTGTAGTCTAAGCTAGTATGAAGGAGACACAGGCAACAACAAACAAACAAAAACACTATTAAGTTAATGAAACACTTAGTGAATCTCTTAACTGAAGGAATCAAGCAGCATGAGGCACACATGCTGAACGTCTGACCACGCAAAGCTTCTCTGGCTTTGGTCAGCACAGCATTCAAAACAATGGGACTACTCATGACCTCAAAGTAAACCATGAGTACAAGCAAACAGATCTCTGACAAAGCTTTGTGAAGACTACTTTTTGAGTTAAACACAGTTCTCTTGTGCATCACTGTACATACAGATAATATCAGTGAAATGTTTCTAAATATATTAAAACACTTTTACTATCAAGTACCAATGTGCATGCAAACAAGCAACCTACCCATAATAGTACTTTTCCTTCAAACTATAAACCTCTCCTTTTATTCCTACCAGCTAAAGATCATGAGTTTTACGGGCTGACTTGCACTTTGGCCAAGCCACAAATGTTTCAGATTGGCATTTTATACTCTATGAATTGATAAACCAAAACAACAACAATAAAACACCAATTACTTACATTTTAGAAAGCTTACTACAGTAAGAAAAACTCAGGCAGGTCTGAAAATAGCTTCAGTTTTCTTTAAATTACACTGCTGAGAAAAAATAAGCCCAACACACTACACATTGAGGGGCTCTAAGTGGAAAGCAGAGATCTTTTGAATCCTGTTGGAGGGTGCTCAAATAAGAGAAGTCATTGAGCCTCAAGAGAGGAAATCCAGCTGAAGCTCCTCAGAGCCTGGCATGTGAAGCTGTACTTCTTCACTTAGGAAACACTGACAGCTAGGGGAATAACTCAGTGCAACTCAGCCTAAGGGATTTTTTTTTCCCTAGTGCCCAATGGGATGAAGAAGATTCAGATCCTTCCTGTTGAACTGAAACATCATAAACTTGACAGGCAAAGAGGGGGACAGAAACCTCTGCTTTTGTGTTTCTCCCTGCTGTAACCAGAGCCCCCTTTCATATCCCCAAATGTTTCTTAAAATGTTAAACTCCAGATTTTAAAATACAAGTACATCAGTCATGTCCAGGCTGCAAGAACCAGATGAGAAATGAAGAACAGAGACTGAGGACAAGAGAGAAGATGACCAGAAACCACAGCAGAAGGCTCTGAGGATAAACAGATACTACCCTGTCACATTGTTCCCAGTTGGTTTAAAACCTCTGCTTCTCAAGTCAAAGCCTTTCTAGAGCTGATGACTGCATTTCCAAAGCCTGAGGATGGGTAGAATTTCTTACCACTCTGCAAGGACACTGCTCTAAAAATGCTAGAGAACGAACAGAAAATTAATACCCTAGCAATTCCTTTAAAAGGAGTATTTTGAATCTCACGTTTCTATGTCAGTAGATGGTCTCTGCAGCTCTGTGCTTAGAATATACATTTCAGGAAAATTTCCCATATAGTATATTCAGTCATACCTTGTGTTTCCTGACATGTATGGGTGTCATAACCTTATAGCAGAAACAGGAAAAAACAGCAATAACAAGATTTGTACAGAAGCTTACAACATTAGTTACCCTATTCTACCAGCACAGTTCAGAGTGACTCGTGGGAATATTTTTGAAAATTGCCAAGAGATATTTTTGGAGATACATTATTTGTTCAGTTTAAAATATATTTCAAAAATTCCAATCACCTATAAGTAGCTTCATGATTATCTAAGTGCAACTTTCAGTATCTAGTGAACTATTACTAAGAGGGTGAGTTAATGGGTATAGATGTAAAAGAAAGGAATCTCATCTACTATATCTGGAATAAAAAGATGGTTTTTCACCTGAAGAGGAAAACTATTATTTGGAAGATCAAAAATCACCATTACCTCTGAATCAGGCTTTTGGTCAATTTTCAGGTATATAAGGGGTATGAAAGCTTGTATGATTGGGAACAAACACAACAGAAGACACAGAAAGGCCTCTAGTAATTCACATACATATATGTAAGTATAATTAAGTGGAATAAAGAACAACACAGGCAGAACAACACAGAGGATGTTTCCAATTTTGTTTAAACCTAAAGGCAGACTAATTTTTTAAGGAAGCTAAAAGCAGGACCATGAATTAGATGGATTTAAGAAAGCTAAAGTCATACAAAAGCAAAGATGAGGGAAGTAAATTTGAGGAGCTGAATCAAAATAATAGAGCTTTGCTTAATCTCAGTCATCTATGTATATCTACATTTATACATCTATGTCTATATTACATAAGGGGAAAATGTTAAGATTAAAAACACCTTGTTACAACTTTTTGAACATTCTTTTAAAATTATATATTTTAAAAGAGATACCTAGAAACATTTATTTAGGAGGAAAGGGTAATTTTCTTCTTCTTATAACTGTCTGCTTCTAAGATTTTATGTAATGTGAATGCAGAAAGAGACAGAAAAAGAGAAAACATTATGGTCTACAACTTAAATATTGAAGAAAAACTGTATTCCTTATTCTAAAATCCAAATACATTTATGTCCCTATCTCCTGTAATTTTTAGAAATATCTGCTGTAGACCGTCATTATACCCAAACTGTTTGCAGATACTGCTGCACAATGGAATAGTCAGATGGCAACTGTTGAAGTATTTGATGGCATTGTCAACCAGTTAAGAAAATAAAAATTATTAAATGGATGCTGAATAGATGCTAGCAACACCATGATTTGAGGTTACCCACCTTTTTCACAGCTCTCTTTTACTTAGGCCATGATACAGAAAAATGCATATTTTCTGCATTGACTTTCCTAATAAGAATTGTTAACTTAGATCAAATTCATAGAACATACATAGGGTGGTTTTTTTTGCTGCTGCTGCTTAAAATTCTGATTTGAGTCAGAAACATCGTAATTCATTACAAACTCTCTAGAGAAAATATTAATTAATGCAAAACAATTTTATTAGTCAATGAAAATACATTTTTAGTTGAAAAAATTATTTTTAAGAAGCAGAACGTTTTACTCTAAAAAAGTAAATATTTTCTTGTATCCTCAAATTCAAGAAAAAATACACAGGAATATAAGTGCTATAAAAACAATTGAATTCAGATATGGTAAGATAAATTTTAAGAAATTATTTGATTTCATGGATCACATCTAGCTGATCAAAGAATAGCAAACTTGTTAGATGAAGCAGAAGATACAGTGTTTATCTGTCTCTTTAGCATCAGTCATATGATTTGACAAGATTTTGATAACCATTCATCTGCAAAAATTTGATAACTTTAGGAAGTGTCATTCAGGTCTTGGATGTCAGTTTTGTTCTGGATGCCAAGGTCCCAGGGCACCAAGAACCATAAGCATATGCACAGCTGTAAGCACAGGAAGAAGTCTCCAGGAGCTCAGAGGATTTGTTACAGTACCAGAATCATAGAAAAGATTTTCATTTGAAAGACTTAAATATCTAACGGAATTGATCCTGTGCTGAAGATAAAAACTTTATTTCTTTGCAAGAACAAAAAGATGGAGGCTTAGATAGGAAAGGGAGGACTTTGTTGTTTATTTTAAAAGGACATAAATCTTCATGATGCAGGCTATACAAGAAGACTAGAAAGATTAATACTCTCTGGGCAGGATATTCCACTCTTACTATGCACAGTATATCTTGCACCTTGTTCTGAAGCATTTAGCAATGGCTCATGGAACAAGAGATGTTTAATGGTCTGATACGGCCTTGCTGCATCGATCACTGCGATACAGCAATCAAAACCAGAGGGTGCATATGGCCCCATTTGATCTCTACAGCAGAATTCCACTATGCTAATCTCTAAAACACAGCATCAGATTATGCATTTCCCTCCCTTGTGCTTTTCCTTACTTAAAAATAAAGAAATCAATCAATACTGCTATGATGCAAAATTTCTGAACTTAAGGGAAGTGAATAGTGTTTGTCGGTGCTTGGCAGAATGCTACCTCTGTGGTAACAGGGTTGCAAATTGCAAGGAGCCCTATTGACCTGATTCTTTTAATAAACTAATTTTTGGAAAAAACACACACATTCATTATGTCTCTTACTTCCTGGAGGAAATATTGGTGCAGCTGAGGTCTGGCAACAGAAGACTCAACAACAGGAACAAATGACTGCAATATTTCACTGTCTTGCTTCTTCCTTCAATATTCTTCCTACTTCTATTTACTTTCTATTAGCGCTATTTTTTTCAAAAGGTGAGTCATCCACTGTACCTTTTTTAAAAACCCCACATTTTTGCATGAAAAATGATGATAGAACAGAAATAATTGGTTGTGTAATCTGTACTTAAACACTTGACTTTAGAAGTTCAAGAATTTGCAGACAAAGTAAGTAAGCAACTAGCATCTAAATTTCAATTATCACTGGCTTCAGACTATTCCTTAAAATGATGGGTATCCATTTCATTGTCCTCACGACTCTCCCATTCCTCTCTTATTGCCACACACTTCTTGTGAAACTTTTTCCATGTCTCTCTATTTAGATATTGCTAGCAGTTTATAGTTAGGTCAGTATATGTAGAATCCTCATCTGATAATTTTTATCCTCATAATCTGACTCTCAGGAAACAAACAACAATTTAAAGTACAAGCCTAAGTGGGCAATAAAAGAATTTGAGGTTTATAATGGCCAACAAAGCCTCAGTAACCAAAATGCCTGACGTGAAAAGATCTACTATTATTAATTGCTTCTGATAAGAAGCACAGGCATCTCCACTGATTTTAAGAGATGATATAAACTTTACTGATTTTTACTTATCTTTTTTTTACGCTTCTGCATTCACTGAGTTATGCTGAGATTGATACCCATGAATTTATAACATTTTTAAGAGAGATAGTGAGCTTGTTCTTTTAACTACTAAAACTTTAATGTATAGGTTGCAGAGTAGTTTCTCTAAGGTAGACTTTGCATTTTAATAATTATAAATTATTGTTATTGATATTAAATATTATTAAAAATAAAACAAAACCATCATAAGCATGTCCCAGCTGGACTGATCACAGATGTTAGCTGGGAAAGGAGAATTTATGCTGAAGTCCCAAACTGAGCAGCATAAAAAGGATTTCAAAGAGAAATTTTCAAAGAGAAAGATACTTACACTCAAACATGTTCTTGTAAGCACACTCTATTAGCATCTTATATGAGTGTAGTGTTTTCTAAGCAAAAGATCTCTTATGGCAATTTGACAAATGGAAATCCCCAGGGGTAGCCCTCTTTCCACTTAGCAATTGACAACTTTCCCAACAAATGCACAGTCCAGGTTTTTCCCTCTTAGCAGTACAATTTAAAGCGTACAAAGAGCAACGTGTTTGTTTTCAAGTATTCATTAAGAAAAAGGTGATAATCTGAAAAAAATCTACAGATGACCAAACATGGGTGAAATTTCAAAAATGGCAGAGAACCTGCTGAGAACACTTCCACACGGACTCGGTTATGCAAAGAGAGAAACCCTATTCTTGCTTAATGACATCTACAAATAACATTAGGTAATACTGAGAGCTGCACAATCACTGGACACTCCACCTAATATTAACTATTCAATATATAAAAACCACTATAAGTCACTGTAAAAAACAGTAAGTTTCTTCTGTTGAATATTCCCTAAAGGTCAGAAAAAGGCCAAGTCATTTTGAGTGTATTATCAACAAAACACAAGTTTCTTCCTTTTAATGTTACCCCAAACTAGGGAGAAACAGTAGAAGGTGATTAGGAGACCTACCTTTTTTTTTTTTTTTTAACTTCTGAAGGGGCACAATGAAGCATCAGTCTGACACCAGCAGATGCTAAATCAATGTTTTTCCCTACTGTATCAAAGAGCGAAGGTTGTTGCTGGAGAACACAGTTCAGTTGCTAAATTAATATTCACACCCTATTTCCACATTTCTACCCCAGAATGAGAAAGGTCAGATCACGTGGAGACAGATCTCGGAGAGCCAACCCCTGAAAGAACTGCTAGGAGAGCTATAGCCATGTTGTGTAGTGCGGAAAGTGGAAAGATCACACAATGAAGCACTTTGACTGCTTGCCAGGTATACCCTGTGAAATGAATTTCAAAATAAAGTTTTAGATTACAGACGGCTTTTCCAAGCCATTGCTGGCATGAGCACAACTGTGGAAAAGCTGTGACATCAGCAATTAGGGATAGAAGAGCCTGAGATATTAAGGGAAACTTGTCAAGCAGAGCTTAAAATATCTAAATATTTCTCCTAAATATTCGCCAAAAGAAGAAATAGAAATTGCTTTGGCTCTGCTTGCCTGTAAGTTTGCACCTTCTGGATTTATTTTTTTTTTAAATATTCACAGATACTAGTTCTGAACTTCTATAAACATAATACTAACTCACGTCTAAAAGCATCAGGAACAGGGAGGCTAAAAATAGAATTCTTTTAAAATATAGCATGTGGTGTGCCAGCCACACAGTCCTGTGAATTTTATGTTTGTCCTATCTGTCCAAGTAAAACACACTGTGAGCATCTAAGCAAAGCTCCTTGAATTCCTCGCTTAATGGTTGCAAGGAATACAGTTGAAGGAGTATTTGCCGAAACAATTAAGTTGAAGAAAGGAAAACATACACATTTAATGAGTGACAAAAGAGGCAAAGCACTTAAGTCCTGCCTTAAATGACCCTTATTACTAACCATTCTGGGGAAAAACATCCAAACTAGTAATTAACATTTTAAAACCTCATGTAATGTCTGCACAAATGCAGTGCCATCAGAAATGACCACTGCAATGAAAAGAGTCATATCATTTTTCCAGAAAACCCTGGAAATAGTAAAGAAGAAATGTATTGAATAAATTATTTCCTCGTACTTAACAGAAAATTATTGTTTTTTCCTAAATGCGAATCATTCACCAGCTAATGAGCCTTTTTTAAAGTAAAGCACAAACAGTTCTTTAGTGTACAACACTCAACACCAGGGACAAAAATTATCTGGTACCCTTTAACTCCCAACAGAGGATGCAGAATGTATTAAATGTAAATGCAAACAACTGGGCTGTTTCCACAGGGTGAATGAAAAATTGCCATTGGCACCATTTCAGGAAGGATTTATTTCTAAAAATGTCATCCTAATGTGCAGTACCCCTCTAATGGCGCCACCAAGCTGCTTGTCACTGTCTCCAACTCCTTAGTCAGGTCTTCTAGGATAAAGAAGTGGAAGAAAAGATGTCCAAACAATGCTCCAGACAACATGAGGTTAAAATCACATAGTTCCAGTTTGCTGCAGGAACTATTTCAGCTCTCAGCAAAGCTCACAGCACACAGACTTTGCCTTTTACTTCTCCTGCTGGGTCTAGCTAAGGATTGAGCCCCATAGCTGAATTTTGAGTATCCTTAAAGTTTGTGGATCACAAATTGTAACAGATGTCCCTGCTGTGCAGGGAGTTTTGTTTAAAGGTCCATCTGCCTGCAGACTGAAATCTGGGATTCTTTGTTCACATCCTGCAAAACCAGATCTATCAGGCCACTCACCATAAAAACACAGAGATTTTTCTGAGGGGTATGAAAAATCAATGTGTTGCATATGTGTTTGTTCCTCTAAAAAGAGGGGCTTGAGACCATCTCAGGGTTTGGCAGGACACAGTCTTATTCGTGTTGATGTTGCCTCCACAGAATTGGCTGCCTGCTGCAAGAAGGAAATGGATATCTGCACCTATGGCTTTTTTCTTCAAACCCCACATAACCCTTGAGTGCTCTGCACGTCTGGGGATATGGCAAGGGAAGGAGTCACCTCAGCATGGCTAGATGGAGAATGTGGGCCAGGCAGTGGAACACAGGGTCCAGAATGTGGTCATCTAGAGGAAAAAGGCAAAGAGACTACAGCACCACTATATTCAGCAAAAGGATGTAAATGTTTCCAAAATCTGAGCAAAAGAAGATAGTAATGATGAAATGACATGAAATAAGAATGGAAGAGAAATGAGAGACTAGGAAGGAATGAAAATCAGGACATGGGAAGAGAAAATAGCAGAAAGGGGACCAGTGAAAAGAGAAAGAAAAAGTATTTACTATGCAATCAGATTTCATGCGGAGAAGCACTCAATTCCTTCCTCTGTCCAGCTTACAATACCACTTTTCAGAAAAAATTCTCCACACTCCCCCAGGCAGATGAAGGGGGAGGGTTTGTGGGTGGAAGGGCTTCTTCATGCTCGCCAAGCTCCACTGCTCTCTTCCAGGTTCTACCATTAGATCAGTACATTTTGGGTTTTGGATGAGAAACTTGCAGGAGTGAATGAGATATTTGCATTTGAGCAGAACCAACCCCAGCCTAGGGGTTTTCTGAGTAGACACTCACCATACTCTTGGGAGAAGAGGCTCCAGTTTCCTTCCTTGTCTTCCTCAGCTCACTTTCAGCCCAGCAGCTCTACATTTCTTTACAGAAGTAGCACCTCACTTGTCTGCACATTCTCCAATCACCACCAGTGGGCCTATTTCCCTCCTGCTCATCCTCTAACAGCGTGAGGTTTTCTCCTTCTCATAGCTCTAACTATCCTTTTCACAGTACATCTCCTTGGCAGCTAACAGGCAGGCCCATAAGCTTGAGAAAAGGCTGCAGAGACAGTCAAGAAATTGTTCTAGTGTTCCAAACTGTCTCAAGTGTTGTCTTTGCTTAGGTCAGACCTTCCTAAAAAAGTCTTTATTGGCCTTCCTTTGACTTCCCCACCAAGTCATGCATAACTTCTTTGTAGCCAGCTTCCTTCCTCCTGGACCAAGTCCTGCATATGCAGTCGTGTCCAACACAGGCATGCCACTCTGTTTCTCTCCCCTGCCCAAGATCAGAAATTACACACCTCCAGATACGAAGCCATGAACTGAATATAGCAATTTCACAAAATTGACCAGAATTCATAGGTTATGACAATGTTTGCTTATTTGAAACTGGGTGCAATTCTTCTTGTGTCTTCAATTCCTTGCTATTTTAGAACAGTGTGTTTCACCTCTACTTAACAGCCAAAGGAAGTCAAAGAGTGTATCTTCCAGCTATTTCAGAAAACATTCAGCAACAGGAAATATATTTTTTCAGACACTTACAGTAATTCTTTGCCATTGTTTTAGAATCTGACATCCTGTTCACCAGTTTAGAGGTAATATATTAGAGAACTAAGAAAACAAATGCTATTACACACCTGGGAAGCTGAGTAATGCTATTCATCAGCAGAGGATTTTTTTTTAGATACATTTATATGCTGAAACCTAAGAATAAATTATTTTCGTATTTGTATCTTTGTAAAGTCAGTAGGTACTGGTCATAATAACCATAATGTGTCTTCTCCTGTAGAAGTATCACAGGTTCAATATTTTCTGCATAAAGTATTACTTTGTTTTCATGGAATGCCTTTATATTTTGTCAGAAATCAGATGCTCATGTTCTTTTTTTACTGGCAGAATGAGAGGGACAGGTCAAGTCTTCAGCATGGCATTCCCAGTTTTTCATGTATCAGTGATATGTTCTATACCTCCTTTCCAGGTTTATTCTGTCATTTTGTCAGTTTTATGCACTGCCCTCTCATTCACATTTGAAAGACGTGGAAGTTTTCTAAATTCTTTTAAATTTCCCCTTTTTTTTTAATATTGGGCAATTTAATTTTTACATTTCACATTAGATTCCTGTGTACAGTGGTCAAAATTTGATACAAGACTTCTTACGTGGCCCCATCAGTGGCAGACATATTCTTTATTTTTCTGCTTCTAGCAACTGTTTAAACTATTTGCTTTTAACCATTGCTGTTTGACCAACAAGACCTTTCACTGCTTATCCGTGACTGCACCTCCTAAACTGATAGTCAGATTAGGTTTGGAGAAATTTTAATGGGTATTCTCTCCTACTGATAGCTGGAGAGCAGTTAATCTCTCCTTCCAAGGAAAGACTCCACAGGCACAGAGCAATCTTTAATTGTTTCCATAGTCATTCAGTGTGTTCAAGATCCAAAAGTTGTCATGCAGCTCCATTTCCCATTTACACTGTTGGGTGACAGGCATGCTGAAATAGGGTGAGATTTTCAAGTACGGAATTTTTTTCCCCCCAAAAATAGAATATGCACACAAAAGCAGACACAGAGAATACATGCTGAAGATGAAAATTAATTCACTCCACTCAAAGAAACCAATAAATGCTTTTACAACAACAGTGAAAAGCTGACTGGGGTCTGAACTTGCTCTCACTAATGTCAGTAACAGTTTGATTCAATGGGAGCAAAGAAAATCCCATTAGAGCCTTTTACAAAAAAATCCTAATAAAAGCAGACACTACAAAGTAAAGGCCCCGTTTAGGCCTCGCTTACACCACAGCCATTGTAAAGCCACACCACCGTAGCTGGGGTCGGCATTCAGAGCTGGAGCTTTTCAGTTCTACACTTACCACGTCACAGAAAGCCAAAAGGAGATGCTGCTCTGAAGTGAGAGTTGCAAGGCTTCCCTGGCCGTGGATTTAATACCCTATTGTTAGGTTTACATAAGATCTGTCTGGGTCCCAATCGAGCATTCCCTGACACCCACACTGCCTGATTTATGCTGTCTTATTTGGCTGGTAACAGAATCAAATTGGTGACTGGTTTTGAATGAAGGCAATTAGGGTGCTTGATTGGTTTTGTAATTTGGAGAACACTACACCAGAGTAGAAGTCAATTGTGTAGAACTATCCAGGTCTTTAATCACTGGTTTCCCTGTGCAAAGAGCTGATACTTTACATCATCTGAAATTTATACCACCTATAATCAATTCCATTCTCCCCATTACCCCCCTTATTGCTTCCTCCCCTGCCCTGCACCTGGCAAAAACATTACATTTTACCGGAGAAAAATTTAACTGCAGCATGGCCAATTACTTCAAAGAAATATCCAAATTTTATTTACAGGGTCAACCACCTTTACAGAGCATCTGACAGCTGTTGTGACATAGTGGTCCAACATTTCCTGATAGAAATCTGCTGGGAAGAACTCGTTTAAATGAGAGTTAGGTTAAACAACAGACTTCTCTCTGCAAATCCTAGAAAGCAACATCATCAACAAAGACAACAATTTTACATGTCTCTTGGGTTCCCCTGAAAGACTGGAAATTCTCAATTGAGAGTTTTCTTTCTGAATGGATACTAAATATACAGGCTTCACAAATTCCAAAGCTGAGAAATAAAATTTCACTGAAGAGTTTCCTCAAGTAATTTTTTATTCTCAACAGTGGACAGGAATTGAAGTGTACATTTACACGATAAATAAGTAAAGAAAAACTCTGAAGAGTTACATGATCTTCTAGGCAATACCTTCTGTTCTCTCATCACAATCTGCACTCCTGGTATTTATTCAGAACAAGGCTGTGTTCTGCACAGTGGCTTTCAGATCACTAAGTCCCAAACCTTTGGGCCAATTGTCTGCTGAGAGTCCTTGCCACTGACCACTGACCACCACGGAATGATACCGAACATTTACCTGAAATATCAGTTCATCTTACACAATGCTGTAAGCAGATGTGATGCACTGAATTCCACTTCTCAGCAAGACTGTATAAGAAATAATCTGTGCTTCACTGAAGGGTGCCACAAAACCCCTGATCAGCTCAGAAGATGTGAGGCAACTTCAAGGCTTTCCGTAATGTGCCATAATTTTATACTCCTCATTGAAAGTCCTCGCTACAGCTGAACCCTGAAGCCCCATGCAAACCGACCACCACTGACAAATTACAGTTTGGAGAGCCAAAAGTTTTATTAGTAGGTAATTAAGTAACTAATTAAGTTTTATTAGTAGTTAATAACATGTAGGTTATGTATCTTTGTACAAATTCCCTGCATAGAGCTTTAATTTATTGTGATCCTGAAAGTCCTCAGATTTTAATAAAAACTGCCAAACAGAAGGAAACTCTGGTTCCCACACTCAAGTAAATAGCAAATCTTACTGATTATGAGGCAGTAATGAAACCATGTCAAAAGGTTTGCATAGCATGGAGTAGGTGAGGTTAGTTAGCTGCATTTAATATTAGTTAGAGTAAGCAAATTCTATTTCAGTTGAAATGATCCTATCCCTTGAAATAAAATATAGAGGAAAGAAGAAAAGCCTCAGATTTCTGTTTTGTATCATTACTTAAAAGCAACAAGGAATAACTGAAAATTCATTATCATCCTTTGGTACCGTAAGCAGCTATGCTGTTGCTGTCTAATTTAAATACCCAATCTTCCCATTCCACCTCACCAGAACACTACACATGGTATGTATGAGAAGAGTGATAAATTTGAATTTGACTGACTTTAACGTAGCTGCTCACCTAATAACATTCGCATGCAACACTACCCACAAAAGCACTTATTTAGACAAAAATTAGTTTTACCACTGCAACCATTGTGAAATTACTAACACATATTTGTAATAATCCCTAGGAGCATTCTGGGTAAACCCCCACAAACTGGACAGATGCTTTGATGGAGTTTCTCCTCCTAAGTGACGAGGTTCATTGGAGAAAGAGTGAAGAACCACATCCCTACGAGCTCCTCAGATCTCCATTCATGCCTGCGTGATATTACTGGTAGTGCCTGGAGTTGGCAGACCAGTACTTCAGATTAATTTGTCTCTTAAAAAAAACTCCCCAAACTGATTTGAACACTTTGTTGTGCTCATCATATTGACCTGAAAAGCAGTGCTTACAGTCCCAGCCTAGGCTTCCTAGGCCAGCAGTCATGGGCAGAAGGTGACACTTCTTCCAAGGAGAAAAGCACAAATGGGTAGAAGTCAGGGACCTGGTTGCAGTGTATCAGCCTTCTAAGAGAAACCCTGAGTTATTTCTCCTCTTGAGCCCATGAAGCAAACCTGAAGGGACACACAGCGTATTTGCACGTCTACAACAACTTTGCTGCCTTCCTATACATACAGAGTAAACTTGGGAACTCAGATTCTCGGCTAAAAAAAGGAAGTGAAAACAAATACAACAAATACTGTCCTAGGGTCAGGAATTCACATCTTCAGCAACCCACATCAGGGTCCAGCAGCAAAGCAAAGGAAGGTACAGAACTTTCCAGTGACCCCCCATTTTGCAGCATGTGCTTCAGCTGGTGTTAGAAACAAGGGAAAAACCAGGAGCTCTGGATGCAGGCAAATTGGTGACACACTACAAGCCATGCCAGCAGCCTTACCAAGATAACGAAGGCAAGACAGAACAGGATTATTTCCAAAACTGTCTCCAGACACAAGGAAAGGAAGGAACAGCTCCAGTTTGAAGGCCTCAATGATACCAGCCAGAAGCACAACCCAGGGCAAACCAAAGAGCATTGAGCAACAGCCAGCAGGAAGGGGAAACACTTCCTCGTGATTAGTGGCATATTCCAGCAGTGTATCTGAAAGGGATGACGGCAGAAAAGCTTCACATCCCTCCCTCAGCAGCAGGGAGGCTGGCTCCAAATCAATCAGGAGATTAAGGGACCCCATCCTTTGGGGAGAACAAAGGAGGAAATAATATGCCAGAAGCCTCTTGTGCCAAAATCCTTTCTTACAAGCCTCTGTTTGGGGGTAATAGGGATTCAAATATTAGGAATACAAACGAATGCTGGAGAAGGGAGCAGGAGGGTAAGAGAGGGTGCAACTCCTCCTCCTAAAGCACTGGCCTCCCCTGAGACCACAGGCTGAGCTGCAGAACTCCAGGCTACTAAGCTAAAGTGTCTGAATAACATCTGGATATAGGTATAATTATAGGAATCACTCTTTTAAAGCACAGGACATTGTAACTCACAAAAAGGTAGGTGTTTAATCCTAGCACTGCCCACTTCTCATTGAAAAATCAGACCCCCAAGAGCTGGGAGGTTTAGAAAAGAGCAATGCAGCACACTTGAGGCTGACTTTTGACCTCCCCTCTGGCCCTCTGGAACAAGGTGTAGAAGGAAGTAAGACACAACTTTTTCAGCCTGCAGTTATGCTCACAAACACTCTCCATGCCCCCTACTGCTCCAACTGAGTTTTACCTTCCGGCAAAAGAGCCATCATCCCACTTAAAAATACAAAGAATTCTCTTGACTATGCTGTTCCCGGCAATCCCAAAGAGCCACATTTTTCTTCACAGAGCAGTGGGAAGTACGGAGAGGAGGAGAAATACTGCTGCCGATTGATTCTAATAAGAGAACTTCAGATGTAGAAAAAAAAAATAGAAAAAGCAGCAATTAAAAGTGCTATAGCTGGGCAAGGCACCAGGTTTTTTAGCTATTTTCCCTAAATCCTAGCTCTCAGGTACCAGGATTCTGCCTGCATATCTAATGGCAATGGTGGATTCATGTCTTCAACTCTGACACCTTCACCAGAGCTATTTCCCACTTCATCCCCAAAACACCTCCTAACAAATGAGCTTTGCACAATGCTGCAAGGTGCCAAAATGACACAAAACGACACAGGAGATGGCCAAACATCTCCTCTTGAAATGGGAGCATAAGGACTCCCCTAAGACATGCCAGAGAAAGCTGACTTGCAAATGCTTAAGAACCTCGTCAATGAACAGCTGACTGATTCTGATTGATTTAACGAAAGTGCCCTGTACTGCTGAGGGGGTATTTACAAAAGCAGAGTTTAATCTAGTGAGACTGTGTTCCCACCAGAGCCAATGAATAGACAGGCTTGCCCTGGGCAATGCAGAGAAGGAAGTCATGCTAAAGACTGTCTTTGTGAAATGTTCTGCTGTTTCCCACCGTTCACAGAACATCCACTTGCTCACAAGGACCATTTCATGTACCATGTACCCTTTCTGGAAGCATTTATATGGTAACCTCAAGAACAATTAACAGAGAATTGTTTCAACTAATTAGAATAATGAATACGCTAAAGAGGTTAACTGTAAAAGATTCTCATTTCTCCACCAGCTAATGTGGAGCAAATAGCAGACATCGAGGAAGTACCAGAAAACACTGTTAAAGGTGAGTTTTCTGAGCAAAAATACCCGTAAGCCTCATGACCCAAACAGATTAATGGAGGTTCCCAGAGGTGCAAAGGGAGAAAGAAAAGTATCTGTAGAATGAGCTTGGGAACCCTGGAAAAAACTGAACAAGAGCATCCACAAGTAGGGCTGGATTTGTTTTGGATGCATCTTGCATCATGTAAGATGTGTTACTGTACACATAAGCACATAAAGGTTAAGATCATGTAAAAAAAAAGACTAATCCTAGTGTCTCCTACTACAATAAACCCTCTTGTTTTAGATTTTTTTGATATCCTATAGATTACTGAAACAGTTGCAATTCAAAATGAATGCATTGAAATGCTGTTAGTAATGTGCAAAGGGCACAGCTTTAGTAAAGTCTTCTAAAGGCTGCCAGAATATTGAACAACTCATACACTCCATGAGTGCTTAGTGCTTGAAATAGAGAAAATTGCCTAATTCCTTTTGAAAAACAATACAAATATACTTCAGAGAAAGAAAAAAATTTCAAAAGTCAGTCAATCATACAGACTAATATTATTCTGGATAATCAAATATTGGCAGAAGTCTTGCAAACTGACTCCGCTCTTACCACTACCACCAGATCACTTGGGCTAACCTGGCTACATTCCACAGGCACACACAATTACAAATATTTGGTGAGCACTACACATTATTCACCACTTTAAAAATTACTAATATAATCTTTATCTGATATTCTATGTAGATAAAATGGCCTGTAAGTATTCCACTATAATTTTTTTTTTTTTTTTAACACAGGAAAAATTCAATTTCATTTAGTCGTACTATTTCTATCAAGGAAGCCTACAATTTTCACTATTCCTTCCTCAACTGAAAGAGCTCTTGATTAGGGAGCCTACCCCGCAAAAAAGCAAGCATATCTCTGGTCACTTCAACTGTTCATTCTACACATTTGACCCTCTTCTGTAAGTATCTTCGAGTCTCATGAGTTTCAGACCACCACTATCCACACTTATATAAAGAAAAATCCTTTCATATTAATATCTTTCTTTCTTATAATCAAATGCAGCCTTCATTCAGCACCTTAAAAAACTCCAGAGTTCATTGTAGCTGGTCTTCAGGTAAATGTGGCCAGGAAGAGCTCTTGTCCATAAACAGCCAGATTTTCTATGCTGCATTTCCCATCCAATAGCCTAAACAACATAATTAGTCTATCCCTGCTGCTTAAGCTCTTATATTAAGACAGTCTGAATAAAAAGTGTAAGGGCTTTCCCTGTAGGACTGCTCTCCAGCATATCATCACAGGTCTTCTTACCGGCATGATCCAAAGCAGAATTCTTGCACAGTCATAACAGGAACAGGTTTTTTTTGCTTGCTCAAGTCCCAAGACCAAAAACTAACCATAACAAGAAACTACTACCCAAGGCAGCAAGAAAACACAAGAACTTTGATTATTCATGACAGCTGCCTGATATCCCAGCTATCTCTGCTGAAAGGGAAGGTTTCCCTGAATCATGGTTTACCAGGGTGGCTAAAACCTCTGGCCTCAGTATCCTTCTGCCAGTTCTGCTCTGGCTGCATTATTTGGATGTTACTGCTTCCAGTCTTCACTAGGGTGCCATGAGGTTTGTCAGAAACAACCTGCTGTGGAGAACAAAGCTCCATGATTCAGGAAGAAATGGATAAAGGAAACATTTAATGGACTAAAGCAAATTTAATGGAATAAAGCAATTTAATGGACTAAGCTCATAGCTCAGTGTCCATCTCTTCCACGAACAGATGCTTGCAAGTGCTTGTTACAAGTTAAACATTGCTTGAAATTCAAATCTGAAAATTCTCTGAAGGAAACTTTATGGGAACAAGACAGGCGCCTCTTTTGACTCTGAAGGGAAATATTTGAGAGAGCTTATCCACTTCATTCAATTCACCTCAACAGTGGAGATGCTCAAAAAGTGCTAATTAGACAACTCATTAATTGTGTTTGGCTTATGGATTATATAGCTCAATTCTGACTATCAGTTCTAGATTTCATTAGACTTCGAGCAGTCATTTAAACATTTGAGGAAAGCTACTTGTGGGAGCTCCCTGCTGTGGGGTCACGTCTGGGTATGGAAGACATCTGTGTGCACAGAGCTCACCTCAAGCCCACAGACACCACCAAAGGCAACAGAGAGCTCTGCAGCCAGCGAGACAGCTGGAAACCAGACCCATCAATTGATCGGCACTGAAATAAAATCTGTGTCAACTACGAGATCCATATAGGAATATCACAATAAATAAACTAGCAGATAACTTCACTGATTTCCAAAGCTACCAGATCAACACCTACACTAACCATCTGGGCAAAATATATTTGGATCAGAGGGACAATGAGGAAAAGGTCATTGTTTTAACAAGTATTATGAATATGCAAGAAGACAGACAAAACTAAGCACTCATTAACAGCAAGAGATGCCTCAGAGCACACTTTTTTCTTGGCGAACATCAAATGCAGAATTCTTTGTTTCTTCCCTTTCCTTTATTCTGAATGCAATACAAATAAAAATGAATATTTATTAGCCTAATTGCTTGAAGGCCTTTCCTCCTTCAGCCCTCTTACACACACTTAATTTTTTTATTCCTTGTCCTGTTGAAGTGATGTCATTAGTAATCAAATTTAAAAAGCACAATGAGTATAAAGAAGGGAGAGAATTTTAAAAGTAAAGAAATCAAAGAAGAAATTTAGTTGGAAGAAACAGCAAGAGGCACAGAATGAAAATAAGTTCGGACGGTATGAATGGGAAACATCAAAAAATGTTTTCACTTCTGAATTAGCTAGTTCCTCCCCTTTCTTGTTATTTCCTTGAGTCAAGCATTTTCACTAGATAATACAGTTCACCTTGAAGTGTTTTTCAGGGCAGCAGACCTCAAAGGCTTCTTTCACTGCAGAAAATTGAGCTAAAATGGGCTTGTATTACTAGCATTACTAGTTTCATTTATTGCTTTTCATTTATTATTTCTTTTATTTACACCCAGACAAATTCCAAGGTCGTATTTTAGAGATCACCACATAAGACTAGAGAGAAGAACAAGACCCAGTGATTTTTCCTGATGCTTGCACCGACTCATCCTGTGATTTCTAGACAGCGAGCGGCTGGAGCACTGTGTGATAATATGTAAGGATCTCATCGTGCAGAGAGAAAACAAGTTGGTTTTAAAGCCCATTGATATCATTAAGGATTTTACTAGGGATTATGTTACTGCAGCAAAAATTGCTCAGTTGTCTTTCCCATCTTTATCAGTTCCTCTATCCTATGAACTCTAGCTGTGCAAGGAGCATCTGTAATCCTAAAGGGAAGGAATAAACACAGACTGCACCAGCTCTGATCCTTCCTAAATTCAGATTTAGTGACCTGCTAATCTTCTTTGGTTAGTCCTGCTTCCTTCAAGGCCTGAGAAGCAAGAAAAGGAGAGATGGCCAAGACTTATTTTAGGCAAATGCAACCTGACTTTGAAAAAGTGTAACTATTTTAATAGCTGATGTACACCATTAACTACATCAGTAATAGCTCATGGGATAAATTCTCATGAAAAAAATATTTACCAACCAGCTGAACCAAATTCTGAAAATGGATTTTTGCAGGAACATGTTAACAAAGAAGAAAAAATACCTTCCTTATTGAAGTAATTATAATAAAATTAATTTTTTCAATACTTCTAATAACAGTAACAATAATGTCATCATGAGAGTCCTTGAAGTTAAAAATATGAAAAATTCTGCAGATGAGGGGAGGAAAAAAAGCATGTTGCAACCTATAAATCACAAATTATTGCAACATTTTGCAATATGATATTTTTACATTCATTTGCATTGAATAATGCGAATGAAGATGTAGACACTGGTAATGTGGATTTGTAAGTTCTGTCACAAAAAGTGTATAGTAATTAGCAGTCTTGGTAAAAACTCTTGGCCACAGATGCCGAATTCAAAAGGTTGCTCCACAACACCTCTTCTTGCCAGATGCAGCAATTGTCTCTTAAGAGCAGTGGCTTACAGTTCGCTTTGTATGATGAACACGAGACTAAACACTAGATATATCAATACCTAACAACGTGACCTACATTACCTACCAATTATTATTAAAGTAATTCATTATAAATACACTAATTATCTGACAAAGGTCCTTGCAACTTTTGAGTGCAATATATTCTTACAAGTTTGACTTACAAAGATTTAAAAGTACTTGGACACTACTTGTGTAAAGATAGCGCCATTCAGTAGTAGAGGGGTTTGGAGTTTGTTGTTTGGGTTTTTTTAAACCAGTTACTAGATGTAAGTGATGGGACCTTGTTATTGCTAGTTCATTTATGTGCACAACATACACCATCCTTTCAGGGAATTTAATGAACCATGCAGAAGGAGGAAAAGAAAATATCAAAGGAGTTCGTGACCCTTGCCCCTAAAGTAAATTGTAAAGCCTTCCTAGTATTTTTGCTGAAGCATCTTTCTATATTTGCAATATATCTACGCTAGAAGTTGAGCTGTAACGACCAAAAAAAAATTGATGTACAACTTGGGAAAGCTGATTGAGGTGTCAAATGTTCACAGGTTTAGAGAACGATTTAATCAATACAAGAGGTATAGGGCATGCAGTTTGTATTGCTGTAACTTGTCTCCTTTGAAGCTTTGGTGTTTATTTACAGCAGATTGGAAAGCTCCTCTTCATTTGAGCCAACAACCAACCCAGTGAAGTTCCCACGTTAAGGTCAGATGCCACTTGCAGAAGAACTTCAGAGGGTTCCATCATCCTTCTCCTCCTTTTGTAGGAAATAGCTTCAACATGCTTTAAACAAAAAGAAAATTACATATCATTCCAACCCAGAGATCTGGATCCAAAATACCAGAATTTAGAAGTCTGGATCCAGATTTTGCCAGTCCTTCTCGGATACGTCATTCTTCATTGCAAGCAGGAATAAATTGGGCAATGATAACATCAACTATTTGCCTAATTTTAGTTTTTAAGTATTTAAGCCCCATTGTTGAATCAAAAAGGCACCTGTTTTTCTTAGGACAATCTTTGTAATACCCCAGTAGCCAGCTTGTGCAGATAGCATATTTCCACTGACTTAGATAAATAGTTTTAAGTGAAAATAGATCATATCACTTCACACAGCAGTTTTGATTTACTCAAGCTGAGAATCTGAATGTAAAGAGTAATTTGGAGGTTAGGTTATTTCATTTTTTTTAACCTCTACTTATTTCCCTGCCATTATTTGTGGAACAACCTACTAATATTAAAGGGTTGTATTTTCAGCTTAATTTTTAAAGTTTCCGTCAATAAAATTACCTATACTTACTGAAAATTTTTGGGGGAAGTAAATGTTTCACTTTTAGTAATCATTTTATAAAATGAAAACACTTCTTCAGCATTGTATTTTGCCAAGAGACCAAATGTAGCAATAGAAGCAGATTGAAGGAAAAACTTTCATTAAAGGCAGAAAAATACTCTGGCATTATAATTAGTCAAATCTAAACCTCATAGTGCAATGACAGAACTCTTCAGGTAACAAAAACATTGCTTTAATTTATGTTAACATGCTGCAAAATGCAGAGACGTGCTGAAGAACCCAACAAATTTGACTCTAATTTTCACTCTGACTGATACAACAATTTGGATAAGTGGAGCTGTTATCTCCCAACAGGAAAATCAGGCACTTTGCAAGTAGAGGAAGAGCGTAGAGGTAGAGGCAGGACACAGCTGCGCTCCTCATACCGCAGAAGTCAGGATCATCCATGTTTAAAAAAAAACAAAATGAAAAAAAGAATCACAAACTCCAACCCAGAACCTATTTTTCTATCCAAAATCTGACATTTTATGTGAAATTGTTTCCCTTCTTGTATGTCATTAAAAACCAGGTAATGTTGAGAAGTGTTTGGTTTTAGGGAAGAAATAAGAAAATTGTATTAGCAACACTTCACTCTTCAGAAGGGCTCAGATTATCAAAGTTGTTAGAGTAAGAGATATATAAAAAGTGAGGAACATGAGATTGCAAATCTACAGTTTTTAATGAGCTCCACTACGGGAAAGTGGGTGGCTCTTTCATGCCAAAGCACCAGCAAAGAGCAGAGCCTTGGGACCATCCTTTCCAAGCCCAGTGGCACATGGGCCCCAGGGTGGAGGGGCTGAGCCCTGGGCTAGAAGGAGAAATGGCCTCCAGAGTGACAGGACTACACAAACTTCACTTATTTAAGAATAAATATTCAACAAACAGAAGGTGCCCTGTTATGCTCTGCTGCAACAGCATCTGAAATAGTGCTTGGCTGTTTGGGCACCTCATCTCACAATAACCACACACAGGAAATTGAGAAGCTACAAGAGGAGGTAACGAAAGTGATCAGAGGCATCACATGCCTTCCACTTTGGGAAAGAGAGAAAACCTGGAGAACAGGGCAAAAAAGGTGTATTAAAGAAATCACGAGTAATGTGGACAAGTGGCAAGGAATACAAGGATGGGTTGCCCAGAGAAGCTACTTGTCAGACTTAAAGCCAACAGAAGAAAGAGCTTTCTCAGAAAAAGCCTGGTTAAGCTGTGCAGCTCACACCGCCTGACACTTTGGCAGCCAGAAGTATGAACAGCTGCAAAACAGATCACAGAGGAAGGATCCAGTGATCACTGAGAAGGTTAATAGACTGGATGCAACCTTGATCTCAGAGCCACTAAGCCATTTATTGCCAGGAATTGGGCAAATAAGCAGCACAGCAGGACTGCTCTAGACCAGTGCTTTTCACATTCAATATGTATTCAAGTCTATACATGCAACAGCACTGCATTTTTAAGGGAATTTTCACAAGAAATTCTCCCTAGCTCTTTCCCAGGGAAATTTCATCAAAAAATGATATGTTCCTATAAACACTTCAGTTTTGACAAAACTGGCTCTTTCCACCTAGGGGAGAAAAAAAAAAAACCAAAACATCCAACCAGTTCTTACACTCCATGTAACTGAACCCAGTGGCAATTTTCTCCTGAACTGCTTTCAAACCTGGAAACATTCCAGTCAAACCAATGAAGACACTGCAGAGTTCATAAAAGAAGCTGCCCACTGAGTCACTGTGTACACGGGAGCTACATATAAGGTGAGCACTCAGTTATGTCTCCTGCTGACCAAAATACATTGCACCTTGGGTCAGTAATTTTAAATAATGAGAAGGGACGTGCAGCTTGTATTGAAGTAGATTTTTAGAAGAAATTTAATCTAAATTACTTTAAAAATGAAGGCTATCCTCTTTCCCTGCCTTAGTTTTCCCCACTGACACTGTGGCAAAACAAATACAACAAGAGAAAGAAAAGACACTGTATAAGAATTCTCTTTCTTTGTTTTACACAAAGTAGCTTAAGTACTATTTTTCAGTGATGTTGTCAGCCACAACAGGGATGATCTGCTTTATTAGAAACAGAGGGGACTTGCCAATTGAAGGCAGAGGTTCCAAGAAATATTAATTATTTATATATCTATATATAAAAAATGTCCTTAAACATCTGGTGCTATTCCAGTAATCAGCTCTATGTATGTTTAAATCTCTAGGCATAAAATTGAATATATATTTGCTTGATCCACTAAGGAATAATAACAATAAATAAATTAATAATTATAATAACAGCAGCAATAAAAAGAAAGTAAGGTTTTAGAAAAAACTCTTTATGAGCAGAAAAGAAAACAGCAAAAAGTCTCTTTTAAAACTACAGATGCCACAGGGTTAAAAAGCCTTCCTGTCTACACTTGGAACAATTCTAAAATCAGAAAAGAAGGAATGAAGGAGGTAGAATGAGGAAAGTTCACCTGAGAGCACAAATCAAGTAATCATTTCTTTGGAGCACAGTTATTTTTGAGGTTACCACATACTTTTTCTTAATATTAAAGGATTCTTAAGATCAAAATCTAAGATTTTAAAAGCTTTTAGATCTTATTTTTAAAAGTGACTCATCACATCAATGAGCTGAAATACAGATCTGTGTTAAAGATCAAAGAAGACACATCACAACCCAAATACAATTTAAAATTACAGTTTGTCAGTGTACCACCTCCAAGATATCAGCATATTTTTTTGCAAAATTATTAGGAGTTCCTTCCTCAGGGTGTGCCATCATGAGATCAGCAAGAATGTGTCAAAGTTACGAGAATACGCTCAACGGCATACCAAGTCCTCTTCATATTTTTCTTTCTTTGCATAATTCTCCTATTTTAATGCACTAAAAACAAGACCAGAAATTGCTACTGATGGCAAAATAGCTTACTTTGCTCTTGAAAATATCCCTGCTTTTATACAAGAAAAATGCCATAAAAATTAGACAAACTGCAGGAAGAAAAATATCCCATATTTTTCAGAGAAAAATGCTAATTTCCATTCCCAGTTGTGCTGAGGCAGTGCCAGCGATTGGCTCCATATGTTTCAGCAACTGGAGTCATATTAACATTCTTACAGTTCTTTTGCTTTCACATGCTTTGTCTTGGTTATGCAAACCCGGGAAATCCAGTATTTCTTAACACGCTCCCCTCCAAAGAAAGACCAATTCAGTTTCTGGCTACAGTGGTTTCTCTATCCCAATCCCAACAATGGTCATTTCTCCGGACAACACAAGGAGGTAGAATGAAACCCATACCCGGCTTCCAAAATATATTCTTTTTTTTTTTTTGAAATTATGATTGAGTGCATAGCAACGTGCAAAGATCACTTTTAAAGGAAGAGCATCCTGGCTTCTTGTTACAGCAAAATGTCAATAGATTCTACTTGTATTTTGTCTTGGAAAAAAAAGGCAAGCAGAAGTTTTCATCCTGAGCCAGTGATAAATGAGCAGTAAAATGCTGGTTGGGCTGAGACAAAGCAGACTAACTTAATAGCTGCAATTTTCATCAGCACTGGAATATGAATGGTAGGATGGAAAACCCACATTCCAACGCATAACACTGGCAAATATATTTTTCCAAGACAACCTGTTTTTCTAATGCTGTTGGCCACAAAGTCATTCAAGTGCACGGTTTTCTTCAGAGGGAGGTAGATCTGCTTAAGATGAGTAAAACTACCACACCAGGAATTTTACATAAAGAGTTCACCAAAATTTATGCTTCATCATAAAAAATACAGGACGATACTAACGAGGAGTGAATGCAATAGTTCTCTTTCAAACAATATTACTAAAAGTCAGTGAGTCAAATCACAAATCTTTTGTCACAATAAGACTCCTACTGAAGTGAGTGCTGGGAGCAGGGAGGTAAGTAAGAGCAGAGCATCAAAGAGAGGAAATACTGCTTTCTTGGATTTTACTGGGTAGCTGCTTATGGGGTGGTAGATCACATCCCCACTCCTAAGTAAAAGATGAAACACCATCATAAAACAGGCTGGCATGAAACAAGTGCTTGTGGTCTTGCTGGTATGGGGTTTTTCAATTTTAAAATCTGACAAAACCCAAATCTGATTCAGATTCCTATTAATTTAAAACAAAAATTCTTGTGTGAATTCCAACCAGCAATCTCACAAACCAAAGCTTTGAAGTGCCACCTAACCAGCAATAAAGGGGGCGTCTGTGCTATGGAAACACAGGGGAATTCAGAAAATTCCTTTCAAAGACAGAGGAATTTTTAGGACTGTGCTCCATTTAGAAATACCAAGCATTTGCAAAGCAGTAAAGAGAAGAAAAGAAAATAAAAAAAATCCCCTCAAACTGAAAGCAGAAACCTCCTCCTAGCCAAACCACAGATTACGGATAGGCTTTCTGACATGCATTTTATGGTATTTACTGAACTTAACTAATGAATCTCGCAAGATGTTGGTGACCGAGATCTTGCTGCAGCAAAGCCTTTAAAACATCTACTTAAATATAAGTCAAGTGGAGGGAATGAGTTTTGAGCATGCATCAAAGATTACTCGGGTTATAAAGTCATGAGGATATGTCAAAGGAACAAAGTAAAACAAAAGACACTAAAACTAATCAGATGATATTTCTGAAACACACACTTTCAAGACTTAAGTAATTTCTTTATAAAATAAACCAGGGAATAGTTAGAAAAGAGGAACAAAATCACACTAAAATTGTGAAGGAAAATAATTCACAACTAAATGCAGCTGTATCACTGAGGAAGAAAACATAACAATTACTCTTACATTCAACAGATCTTCTTCCCCCGCCTCCAAAATGGGCTGACAGAAACTTTGCAGACATAAAATATTTTAATTCTAGTGCCACATTTGTCAAATGCCATTGTGAAATCCTAAAAAATTATTCAAGTTCTGTTGGTTGTGAGCAGTGCCATTGCAGACTCTTCCCACCAAAAGACATCTGGGTTAAAATCATAATCAGTATTATGCAGAAGCATTAAACAATGTTGACAAACTGACTGACTACAGTTCAGGAAAAACATATCATCCTCTGCAAGTACTCCTTATTGTCAGGCTCTTGTACTGGATCAGGAATGGAATCTCCACTACCTTTGATTTCTAAAATCCCATACTCTATCATTTGCAACAGAGATTTGAGAGTTGTGTGTAAATCCTTTTTCATGTAGAGCTTCTGTCTATTTGAAACTACTTTAAAACATTAAGTACTAAGCATGCATTAAGAAAATCCATAATATGAATACGAACAGAAATACTTACCTTCAGCCAAGACACTTTGTAGTTTTAGAACATCTGAGGAACATGAGCCATATTTTGCCTAACCATCCTCATCCTCAATGGGGAAACAAGGGTGGAGAAAGTTTGAACAATTTTTTATGGAGCTGTGTGACCCTGAGTTAGAACAGAATATAATCTTCAAGCCCCCGAGGCCCTAAATCTAAGTTCAGACTACAGTGCTTCCCAGTGCCTTACTCTTCAGGTCATACATTTGGCATGAAGACAAACACAGAAACCAGACAATCCTTGGCCACTGACATGTAGGATGCAGCGCTATTACCATTTGCCTCTGAGGTCTTTGAAGACCTTTGTTGAACCTCCTTATCTCTCACTTTCAGTGAGAAGTTAACAGAGGTCCTGCTCTACACCAGTATCTTCTCACTTGATCACTTTGGAGATTATGGAGAAGAATGGTGCCACATGGTGCTATTTTAATCAAGTATTTCTATATCACCGAAGAAGGGAATCTGTTTTCTTCCTTTCATTTACTTGTTTGCCTGCAGGGGGCTGCTGAGGATCCTTGAATGGTCCCAAGACAGTAAGGAAGGCCCTGAATTACAAAGTTGCTACTTTCTGCTTCATCTCCCATAGTGGCAGAAGCATCAACAGCAGGAAAGCAGGAATGGAAGCTGGATTAGCAGGGTTTAGCAGAAAGTTTCACCAGGAGTCACCAACTGGCTCCTGAAAAGAGTTTGAAGCAAGGTGGGGGTCAACCTCTTCTAGTAGGCTACGAGTGACAAGGACAAGAGGACACAGTCTGAAACTGTTCCAGGGGAGGTTCAGGTTGGACATCATGAAGAATCTCTTCATGAAAAGGTTGTCAAACATTGTACCAAGCTGCCCAGGGAGGTGGTAGAGTCACCATTTCTAGAGCTGTTCAAGAAATGACTGGACACATTGTGCCATGGTCTACTTGACAAGGTGAAGACTGGTCAAATGTTGGACTGCATGATTTTGGAGGTCTTTTCCAACCTAAATGATTCTGTGGTTCTCTCAGGGATGACATCCCAACAGGGTGTATCCACTTTCCTCCTGTGTCCAGTAACATATCTACAACCTGCAGGACAAGGACAAGTGACCATTATACACAGGGATTCCCACACCGACCATAAAAAGGTGACAAGTAGGTTTTTCCACTTGATCACACCCACAGACATTACTTGGCAAAATAGATAATGAAATAAAGCAACTGGGTGACAGTAAATAACTGCTAAGGTGAACTCAGAGTCCTTCTGTTTTGCAAACAGTACTGTGTGCCATTAATTACAGGCAAGGAGAAACAAGAGTGAACCTCCAAGGCAGATGAACTTGAAGAAGCAGAACACGACAACGCCAGAACACTTCTCACTGGCAAAAGGATGATGCACAAGAGGGAGATACAAAATGCTCAGACATAATATTGCCTCAAACACTCAGCTCATCAATAAATTTGCCTGCCTAACATGAACACTTGATCAAATGCAAATATCCTGAGAAACAGAAGGCTTTACTAGTTTCAGCACAGATGTAAAAAATGTTGATATATTTCTGTATGAAACAAGCAAAGGAACAATAAGCCCCCCCGCTCTATGTTTCTAAGAGGCCAACTGTCCTGATTATGAAGGACAATAACATGAGGCTTAGCTTTTGCAGGCTTTTAAATTTAATTTCTTATCACCTTTGTTGATAGCAGTATCCCTTTTGTTAATATTTTAAAATTAACAAATAAACACACTGTTTCAGAAATCTGCAAGAAAGGGACTCCCACCCCGGGGGGTGGGAGACAGCTGTGTGTGCAACAATGTCATTAGGACTTTTCTGTCAGTAACTAACAGATCACTTCATGACTCAGTGGTCTGGTGGTCTGGACACGCTACAGTGAAAACTAAGCCATGAAAGGCCAAGCCCAGAGACTTCATGAATGCTTGGGCACCACAGAGGTCTGCCAGAATAGAGCCACACCATATTTCCATGGTACAGCTCCAAGGAAATGGCTCTTTTAGAAGAAAAATTGTGACAGCAGGGGACCAGAGGGACAGCAGGAGACTCCCTTCTGTGTGAGCAACAGCTTTGAGAGTGGGTCCAGCTTTTTGCTGTCAAATGAAGCTGACTTCTCTAATGGGCAACATGGAGAATGGAGAGATTCCCCCTGCCACAACTCCCTTCTGTATAGCTCTCCCCGAGCAGGTAATCTGGCCAGAGTTACCATGAAGAAGTCAATTCAAAAAGCAAATGCTATACTTTCGTCTGCACATGTAAATATTAATGATCTCTGACCGACAAACACCTCTTAACGCCAATGTAAGAGAAGCATGCAATGTTGTTGTCAAGCTGATATAGCACACAGCTTCAATTTCCAAACTGGGGATGCTGAGTAAATGATCAATTTCATACACTCCCACAGGAAGCCAAATTATTCATTCAGAATACCTTATTTTTATACATATTTGCATTTAAAATCTGTTTTCACCTGTTTGCATGAGTGGCAAAATGAAAGCTTCCACTTTCTCTGTTTTCTATTTATACATTAATTTTTTCCACACAGCAGAATGTATCTCTTCGCTGCTTCCACAAAAATCTTGTCAACAACCCACAATTAATGATACCATCTATTATTTCACTGAGATGAAATAATACCATACGCCTCAACAACATTTTAAATAAATGCCCACCACTCAGCACAAGAGGGAAGAGTGCGTAAGGCCAGCATCTGCTAAACCACCAGATTTTTTATACCATCCCTATTGGAAATACTGACCTGTTCTAATGAGATTTAGCAGAAGGCATCCCATGCAAAAAGAGGACAGTGGCTGGCAGAAAGGCTGCTTAAGCTCCCTACAGGAGTCTGTGCACGCTCCCATTTGTCAGGGTCACTTTAAAGGCTTTGCTTCCTACCTTGTGAGAAAGAAGGCATACAAAAGGGACTGTGAAGGACCACTTCACTGCCTCTTTTCCTCATTTCACTAACAGCTACTAGGAAGGGCACTGGGGATGAGGAGTGGAACTATGATAACCTATTACACGCCCTCTCATCCAATGCCAGATGCAGCGCTTGCCAAGGCTCCACACCCAGGCCGTGCAAAGGGCTACAGTGCCTGGCCAGGGACACACACACTTCAAGCTCTGCCTTCTTTCCCACTTGACACTTCAAGAACATAGGACAAAAGGTGCCTTGAACAAAAAGTTCTCAAGATTAACATTTTCAAACCAGCTACCTAACCCATTGACTTTTCTGGAGGATCTGTGTAACTTCAGTACATGTTGGGGGTGAAGTAGGGGTAGTTATCTGAGAATTCCAGCCCTAAATGAAAAGAGGAAAACTGGTATTTTAAAGACAGATTTCATGTGAAACCAAATGAGATAACAAACTCCGCTGTCCCCAGAGTTCCCCCAGTTCCCACAAGCCCAAAAGAGGGGGCTATTTTTCAGTTGAAAGACCTCAGGACCCTAAAACTCACCTTCTGGGTCTATCACATTTCACACAGGCCATTCCAGAATGGGTTGACATTTCCAACACGCTTCTGTCTTGTCTAATTGAACTGAGTGGTGCATGGAAGTCTCTCTTGAGGTTTGGGTAGGGAGCTTGGAAAAACAGAGTTGTGATTCCTGCTGACACTTCTTGTGAAGAAAGGGTAATGCAAAGCAATTCATTTAAAAAAAAAAAAAAAAAGTATTTTAAACATCTAAAGCATCTACTTCAAGAGTATGTGGAGACTCAGTCACAGGTCACTTCCTAAATTCACACCAAAAGAATGAACATCTGTTTTTGAGGACCCCAAGTGGCACCACTGTGGCTCCCGCTTAGGTAGCAGTTCACATGCAATCTTCAAAATCATTTAAGAATGTGTATAACCATTTGCTTTTCTCATATTTAGGGAAGGAGAAGCACAGGACTTGACAGCGACTTTGCACAAGGACACACAACAATTCCAACAGCCAAGGGAAGGACAGAACTCAGGTGCTTTATTCCTAATAAACTGCCTGGCTCTCTAAATCATTTTTTATATTGCCATTTCCTAAGTACACTGTGGCACAGCAAACTCATTAATTTACTAACAACAGTTAGTAAACATTTTCCTGTAACATTTCCCCAGTTACCAGCTAATGTTTCATTTGAAAACTGAAGCTTTTATTGACAAAGCCATTTAAAATGTAAAATGAATCATGCAAACCTGCAAACAGGGGAGGAAAAGTAATCCGCAGAAGAATTACACAGGGACATTTCCAAACGTGAGAGGGAAGGGCTGAGGAGACATTGCCTGGGAAGGCGAGCAGGAAAGGAGAGCTTTCACCTTTAACTAGAAGCAGCTGTTGTAACCTGCCTAACCCCACTGGAATGCACGTGCTGGGACCGTTTCTCGCCAGGGCTCTGGCATCGGGACCATGGCAGCTTTCCTGTGGGCAGGGAGCTAACTCACATTTCTGTTATTTTATCCCGAAAGAAGTTACCACGGAGACTGGCATGAAAATGGCAATAGACCAGCGAGACAGAGATGGAAAGCACCAGGAAAACAGAGTCCGAGGTCTCAAACTCCTCAGGCCAGGCGCTGGGCTTTCTGTGCCCGCAAAGCTCAGCTCCATTCTCCCATAGCAGCAGCCTATCAAAGAAGGTTTGATGGAGTAGGTAAATGCCAGCCATTAAATGTAATCTATCACAGCTCATGAACACCTAGTTAACATACATCAGATTGCCTAAGATGTATTTGTGTGTGCAAAGGTTGTTAAAAACGGCACAGTAAAGGTAGAGGTGTTTATTTCCCAGGACAAAGCACAGAATGCCAACAAGCTCTCCAGGAGAGTGTCTTGTCTTGGGGTTTTACTGAAGCAAAATAACACCGATCAAATACTGTTCTCTGATTCCCCCTATATGCAAGAATAACCTAACTTTTAAGGGAATTAAGAAAAAATGTCATTTTTTATGGGATAATAATAAGTCAATTGTTTCACATCTCTGGTTACTATGATGCACTTTGAGAAGTGCCAGTGGGAGCATCAAGACCCACCCTTTCTCAGAGAAGGACCTGAAGGACTCAGGAATACTTTAACCAAACCATAACACGCACAGGGTGGGGACAAGGAGAAGGCAGGAGATTCCATTCCTGCCTGGAGGTACTGGGAGCCTGCAGAGGGATGGGTGAGGGCCCTGGCAGCCAGAACACACTGAACCTGAGGGCTGAAATGTGTTCCCCATTCTGTTCTGTCTGGGCACTGCTCTTTAGAAAACATTTACATAAAATTCAAAGCTTAAAGACTCTGCCCAGGACAACAATAAAACCTGTGCAAAAATAGAATAAAAGAAGGCTCAGGATGAGAGGAACTTCCCCATGCATGGTTTCTTGGGGTTTTTTTCTGTGTGCTTTTTCCTTTCTTTTTTTTGCTAGATGAAGGCAGAGCTGATGAAGCACAGGCTCCCCACTGCTGAGTTTAGCCAATGAGCGCAATAGGATTCCAACACACATTTCTGCTTTTCAGACCCATTGTGAACTTTATGGACCATGTTCTTCCTCCATCCGCAGGGCAAATGCTCCAGGAGTGATTCACAAGCCCTGCCACTCGGTACCAAAACATGCTCCCCTGAGCTGGTTAATTTAAGACTGGAATTAGTCTCTTTGTGCTGACAACCTTTTTATGAAGGCAGCATAATCCCACAGAGCACTTACTGCAAGCATTTCAAATCCTGATGTTTTATAGTGTTACTTTTTACAACATATGTGTATATTTGAAAGGTTTCTTTGATACATTCCTTTACTGCAGTACAAAGCATAAAATACAACCCACAGAGCTTCCAACTTATTGACATTGCTCCTTGCATTTGCATATATAATGGCAATGTCATCTAAACTGTTTTGAAGTACAATTTACAGCCTTAAATAAAATGTTGATTTTTTAAATACATTTCCAATTTTACTTTTTGTACCGCAGTGCAGAAAAGGTAGTTTAGTTCAGACAAAAAACATTGTTTAATCCAGTAATCTTTCTATAAGCCACTGAAATAATGCCATCTACTTCTGTATATGTGTCTCTGGAAAAACTAACAGAATTTCTGACATTTCTGGAGATACTAAAAAAGCCGTAAGTGACATGCAAGTATTCTCCATAGAAAGTTCTGAGGTCAGACAAGGAAACCGAAGTATTTTAACAGACTGAATAGCTTAAGTTTGCATTTTATGACACTGAGTAACGATACATGCCCAGCAGTTTTACATGTCTACCTTAATTCCTCTTAAAAGTCTCCTTAGCAGCATAATAAATATTATATGTCTGCTATGGCAGGGCTGGTCCTGAGAGCCCTGACAGAAACCCATCAGTCACGGTTCCTGGGAATGCACCTCTTCCATTTTAGAAAGTAACTTCACATATGACATTACTTATACAGCAAAGCAGGCAGCAAGTCATGGGGTGGGAGAAGGACACAGAAGCTACTTCTACTCCTTTTGCCCCAAAATAAATGATCCTGAGACTGTAACATATGTTAAAATAAAAAAAAGTCTCACTTCTTGTTCTCTTCCCGTACCTAAAATCTTCAACTCAATGTACCACAAAAGCTGCAATTTCAACTGCTTGTCCAGTAAAGAAGACAAAATGGACAAGTCTTTCCTACGTAGCAAAGGGCATCATACAATCTGCAAGCAATTTGAAGACCTGATAATTCACTACATCCAGCTTCCAGGGGAAAAAAAAAATCCCAAGAAAAGTGGGGAGGGGGAAGGCAAATATCTCATATTTCAAGATAACAAAGAATCCTTTCTGTTCTGAGCAATCCAAATCAGGACAAACTTTTCCAAACCAAAGAAAACCAAAAAGTGCAATTAAAGGTGTATTTATGAACTTCCAAAAAAAATTACATATATACACATATATATATAACTAGCCCACTTATTTACTGTAAGATAATTTTATGCTTGATTTTCTGGAAAGGCCAAAATAAAAAAAAAAGGGGAGAAAGGCACACCCAGCCATGCAGTGAGTTCACCATGTACTCCTTGAACACCCACTCAACAGTGTTGCCTCCTTTAAAGCCACACTTAGTTGCAACTTTCTCCTGCAAAAATATCAATGCTGATATTTTGGATATTGCTCCTTCCTGCTTTTCCAATAGACTTTTTCTGATCAATAACTTCTTGCTAAAAAAAAGGTGGGAAAGAAGAAAAAAAAAATCCTTTGAAATCGCAGGTCCTTAACATCTTAGAATTAACAAACAATAAGTGTGATTCTGTGACCACAAATTACCCTGAGAAATTACTGCTGACCTTTGGCTACGCTCTCCACTACTGCCACTCACCTTAAGATCTTTCATAATCCCACTAAGAACCTGACAAACATATTAGTAGGGCCTTAGTTCACTACTTTCAAGAGCTGCAAATTTCGAAAGCTAGGGGTTATACCTACTCACTTTTCCTGCATATACACACACCAGTGCACATTTTAAGATTGTCCTGTCTGGCATTCCTGCAGATGTTATTTGGGACCATTCAAGACTTCTCTAGTGCACCTTGCACATTGTGTCTCTGATCTCTGTAAAGGCGTTTGGATGAGGAAGATGTTGCGATTGCAACAGAATAATTATTATGCCCAAAGAATTCCTTCTACCTTCTTTTATTCCTCATCCCAAATCTATTTCAGGAACTATTCCTATCCCTCTGACTCTCAAGCATCAATGCATGTGCCGCTGTAGGCAGAATACAATGGCAATCAAAAAAAGTATCACCATGGCAGAAATGCCTCTCCATGAGAAAAAAATGGGCAGACATAGTTTTGTTCACAAGAATTTACATATTAAAAGCTGTATTTATCAATATTTGATTTAAACGTCTGTGCCTGCACATTTATTGAACAAAGCCAGATGGGTGCAGGCAGCTGCACATCTGTATTCATTAATAGAAAGGAAGAGAGACATTCACAGACAGCCACAGCAACAAATAACAGAATGAAAAATGTTTGGCTGAATTGTAAGCGTTTTACCTCTGTTCATCAACAAAAAATGGAGCCTTCCTCAGGCCTACGTTCATCCTTGACTGTAAGGACCAAAGTACTTAAGTTAGGAGACTAGCTGATGCAATCAGTGGAGAGAGATGCTTGCAAAGGTGCTACACCCCACTTAAGACATGATTAGGTTGACCTCTCCTCCTTGGCCACACAGGGAAGCTGCAGTTCCTCAGTCAGACGATAAATTTCAGGCTCAATATTTAACTGCCAAGAACAAATTTGTGTTTATAGTGAACTAAAATGATGAAATGCCTTTCATGGAGTGGGCTTACATTATCACAAATACAATTACATTTTCAAGGATGTTCTTAGCATAAAGGAATGAAGTAAAAACTTCCATTTGTCCTTAAAATTGAAAACCAAAGTTCACTTTCTGACTGAAGCTGTGACTGCACTACCTATTTGAGCATCGCATGTGAAGGAAAAAGATGTACAACCCAACTTCTCTTGCAATCTGTACTGATGGAACCAAGATAAAGTATTTTCTGCAGGAATTCATCAGTTCATAGGATGAGGCCAACTATTTGGGACAACCTATTTTTAGTTACCAGACAAATAACCTTCAGGCATGCAAAACAGCCATCAGTCTGACAGTTACCACAAAAAGGAACGGGCAACTGCTCACATCTGTACCACCTAAAGACTGAGTTTCCAAGAAACTCAGATTTGAAATTAAAACAATCCATGAAACTCCTCCTAATTGCTAAGCATGCTGGGTATGCAAATTTTCAAATTAAAGATGTCTTCTTGCTTATGTAGGAGCTGAGTCCTTCACAAAAATTAATGGTTCCATAGGTGCTGATCACTCATAAAGCTTAAGGCATTCTCTTAAGACTGTGGGCTGAGGAAGTCAAGTGCACTAAACGCAAAAATTAACAAATTAATTATTAGGAGAGAGGTCTGACACAGACAGTGCTTGTTAGCTCTGATGGACCTTTCTCATGGGGAAGACAAGGGAATGGAGGGGGAGCAGCTAATCTGTTCCGCCAGCATAATGCAATTCAAATATGAGCTTTGCAGAAAACCAAAGGCATTTTGAGGAAAGGTCTTTTACATTTGGATCCTCCTTACAGTACTTGCATATGCTTCCAAATGAAATGGGATAATGAGACCTCAGTGTTGGACTTAGAGATAACACAGGACCAGTGAGAGATCTGTCACCTGCCTTTGCACTCAAAAATACATCTTTTGGATAAATTACTGAGATATAGAGCCCAAACCATGCATGGTTTACTCTGAATGAGAAGAAAACTCTATGCCTTTTAGTCTAGGTCACTGCCACTGATAGCTCTGCTTCCTAGAAGGAGATTCATACGCAAAAACGTAACTGGATACACTGCTGTGCACAACAGAACTTAAAATTAAACACTGACATAATCATGGAGTTTAGATCATAACAGCCTCCTGCCAGTCTGTAATATTATGCTTAAAACTGCCAGTAGAACGTGGAAAAACATAAATATTGCATCAGTGCTTTGGAGCTTACAGTGTGTTACAACTTTGCTTCTCAAAGAATATGGTTCATGTACTCTCCATTGGGAGCTAATATTAATTCAGGAACCCACTGAAGTGCTTTATGCAGAATAAAGTCAAATACCTTAATGCCAGAAGGAAGAAGTTACTTCTTATACACAGGTTACGGAATTAAGCCATCCAGCTTCCTACTTCTGTTGTTCCAGGCAGGATGCAGTGAAAATGGTGCCGCAGCTCCAGCACTGGGCAGCAGGGACTGAGCAGGCAGTGCAGACATGGGAATTGCTGTGCCTTGCATCCAAGAACACTATCTCTGCAGAAAAGCCTTAGCTACTTATCATGGTGGCTAATCACCACTTCTGGGAAAACAACAATGTGACAGGAAAGGCTTTAGTTTTGTTCCAAAATCCTCAGTGAAAAATAAAATATTTTTAAAACATCCTATTTCTAATTATTTTTCTGTGTCTCAGAAATGAAACAAATATAGAAGTCCTGCTGATACCCCACACTGCATTGAAGCACACACGTAATTTTGCAGGGGAGGTCATTTCCATGCGTGGCTTAAGTTATGCACAGAGTCATGATGTGCATCAGCTTCCCAGAGCCACCTAGACAGGCTTCACACTGCAGCACTGCAGCTGGGCTGGCTCCTCCTGCCTCCGGAAGCTCTGCTGGTCCCTCAGGTCTCGGAGGCTGCTCTGCCCACCGAGGGTACGTGTGTCCCTGTGCGTGCTTCACGCTCCTTCCCTACACCCACTCTGCGCAAGCCGCTGAAAGCTTCACCCAACTCTTCATTACGCCAAAGCTTTAAACAGGCTGTCCTGACACCTTCCCTCACACACACGCACACCTTGTCTCCCAAGGAGGAAATTAAGAGCCAGATGAGAGGTGCCTGGGGCAGCATTTCTCAAACAAGCGCACAGGAACTGCGTGAGAGGCTCTCCAGTAAACTGTCAAAGCTCCAGCTACAGTGAAAGTATTAGACTTGCAGTTCTTTGAAGTGATATGTTTGCACGTGGTGACCACACATGAAGTCCCTGATGGTCACACATGGCCACCAAGGCAGTACTCAGGCGTGCCTTTTTTACCAGCATGATTTTATGGACTTTTACTGCCAGAAAACTGGGATGAGGAGTACTGGAAGGGGACAGAGTGTTTACATAAAGGAAAAAAGATCTCTGAGCCTGCCAGGAGCACAAGTCCTTCAAGCCCTTCATGCCTTGGCCCTTCTATGTTTTTTATTCATTTCCTCATGACTCCATTGGAACCCAACACCCACACACTCAGCAAGAGAGCATTTGCTTAGTAAGAAGAACCTGATGAAAACCCCAAGAAATACAGCTTCATGACTGAACAGCTTCCACAAGTCTTTTCCTAAGGGAGTAGATCTGGTCTTGATTTAGCCGAAGTCTCAACTGTGTTTTTACACAACGGTAAAGCCTGACAGGTACCATAAAGGTACCTTCTACTCTGTGCTACCAATCACAGCATCTTCACTGATGGTCTTCTGCATTATCTGCCCTTCACTAGTAGCCAGCACAGTCTGGGAAAGAGCTTACATTTCAGTCTGTTTTCCTGTGCCTAAGAACTGCAATGAAAATCACCCAAGCTCACTTTGCAACCACTTTTCCAGGACAAGTGGCCACTGGGCATCACTCCTGCTGAGCCGTGCAGAGTCGTCTCAGGCTGCAGCCCGCATGACCGCAGCGCTTACAGGCAGCCACAAAGAGGAGGCACCTGGCAAATCTTCATTTCAGAAAACCAAGGGAAAGTAGGCGCAGCAACATCTTGTACGTACTGTACACTGAAAGCAAAAATCTGACCGACTGCCAGGCCTCAGATCAGAGAAGAGTCGCAGCTCCTGATTTGGCTCAAAAGAGAAACTCTCATACATTTTAATAATTCAGCCCTCTACAGCATGCCACGGTAGATGAAATCACATGTATTTCCTTTCCAGAGTGCTTTCAGTTGCTTATAAATTTGCCAGTGCTGCTTAGCCCAAAGCCAAGGGCTTGGTTCCTGCATGGGAAAGGCAGACCTCAGCCTGGCTGCAGCACAAGGGTGTCCCTGTTCTGACACCTTCCCTCCTGCCCAGCACAGGGCAGCCGTATCTCAGCACGAAGGGCCCAGAGGCTGCAAGCGATCATTGCACAGCCATGGCACATCCCCTCCCAACAAGTGACCTGAGGGGCAACTCCTTATCTCCCATAGCTGTCAGAAGAGATGGGATTCCTTAAAAGGTGCTTCAGTGGTTCTTTATAGATCTGACACCAGAAGACTGGCTGCTTTGACTGAAAGATCAAGACCTAAATGCTGCGCTTGGCCGATTTTTAATGTCCTCAGCAGACCTTCTCCAGCTTTTCCTGCTGTAGCTAAAAAGAAGTCTGTCTCTACTTCTTCAGTGGCTCCAGCTGCTGCAAAAGCTCTTTTCCTCTTTCTCTCACCATTCAAAACTGTCTTGTGCTACACAGTCTATGAGTATATAGATAGACCAAAAATGCACAAATTTAATATGGGAAATTCTGAAGGAGTCTTTACTGCCTTTGATACCTGAAAAATTAGTCAGGTTTTCTTCTTGAGAGTAAATCACTTCAGAGCAATTGAAAGGTTTATTTGGTTTTCATCCAACCATACAGATCTGCTTTGTGTAACACTCTGTGAACACATTGATTTCAACTCTTTTCTCCCCCCTCTCCTTCACTGGAGGTAGTCAAATACCCCAGCCTGGAGTTTGTATCTCACATGGAATCACAGTCTCACAAATGATTTTGCATGTAAGGAACAAAGAAACAACCATCCCATGAAAGACTCGTTCCCCCAAATATCCATAATCTTGAGTGGCACAACAAATCAGCCATCCTCAGATAAACAAGAGTTACTTTACATAACGTTAGCTAAGGAAGCTGCCCTCATGGAACACTTTGCTGCTTTCCTGCTCACCAACTCAGTGCCTCGCCACGGCACGATTCACTGCTGAGCTACTAAGGGCCTCTGCTTCCGGGTTTTAAAAGCTCACAAAATCCAAATTGCTCATCTCCACAGGAAAAAAAAAAAAAATCCTAGGCTAAAATTCTCCCCCTTAGGTGGGGAGGAAGGCCATGAAAGGCAGGCCATGGCAAAGCCCTTTGTATTAAAGGACTGAACCTACCACTCTCCTGTAAGCACAACTCCCACACTGAGATCAGAATTCACAGAGTCCAGGGTCAAGTTTTGTTCCAATTTTTGTTACAGAAATTGCTTGTGGGGAAGCACCCTTATCTGCACTTTTGACAAATACGATTTGCCATTAAACTAAACCAAGACCCATGTGCTTCTCTCTGCTTCAACAACTTTTTAAGTCATTGTCCCCTGGAAATAAGAAATGTGCACAGTGTGTGTTGTAATCAACATCACAGGAGAATTCTGCTCCAATTTACACAAAACTTAGCCAGTGCCATTTTAAAAAGAGACATTCGACATACACAGGTAAATAGATAGATAACTGTAGATACAGATCTATAATCTCTATTTACGAACACAGCGAGCCCTAGATCCAGCTCCCTGCTTCATCTCAGGAAGAAACAGCTTGGCAAATGGCTGGCAGTAGGGCATTTTACAGTTTAAACAACACACACAATCCACAAATGCAATTCCTACCTGAGAAAATCCCATACTGTGTGCTGACTGACACGTCTCCTGAGGTCATTTTAAAAGGTACTTGTATCCTATGGGTTTATTTTGCTGTAGAATTGTTCTTTAATCTCCCAGTACCTATACATCAGGACCATGTCCCATCTGTCAGTTAGCTGATGGGCTGAGGCAGGGTGATGGAGAGCAGAAAGCGATGAGATTTCACTGCCTCTTGTCAGTCACTGGGAGGGGATGTGTGATTTTTCCCTGGTGGAACATATAATGAAAGGTTGCCCACCACCACATACTTAAGGCAGACAGCAGGATGATGAGCTTCTCTGAATCTCAAACAATTTCAGCTCACATTCAGGACCGTGGACCTCAGTGCACAAATATATCCTGACTGCTAGAAACGTCACAGTCATCAACAAGACACACTTAGGAATGAGGGGAAAAGCCACAGGTGAAGAAATAAGAATTTTGGAGTAATGGCCTGGTCTCTTCTAAAGCTATTTAAGACCACGTTTTCCTTTTTATTGTCCTTGCTCAGTGTTAACAAATAAGAGAGGCATTTATTTAAAAATAGTTCGTTGCCGGTTTAACACACAGGATAGTCTTTTGTTCCAAACTCCCGAAGCTTCAGACTGCAGATGTTCTCCCCTGTTACAATGAATCCTAAAGAGCCTGACGGTGCCAGGACCCTTAGAGCTTGCTTGGCTTATCATTACTTCTATAGATTACATCTATGGGAACAAAGCAGGGCAGTTTAAATGAACTGCTTTTCAAGGAGCAAACAACAAGCACTGATGCTGCTTGCCATGAAAAGAAGCATTTTCAGTATCTTTTTCGCACATGATGTGGCTCTGCCTCTCAGACCTAAGCAACCTGGTGTTTCCTAGTGCTCCCAGAGTCCACCAGCCGACATGCAGGATTTTGTGGTTATAAAGAAAGCTTGCGTAAAGTACATTTGGAAATGCAGTACCCTAGCAGGAGCCCTGGGAAACATTTGAGCCCAATGCCTCAGAGCTACAGAGGCAGAAAGAAGCGAACAGATGTAGAATTAAGTTGAACACAAAGTTCTCGGTGCTGCAGTTACCAAAGTGAAAGGAAGGAATGTAAAAAGGTAAGGGATTTATTACAACCACAACCTCATTCCCTCTATGCTCCTGCTAATGCGCATAAGAATTTTGCAGTTTTCCTTTTTAATGGATGCTGTTTCCATGGGCACAGAGGTAGTACTGGCCTGCACAAAGGCAACTCCTCTGCCTGCCCACAAAAAGCAATGGATATTTCTATCAATTAGTATTTTTACACTAGTATTCACTAGTGTCTCCACACATAGCCACAGATCTTCCCCCAAAAACCCAACTGAAATGGCAGCATACTCGTTCTGTCAGTAGTGCTAAATTCATAGAGACATGAGGTCAGAAAACACCAATTTGTGCTTTATTTTTGCATGGCTGTGAGTGCCTGCTTTCTAAATGCACCCACATAGACCACAACATATGGCATACAGCTTTTGCAGATATCACACTGGGGGGACACTGAGGGAGCTCTCTGGTGATGTGGCTGTTTTAACATCTCCAGAAACCAAGATCAGTGGCCTTGTCCTTCTTCTCTCTGTGTGAGTTGGTACAACGATATGCACTGCTTTTTCAGAAGCAACATCCATGTCACTTTTATTTGCTAAGTGTACACAAGCAGCTTCATGTCATCACACGGGTGCACAGCAATTAATCCTGGCATTTCCATTAGCTCGTGCAACACAAGGGAGATCAGGCTGCTTCTGAGCTGTTACACTTACAGGTCAAGACAAACTTAACCTATCAGATCTTAAGTATACTTGCACTTTATTTTGACACATCCGTTACAGTGATGAAAGCATCCCAGTTTCACAGCTAATTCGATTTTAAATCTATTCTCATTCACTTTCACATTCCAGTGTAGACCAAGTCAGTTCAATTTGTTTCCTTTTACAGGACTTCTTTCATAACTAAAGATCTCCAAACATTTAAATGCCCCATGAGAGAATACATGCTTTCTTTCAGTTGATGCCCACTTTAGATAGTGATCAGTTCTACCTACTTATTCTAACATTCACTGTCTTTTCTTAAAAGCCGTCATGCTCCAGCAGCATGCAGTTCCAAGGAAAAAAAACCTCTTTTTTTTTTTTAAAGTAAAAGCTAAAATATTACCTGTTTTAAGTAGAAAACCAAGTTACTCAAAGTCACAAGAAAATATAAAATATATCTATCTTAAAATTATAAAGCACTGTAGTTTTTTGAGGGGAAGGGGACAACCATGTGGTGCCTGACTGCTGTGGCCGGCTTTCCCTGTGTTTTCACTGCCTGGGACAAGTTGCACGTAGCTACAGCATCACTGCTACTGTGCCTGGGCTAACACAAGGTGAGGTAAATGGGAACTCCTGCTGTCACTGCAGGGCAGACCTGATCTAAGACTATATTCAGAAAAAAAATCTGAGTATTCAAAACCGGATAGAGTTTTCTGTCAAGATCAGTGGGAAGTGAGTTGATGCCACGTTCTGTAATGTACATAAAGACAGCAAACTCTCCTGTTTGGGATTCTGTAAACTCTGTACTGTCTAAAATAACCTTTAAAGACACCAAGAGGTGTTTACTCTAAAACAGACTTATTGTCAGAGACATTCTTCAAATTTCTTATTGACTTCATTGATTATAAATGATATTGAATTTACTCTTTAAAGTGAGAAAACAGAATATCCACTTCCATTTCTCTACATGCAAGAACAGCAGACTTGCTGTAGTGCTTGTATAATAGATGGTGGGAGCTCTTTGCCTTTGATGTCATCTTAATGAACTCGGGCATAATTGCCTTTGTGAAACAATGGCAAAGAGCACAGCAGTACTTAAATACAGCTCCACTAAAGCAAGGACTGTTCTTGGTAGTGTGCCAGCTTCCCATCTCCAGGTTCTTCATTACTTCGACTCTTCCTCTTTTCAGAACACTCTTTTCTCCAAAGTACAAGGCCAGGATCTCAGCTGACACAGAATGATGCAGCCTTGTGTGATATTTACTAATCCATCAGTCCATAAAAGAAAAGACATAAGTGTATCACAACCATCCCCATGCTCCACACTCAGTTGAGGCAGCTCCAGCTCCCTGTGACACCCACCAGCCCCCTTATACCATTGGCTGGTGGGTTGGTTGGGTTTGGTACCCATCTCCTGGGATGGGAATGGAAATTCTGCAGCTCCCACAGCAACTTTCCAAAGCAAAACACTTTAATTAAATATGAAAAATTGATTAGCAAAGCACTTGATTAATCCCTGTGTTTATCTGATCCTGCCATTCAAGTTTTCACTATTTTGCAGTATTACAGGTTACCGACAGCTGTACTGCACAGAGTAATAAACTGAGTGCAAAAAATATTTTGGGGTAACCACTTATTTTTGAATGCTCAGTGATCACTGTATTACAAGGTGAATGTGACCGGAAAGTTACAAAGAAATCATGCCTTTCCTGAAAGCCAAATTCATATCTGAATACATCTCTCTGGAGCTACACACAGCGGGGCAAACTTGTTGCCCCTAATTTGGCAGCGACGGGCTTGGCTGGTTGTGATTTAGAATTTGAATTTTCTCTTTGTTAAGGGGAAAAAAAAAAGAAGGCCAAATCTTTTAAACATTGAAACTGAAGTTTGATACTTAAATTGAGAATCATCAAAATAAAAGCGCCTTGGAATATGCTGCTCCTTTTATCTGTTTTAAAGGAGATTTTAATAGAGTCTCCTAGTGATAAAACAATGCACAACAGCTCTCATGACACCCAGTGAAATCAGTGACTGGTTTTGTATTGATCTGAGCAGTATTGAAGAACAGGGCTGGGAATGGTGAGTATCATCACACAGTGACTTTTAATCCAGTTCCAACACTGCTCGCACCAACTAAAAGTCTTCTGATGAAGCTAAAATAATCTGAGAATATGCCATTACATGATCAGAATGATTGTTTGTCTTTAGACTTCTCTCTAAATCACCTAAGACCTTTGCATGCTATATAAATAAATTACAACCAGTATTTTAGCTTCTTGCAGACACAGCCATTATAAGAATGTCACTGACATTTTAGTCAGGATATTCTATTTAGTTTGAAATATGATAGGAGCCTAATGAGGTTTTAACCATAGAAAGGCAAATGCTAAGAAGCCTGAATCCAAATATATCTAGGAAAATTAAAGGAAAAATCCTATAAAAAACTATATAGAGAGCAAGCTGATGGTACCCTAATGCTGAGCATGCCCTTCTTATCTGGAGTTCAATCCAAAAAAAGCCATAGCAGAAGGACTGTAGCAGTGGAGCTTTTGCTCTGGCTGCAGTATGTTTACAGAAGACTGAGTGCTACAGTAAGGACACACTGACCGCAGCTGGCCAGTCCTTGGCTGCAGAGACAGGATCTCACGTGGCAGGCTAAGACAATGCATCCTGCAGAACATGTGCCCGCAGGCAGCAGGCGATACAAACCAGAGGATGAGCTGGACATCCGGCATGACAGAGCCCCAGCTGCGGCTTCCCCAGCACACAGCCCTTGCCCCACCAGTCAGCTGTGGAAGAAAACACTCTCCTGCCTTCTCCCTTGTCTTTACCTAGCACAAGGCAGGGTGCACAACCTCCATGTCTTTCTACCATTGTGCTCTTTCATTTTTTTATGAGTTGCATAATTCACCTACGAGTCAGCCACTTGTTTCATTTCTGCTTGTGAAAGCTGAATGCAGAGGTCCTTCAAACCATTAAATATCCATCAGTAAAATAACAGTGTAGTTAGTGAAGGATTAATATATTCAAAATATGTATATGTTCTAAAGTTAATTAATTTCTAAGTACAAGCACTCATATGACCACTGGTTAGAACAACCTAAAAGCAATGCTTGAGCAGCATAAATCAAATTAAATTGCAAACCAATTCTGAAGCTGTGTGTTTAAGTGCCCCCATCAACTTGTACAAAATTATAAAAACTAGGAATTAGGAACAAACCTCTGACTTGACATTCTTTTTCTTAATTTGAATTTAACTGGATTACACATGAATTACTAATTGCTGTTTCTAGTGACCCATGGTGACAATATGAGCTCTGTATTACAATGACCTGGCATTTAATTAGTTTGTATGAGCAGATTATGCAAAGTTTTATCATGAAGTCATTTAAACTCATATTGCCCTTGGTAATGCAACATAGCAATAGTGAAGTCTACACGTTGGTACAAACATAAAATTTCAAAGAGAATCCATTAAAGGAAAAATCAATTGATTAAATGTAAAATGAAAACAAGCTCTGCAGAGTATTAGGTACTAAATTCTATTCAACCAAGCTTCAAAGTTTGTAATCGTCAACTTGAACTATGTAAAACAAGTATTAGTCACACTTCAACTACCAAATAACTCAGTTTGTATATTACTTGCAACTCAAAAAAATCCTGAGAGTTCCACTAAACATTTAGATGTGAGCTACAAAACCAGCTAATCTAGAAATCATTTTGTGTGGGAAGGAAGCATTTGCCTGCCTGGCTCTCATATGAAGGGAGTAGCACTCCAAAATGGATAGCGGAATAAGACTGCATGGACACCACACTGCAGAAGATAAAAGCAGAAATTACTCTCTGACAAAGTATCTTCCCAACAAGCTGAGAATGTTTCTGAAAAGCTACTAGCAAGTTCAAACAGCATAATCCAACTAAAACAAAAGGCACAGATGCCACCGAAGACCAGACTCCAATTAATTTATTTCTGTCCGTCACTGGAACATCTGATATAAATCAACAACAAAAATGTTGGCCCTTTCTAGCTTCATTTACTCCTTCAGGGCATGTTCTGATAGGAGATGATTTTTTTTTTCTGGAGGTGCTAATTTTTTTTCTAAGCTCTTAAAGATTTATTAGGGGGAAAGGGAGTATTGATTTGCAGAAATCCTACTCCCATATTGAAAGAATTTTCCTCCTACTGAAGAAGAATTTACATACATTACAGAGCTCCTACAGGCTTCATCTTTATCTGATGACCTCTAAAATGTGTTTCTTTGCTGAACCATTAGATTGACACCATATAAGTGCTGCTTGGTGAAATTTTTGACATGTCTACAAAGAAATGAGTCCAGGCTCTGGAGGAAATGCTTTCTTGCCTAGAACAGTACAGAGTAAGAAAGGGAGACCAAGTGCCAGGTTTGCAGCCAACTATTAGGGACACATTATGATGTTGCCAAATAATCGAGAGAGCCATTGAGCAATAACCCAAGGCCTGCTATTGGAAAACAGATTCTGATCTTTGGTATGGAAAAGTGTGTGATTGGATGGTCAGGCTGTACATTTAATTTGCTGTCCACTTTTCTTGCTCCTGTGCCAGGAAGAACCATTTCATCCTGTGAGGCTCACACAGGAAACATGAAGCTGTGTCAGGGAAGGTCCAGGCTGGATATGGGAAAGGTTTTCCACACAAAGTGTGGTTGAGCACTGGAACAGGCTCCCCAAGAAAGTGGTCACAGCACCAAGCCTGATAGAGTTCAAGAAGCATTTGGACAACACTCTCAGGCACATGATGTGATTCTTGGAGTGTCCTGCCCAGAGCCAGGACTCAATGATCCTGATGGGTCCATTCCAACTCAGCCTATTCCGTGATTCTATAATAACCGTCCTGCATGGACCAATCTGATGTAGCCTGAAACTCTTGTAGAGTAAGTCTCTGAGGGAGTATTTTCACTTTGCATTTCTATTTTTTGGGGGTGTGTGTGTATACCTTTCTAGTTTCAGATTTCCACCAGCATCCATAAGTGAACATACACTTCCAAAAATTATGATTCCTGATGACCTTATTGACTTTTTATCTGTTAGGGTCCATCGAGATACTCAGAAGACAGGAGAAGCTAGTCTGATTTGAAAAAGACCTGAATAGCAGGTAGCTCCTTGAAACCACAGGAACCAATTGTCTTTAAATCCAGCACATTGCCTGCAGCTACGAAGCATTTTCCAGAACAAAGTGTGGCACACCCTGTGCTTGTCTCCTGTAAGTTACGTACCAGCTGCTCCCAGAACCCTGTGCTGCAGGTCACCTTTGCCTTGGGCGCTGGCTCAGTGCAGAGCTGCTTGGTGGGAGCACACGTGTGCAGCCTGGGCTGCAGGAGCACAGCTGCTGCCCCACAGGATGGTACATCTCCCCTCCAAGCTCCAACACACTTCAGCAGCACCCCAGAGGCCACCTTCCATCCAGCAGGGCTTACTGTGTCTGTCTTGAAGGACATGCCAGTCCTCTTTAAATACCTTCTCACTTTTCAGCACTACAGCCACTGAGCCCTTACTGTCACTGGTAAAGGAGAGCCAATCTTACAGGAATTCATACTATTTTTCAGTTAGTCTGCCCGACAGCCCCCTGGGGAAGAGGAAAGAAATAACTGAGAACCTGTGGGTCACAGACCACTACAGCCACACAGTTTGCCATGCCCATCTGCCCGGTGCCAGAGGACTTAAATTGCTCCCAAGAAAAACGCAAAAAAACCAAAAAAACATACAAGAAGTTGCACACTCACTTGCCAGTACCCTTACAAGTACAAGGGTACTTCACTCACTCATCCTCACTCTTCTGAAGATGCCTCTACTTCACTGAGTCAAGGCTGACAATTTCCAGAATCATCTATTGGCAATGCTGTATCAGTATCATCCATTTCTCATTAGATATTAAGTCCTTAAAATAAATTGCTGGCTTTGAAAACTACACACAAAGTGCATATCTCTAAATTGTTTGCAATATTTGAAATATACCCTACAGCCTGAGCTTGAAAATTGCACACAGCTGAAGTCTACCTCTATTATTCATTGGCTTCAATGAGACTATTCATGCAAAAGGTCCAAGGCAGTTTTAGGGCTTTTGGTAATATGTGTGTACATATATCTTTTTACTTTTAAAAATGAAGGGGGATTTTGGAACAAGCATGAAGATCATAAAGTGGGTAAAGATTTTTTTAAAGCACCACCAAAATGAAATCATGCTGGAAGAAGCTGACAAATTTCAGCAGCTCTTTTTCATTAAAGTGCATTACTTTAAACAAAAGCCCCCAAGGCAAGCTCTGTGAGAAGTTTGCCATGATGGGAATATACTCAAGTGAAAGAAATATAGCACAATCTAGCACATTCATAGAAACATCACTTTTAAATATAAAGTCCATTATTCATTATTAAAAGAAATGGATACATATGTGAGAAAAACACTCATCTTGTGGCTACATGCCTGACAGCAGCTCATATTCTTTGCAGAGTATTTTACATCCACAATAAATGTGAAAGAGATGTATCTATCTAGCTTTTAGGATGTTTCTTCAGGTTTATCGCCACCGGGAAATAGCTGTGTCTGATTCAGGGAGAAAAGAAAGCTGCATTTATCGAGTGAGTTAAAGTGCCAGGAAATTCAAAGACGTGGGGATGCTGGACAAGTTGAGACACAAATGACAGTGGCTGCTTTACACTGCAGGACACATGGTAGCCCCCAATAACGGGGGGGAATTGTCAGGAGCTTGACAATATACATTTCATAAAATAAAGTGGTGTAAGTCTGATTTCATTACAGTCACAGCAGTTTATGATGCAAGGTATTGCCTCAGCATTTTGTGGGGTATTATTTTGGTCTCCTGTTTGAAACTAGCCAGAAAGATAGATGGATATTAATAGCACTGATGCACAAGCAAGTTATCAGAGTGCATCTCCTTTAATCGCTGTTGTATTTCTTAATCCTAGCAGGGCACACAAATACTGGGAAACAGTCACTTGTGCCAGAGAATCCATATTTAACCAATACATCAGGTTAAGATTCAAATTTTTCTTCTGCAGGATATTCCCACTGTTAAAATTCACAAATGACAGATGCTCTGAAGTTTTCCACAGTAAAGACATATTAAGGAATGTCATTAACACTTCCTAAGACCTTTCTGGCCCTGAAATTGCACAGATGGCATCTCCTTAAGCCCTGATGGTCCTCTCCAGCTGTGCAGTGAGACAGTGCTTGGAGACTGGTGGTAGCTTTTTATTTTGGAAGTTTCTCAAAACATGCTGCCTTGAAGTGTGGCAATTTCAATATGCTGGGGCTTTTTTCCTTCGCTCCAACAATAACAGGAAACACATACCTGGGGAACGGGGAGAGAGCGGAAGGAGACAGAATTCACTGTGGATTGTATGTTCCCATCTCAGCTGGAATGAAAAGTTAAACAGGAACACTTTTTTGCTGCACTTGTCACAGTTGATTCTACAGTCTTCAGAGTTGAACTGCTTGGTTGGATTCAGAGTTGAAATTTGGCTGAACTACTCAGAGACTCACTTGCACAAGGTTTACATATGTGAACATATACTGGAAGTGAAGTACATATTGCCTTGCGCACAGGACAGAATCAAAGGGCAAGAGTAATCACCAGAACCCCCTGCCTCTGCAATTACCATGCAGCATTAGGTTTTAGTCAGGGTCTCTCTTAAAATTAGCAGCAGCTTTTGCCCAGGTAGGAGCACCAGACTAGATTTGGCAGTGATGCACAGCAGGAGCAAGCTGGTTTCTGGAGGCACATGAGGCACCAGGTGACTCAAAAGGTGATTTCAAGCCATTGCAGAGAGCCAGAACCTGCTGGAGAAGGCAGCAAGGACACATTTGCTTTGGTAACATGGATCAGGTTCAAGACATCCAACCACCCTGCCACCTTCCTCTGCTGCATTCAGGAAATGGTGACTCAGCTTTTAAAGGTGGCCTGTCCAGCATCTGCATTGCTTGGCTTTACAGCAGCCAGGTGCAATCAACACCTCTGTGACCATACAGACCACTGCCTTCTACACCACAGGACCTTCTCTTTCAGAGTGCATGGGCTGAATGTGGGATGGGCTCTGGACATTCTTGTTTGGCATGTTTTTTCCCCAAGATAAGGACCAGTTGGAGGAGCAAGGTCCTGTCACTGACATCTAATGAAGTTCTAGCCCTGAAGCAGTCCAGTGAAGGAGGATGAGCAACAGGCTACTTGAAACCTGCATTGGGAGAGGGAGTTTCTCTCTTCTCCCTGGAAAGCAAGAAGTCATCTTTAACCACTTAGCTATAACACCTTCATCGCCTGTCTGGGACTCATAGTCCTTTCTCCACCTTTGCAGTTGCAGCCCAGGTGGGAGCCTGGCTTTAGATTTTATTGTGATTTTGGTGGGCTGCCAGCACTTCTTGGAGCACACAAGGCAACAAAGTGAGGTGGCATTTTTAATATCTGATATTGCAGGACAAGTTGGATGTCATTCTGTGGAAAAGGATAAAAACATAATAATAAAAAGGGGCATTTCCTTAGCCAAAGGGCATATTTCATGCTGCAAATAATCAGTCACTGCAAATGGGAAAAAGACAGGAACTTCTCAAAGGAAAGAACCTTTTGTAATGGAAAGTTTTAAGCAATTTACAAGTAGGAACTGCTAGTGACTCCCCTATTAAACATGAAAGATAAATCAGTTAATCTGGAAAAAGTACACAAACCCAACAGGAAAAGGAAAAGTTTCTGAACTGATCTATTTAAACTGAGAGCCACTGATTTCACCCAGGCACTGCTCCTGATTAGAACTGGAAAGCCAAGTCTGCTACAGTGATGTTGTTTTGCTCTTGTGATTTTGAAGCAGTGTGAAGGGCAGAGAGACAGAGGCTGGGTTTTAATAGGAATTACACCTAAACTCTGCCCATCACTGAAGATAGAATGTAATCATTTAGTACAACTAAGGACACTGATGAAAAAATTTTAGAAGTCAAAATGTTGCTGAAGTGACAGCTATATCGCCATGAGAACAAATTGCAGGAACAAAACTCTGCCATAGCTAGATCCTGACACATTAGTAACCTTGAAAAAAGCTGTGACAAATGTGCTCAACCCCCTAAACCAAATCAGCAGTAGTTTGATACAGGCTCCAAAAGAAAGGTAGATTTTGAAGTTTCAGTCACCCAGTCGCTCCTGTACATTTACAAAGTGGAAAATCAAGGCAGAATGTGTGTCATAGATTCACAAACCTAAGCATAAACCTGTGTGCTGTAACTACATTCCATTTTTCATCCCAGTTAGGCTGAACAGAAGCTCTCTTGCCTAACTGAGGAGGAGAAGCCTATTAACCCCAAAGCACAGAGAAACAAAAACGTTCCCTGTGGCCTGAATAAACTAGGTTCAAGAGATTGCCAAATAGGGTGCCCAGCCAGTCTGCACACATTTTTTAGCTAGCTGACAAGCACATTGAAATGTGGGACTAGATATCAAGTACATGTTATGCAAAGGTCCTGCTGCCCACAAGCATCTCCACAACAAAATGCAAGCGGATGGGTAGACAAATACATACTTGTATCCAGATAACCATATGCAGGAAATCTTGATAAGATGTGTTTCACTTTTTCAAATACCTTGAGTAGACTTCCAGATTAATCAAAGTGACTTCAAATCCCAGAAAGATATCGAACAAAATTAAAATACTTGCAAGTAGCAGCTAAAGCAGACAATGAAGGTTATAAGCAAACATAAATGACTGACATACAAAACATATCCAACAAACAATTTATTCCATGGCATCATGGGTCTTATGGAGAATGAAAAAGCAGTGGCTGTACTAGGTCTTGACTTTAGTAACTATTCTGACACTTGCTCGCAAGTTTATCATAAACAAGACAATCAACCAATTGGTTGGTATAGGTGAAACTCTACAGTTTGGTACATTACTATTGGAAAAATCATACAAGCATTGCTTCACTGCCAAATAGCAAATCTGAATTAAGTGCAGAAATATGTTTTCATTCTGTGAGTTTTCAATACTTTCATTAAAAATTTGGTATGATGAAGGAGAAAACACCAGGCCTGAAGAGAATATTGAGGCGAGAAAGTACAACAGATCCTTTAGAGGAAGATATTTAATATCAAAGTAAACTTGATACACAGGGAAAAGTGTCTGAGCAAATGAGGATGCACTTCAGCAAGTATGGAGCTGCAGTGTATGAAATGTGACAACTGCATATACATAGATAGATATATATATACACACACATCTATATACCTGTGTGGCTGACAAAAGACATAAGAGAGAAAACTGCAGAGGCAGTAGGTCTTCAGAACAGGATTTGGGAATTGTAATGGATCATAAACTGCATGCAAGTCAAGAATATTTCGCTTTTGAGAGAAAGCAAATACCGAAGTGGGGTGTATAAAGGGGAGGGCTGCTCCTAAGACGGCTGAAGGAAACCTCCTGCTTTGCTCAGAAGCACTAAGGCTCCCACAGCTGGAGCACTGCAGCCGGATTTGGGCGCAGTATCTACTACAAGAACAACGCAGGCTGACTTGAAGGAATTCGGATGAAAAGAATTATCACCAGAGGTCTCTAAACCTATCCTTGGAGGGAAGTCTGGGAAAAGCAGAGTTGTTTAGTCTAAAAATAAAGATGTCTGAAGGGAGATGCGATAACGATCTTCAAATATAGAAAAGGGCTGCTAGAAAGAGAAAGGAAATAAGCCCTTTTCCATGTGGGCCGAGGTTTGTAGGTACAGAAATAGGCTGAAACGGCAGCAAGGGAGATTCAGGTTAGACCTCTGGAAGTGCTTTCTTCTAGTGGTAAAAACAGCTAAGTCCTGGAAGAGTTGGCCTGCAGAGATCTTGTGATCACCATTATTCAAGCGTTTAAGAACAGCTATATAGACACTTGTCAGAAACATATTGGTTGTATCTGCACTGTCTTGGGGCAGGTGGATGGACTGACTGACCTCTGCAGCATTCTTTGCTTTCAACTTCCACTGTAACTACGAAAAATAAGTGTGATTGGAATATTAATATGTTTGTTTCTTGCAGAGCACCCCTCTCTTTGAAAATGTATGAGCACTCACTAGACCAGTGCTCGGTGTCCTCACAGCATCTCCTCTGAGTTCTGGTACACAGATCAAGGCAGCAGAGGGGAGTGCATCAGAACTCACAGGCAGACCTGAGTATGGTTTGCAACAATATTTGGCTTCAGTCCTGGAATAAAGAGGACACAAGCTCAATCTCTCTTCCTCCCCAGGGAACAGGTATTCAGTGTTTGCTCTCCACCATCCAGACCAGAAACAGAGGCACAGCAACCACAGAAGGAGTGGGCCTTTATACCACACAGCCCAAGAAACATTATTATCCTTCAATTTTACTGCAAGAGATTTGAAAACAAGACTTTCTGACAGTAAATGTGCAGGCAGGAAGACTTGGTCCATTTTCCACTAGATATTTACCCAGATGACTTTAAAAGCGCTGCATAGATTTTGGACCAGCATTTTTTTTCTCTTGTAGGAGTGCAGTAAAACACCAGCTGCTGTTAATGTACCTTGGTGCATAATCACACTCAGCTAATTTTCAGCTATGAATGATTAAGCACTTCATACAGTATGTGAACATAGAGAGCCATTCCCTCACACTTAAAATATATTTGATTTGAGAACCCAGCGAAGCAAACCCCTCCATTCCAGTATACGGGCAAGATGCAGAATTGGGCAATTGCTCTTATGCATCCATGATCCTGTGTGACATACAAATTCTACAGGAAAGCCATGGCACCCCTGCACGAACTGATATTCCTGCAACACTGTTCAAGAGCAGACTGCACTGCATGCTTTTACCCCTGGGCTGCCATGCACATATTACACTTTGCATCTTCCAGAACATCTCTAGAAAATCTGAGTTTTTTAAAAGAGGAAACAGTCAAAATTTGGCAGGTCACAATTTTGTAAGCCTTACTCATTACTAGTAATTACTCCTGCAAACTGCTCACTGGAAGTCAGTTTGACCAAAAAAACCCAGAACATTCACTGATCTGACACAAAAATTGCCAAGTCACACTATCATTCTACATGAAGACCTCTGCTGTTGCTTTAGCACAGACTTGGGTTTGGGTTTTCAGCCTCAAGTTAACCAAAAGCACACTCTTACAAAGCTTTATTATGGAAAAGATATTTAAAATTCTCCTGAAGCCAAAGAAGTCAATGCCCCTACTGTCTAGAGAGAGCTCAGCTCTCTACTCCTTCATTTGCTCCTGTTTCCTACATGAATACATGTTGCTGAACAGGAGTGAGGATTGTGGGTTTGGCCACAAAAAATGTGCTTCCACCAAGGGTGGTTATGTATTGTTCTCTGTTACAAAAAGGTAAGAAAGGTGCTGTATTGTTTCAGTGCTGATAGGAATTTTGGAGGTCACGCCCCCCGGAAGAGCCCTTGTAGTTACGCACAGTAGGTGGTCATCCTTTCATGAGTGGTTTTTGCTATCCTCCACCCACAAGAAACTCCTTTGCATGACACATGCAACACAGCTCTAAGAAGCATGTCAGGAAAAAGCTGTTCTGATTCTGCACCAGCAAATGGAGGTCTGTACGTATGGTAATAACCATTTACTTTTTATAGAATAATAATAGGCTTGGGTAATTCCTGTGCCAACAGATCAGCGGCTACTGCTTCCACTCAGAGGTTATGAAAGATTCTGCCCTCACCCCTTTCCAATGGCCTCTTGTTCCAGAACAGCTGAGTGTTATTTTTAAGCCATAAAATTGTAGGAGAATGGCTGGGCAGCTATTATTAACAATCATACAGAAGTCCGCATAATGTGTGTCTCCGTCCACTTTATATTCTACTACTTAGCACAGAAAGCACAGACTGAAATAATTTACAGTCAAGTGACATTTTGCATGTATAAAAGATACATCTATTTGAACAAGGTGAGTTCAAATGTGTGGTCTCTGTTCAAAGAAAACTTAAATATAAGTCAATGAGAACAATGTCTGTGAAAACAGGGCCTGCCTGGCTGCTTTCAGAGCATAAGATCAAGTATATTCTTTCAAAAATTCCTTAGTGTGGAGGACTCAGGAACAGCTCTTTTATCTTCAGGTTCTCCATTCCCCTGATGATCCACCTGCAGTTACTACTACAGCTGTCCTTTTCCTGAATATAATGAGTTTTTTCTGCCTTTTTCTAGTTGATTCTCACCTGCTTTCTGTTCACTTCTACCTTTTCCTGACAATGATATCCTCCTCCCCTTGTCCATCCATTTTTTATGACACAGGACTTGAGAGCAAGTAAGGAGAGGAAATTGCCATGGTGGCTAAAGGGATAAACTGGCAGAGAGAAGAATTTAGGTCCTTTTGGGAAGAGCTACAGCAACTCCTATTCAGATTTCACAATGATTTTTTTCTCCCTTTTCAGATTCGTGAGAAGGAAGCCAGAATTGAATCTTTTCCTTCCTCCTTTCAGGTTCGACAGGAAATTAGCCGAACAGCTAAACTGCCCACTCTGCAACCCTTCCCCGGCAGGCCGTATGAATGTCTCCAATTGCTACAGTTTGTTAATTGCCACACAGAAGTTATCACATTAATGCAACTTTGATGCCAAGAATAGTTTAAACGAAGTTAAATGAATAAAGCATGCCTAGTAGTTCCCATTGTTCAGCCCCATAGACAGGCAGTGAGTTGGATAATTGGGCATTCTGACACTTCCAACTCATTTGTTTCATTACGCTGTGTTGCTTGCACTCAAATAAACATCTGCAAAAATTGTGAACAAACAGATCTAGGAATTCTTCGTGAGGAAAAAGCTGCTGTATTCAGATTGATTATGTACTAAGAACTTGTAGGATTAGTGGGTTATTTTGTTGTAAGGATGAGGGCTTTTTCCTCCCAAACGCATGTCACGCAAGAGCAACACAAGCCACTGAAGTCAAAGCCCTGAATATCACACAATGGACATCATATTAAAAGCAGATTCCTCTAAGATCCTGAATTTATCCTAGCATCACATCCCATTACTATTATGTAGGTGCCTTTCACCCTAACAGGGACACAGAGCTCTTTGCAGAGTCAGATTCCCACAGCCAGATTACTGCAGTTCCTGGACTTCCACCACTCCCATGGGTGCCAAGAGATATCCTGTACTTAGAGACAGGCATTCATCCCCTGCCAAATAAAATACTCTTCAATGGATATAACTCACCGTTAGCTTTTTCTAGCTTTTTTCTGGTATAGCTCCCCTGATTTCCACAAATTTTTCCCAGCGGAGAACTGCTCTGACAGCAAGAGTTACAGAATTGTCAGGTTGGGCACCACTCATTTTTGTGGCCTAGCATGACGCTGGAAGGCAGCGTGGACTCTCTCGGTGCCTTCGTGCTGGCACTACAGGACGTGCCACAACACATCAAGTCCACTTGTACATCTAGTTCAGTAACCTGCCTCCAGCAGCACCTCCGTGCCTCAGGGGGAGACAAACCTTTTGTACTGTGTATAATGAGAGGAGAATTTCCCCTCTCTGGCAAGTCATACAGCAGTTTGTGGATACCCTGATGGATGAGAATTGATTAGCAAGACTTGAAAGGTCAGAGGCATGCACAGACCTCGTCTGTGATACAAAGGACAGTTTATCCTCCAGATCACAGTAAGCATATAGTGAAATTTTCATTGCTGCTGATATAATACTGGACATATTGCAATAGCATGTTGAATTCTAATGCAGCCTTTATCATTAAAAATCCCAGTACAGCTGTGTTATTCTTCCGAGCCAACATTTTCAGCCTCCCCCAGTTAGATGGTTGGTTTTTTGAAGGCTATTGAATCTTGATTTATTTGCTAAAATAAATTCACAAAGCTTCATCTTCCTGAGATGTGTCAATTAGCTGGTTGACCAGGCCCCCTCAAAGTCCTAGCACTAGAGCAAGTTAATTTTATTTCTACGTAATCTTACTGAACTTTTCTCCTTTTGAGAAACGCTATTTTCTAGAAATAAAAAGATGAAGATTCTCTGCATAAATGCTCTCACTCTCTGAAATTCCATTAAGAAGTTCAAGCAGGCACCATATTAAATACTGAAATAAAATTGCAGTGCAGCAGTTGACAACAAAAAAGCCCAACATGTTTCCAGTTTGGAAAGAAATAGTTCAGATGTTAACATTTCTACAGAAAGTATTTTCTGTGTTTGAACTAGTTCTTTTCTAACATTATGAACTTGTGAATCTACAGTGGGTTGTGTATTTTCTTTGGTTAGTTAGTTTGGGGTTTTAACTCCAGCAAGTTTCACAGCATTTGACATAAACACCATCGAAGCAGATTTAAGCTTCTAACCCTCAAGGTTGTAAAGAATCATGTAAAATCGTGAACCTAAAGGTCTGAAATCCATATGGTAAAAAAGATCAGAAAAGTTTATGCTTTACAGTTTCTAGGAGTTTTGAATCAATCTCATCTCTTGGGAGATGGAAGTGTTTTCCTGAATGTGAACATGAGTAAAATACTGAGCAAGGAAATGAGGCAGCAGGCAGACTAACAAGTTTTGTACAATAAAAGTATTTTTATACAACTGCAGATGCATGGCACAAGATTTTGGGATGACTACAAAGAGCAATGGAGGGAGCTGGTGGACCAAATACTTGCTCACCTAGGACTGAAAATAATTCTTGCCTCCTTCCTGTGTCTCTTATTTTTTATATATTTATATATATAAGCATATGCACATGAACACATTCTAAAGAGAACTTACAGTCATTTTTTAGTATTACTCTAACATATCAGAATTGGGATATTAAGTACCAGGTGTTGGAAAGATTTCCACAAAGTTATGCCAGTGCAGTCAATGGGATTATGCCAGCAATATTACATTTACAGAACCAGGCCCTAAGGTCCTAACAGTTTCTCTCTTATAGCAAGTGATGTGCAGAATCCCTGGGAATACTGTGAAAGTGGCAGATAATTACATATTTTTACACTTTTATTTAACAATTTTGTTAGCTGTTCCATTCTTGGATCAACCCCCCCATATTTCACAACTCTTACAAATATTTCATTACCATACTTAAAATGATTTAGTTTCTCATCCTGCAGTGCCTGCATGAATCATCATTCCCACAAGAAAGGAAGGAACAGCTACACTAACCCAGGACAGTGGAGAACTCTTAGAAACCTCAATACATAATTCACACAAGTTCCCATCTTTTTTTTTTTTTTTTTTTTTTTTTT
>VZRS01003734.1:727449-770335 GCA_013398055.1 Ifrita kowaldi | reverse complement strand
TCAAAACATAACTCCCACAATTTCCCTTTTTTTTTTTTTTTTTTTTTTTTTTTCTATAGCTGCATCCTTTATATTTCCCCCCTGGCCAGGAAAAGTCCATAACTGCAGAAAATGAAGCCTCACAGCCTGGTAACAGGACCCATTATTTATTTATACATAGAAAGAGGATGCATATCATATGACTTTTTACTGCTTAATTCAAGTCTCTATCACAGAATTTTCTGATTTCCCCTGTGCTTTAGGTTTAGTTAAATACACCAAACACTACCCTTAGTGTGTCATTTGGGTAACTGAATTAGGAAATGGAGTTTCCTTAGGATCTAGGATCATTAGAATAGAGGCATCCCTTCATTTAAAGAGAAATCCACGGCTGATAACATAACCTTGAAGAAGTCTAGAACACAGTACGATATGATTATAATTTGAACCCAGGACAGGGAACCCGACCCACTATGCTGTAACCATTTTTTCAACTCAGGACTGATTTTGTATTTTTTTAAGAGCCACTTTTCAAAGAGAGGAAACCAATTTAAGTTTTGTATATGTACGTAACACAGACCAAGGTTTAAAAAAAAAAAAAAAAAGCCTCACTCCACTAAAGAGTTATTTTAAAGCACCTCAGAAATATCTGAGTAAATTTGCATTCTCCTCTGCTGCCCCCATCAGATTTTCATACAGTCTTGAACCTTAGCGTTCTCATTGGTGGGAAGCTTTTCCCCATCTGAATCTCACAGAGTAGTTGTAAATACAGAAAGTATCACCACTAGTTTCATCAATATTTTGAACTCAACATGAGTAAAAAGCACTTGATATTATTTTGGTCCTGATATCTGAATGAACTTAATTCAAAACTGACTAAATTGAAAAAGAGTTCTTAAAGTGACTTGAAGCTTGGACTACCCTTTTTACAATGTCTGTTCAAACCTCCTTTCCAAAGATCAAGACAGCCTTCTCAAAACTGAAACATCTTAAAGCATCTTGCATCTGACACTCAAATAAAGCTCCTCAGTTAGATTTCTGAACTTCTAAATCAGCCAATAAAATGTGTAAGCGTGCTGGAAAGAAAATAACCAAACTGAGGAGAAAAAATAAAGACCTGAAGAGATGAAACACATGTGGGAAGGACAGAAGAGCAAAGGGAAGAAGTGGGTGGGGTGGGAAAAATGCATAATAAATCACAGCCCTGCTCTACCAGCAAAGATCAGTAGATTGATTTTAGCTGAAGAAAGGGTCAAGCTAAAAGCTGCCTATGATTGCAGATTGAGATTCTGAGCACCAGAAAGTTTAACGAAATTACAAAACTTGGCCAAAATTGGAAGTTATTTCTTTTTCAAACACATGATACAGTTCCCATCACTGATAATAAAAGCTTTGCCAGTAAACCCAAATATGGGCTCAGACACTGCTTTTGTTAATTCTCAATTCTTATTACAGGGGCATAATGTGTCTGTAGTGAGTAATCGAGCTTGGAGCCTGGCATAGCCACCCAGTAAAGCACTGAGCCTTTGGTCTGGGTTGTGGACTGCATTTCAACCCCAGCACATGGGTTGGAAGGCAAAAACACGGAGAGCAAGAGACACTCGCTGTCACCAAGCAATGTTATATTGTCACAAGAATTTCATAAGGCACACACACACAGAGCTGCATGTACATACCATTATAGACATGCACATATATATATATATATATGTATGTATGTTATTCAACTAGAAACAGATTAGCATCAGCTAAATAAAAGTAAACACACGGATTTCAAAGAAAAATCACACAAGGTAAAAAAGTGCTTGCCTGCCTGTGGCATCAGTTGAAGAATAAATATGATAATAAAAATCATCACGAAATGGCATATGGTACATTTTTGTACACATATTATTCACTCATTTTTTATTGTATTTGACTTGACACTGACAATATATCTTACTCATTAGGGGAGCTTATATTTCAGTCTCAGCTGTATGTTAAAAATCTCCCACTGTTATGTGGCAAGAATACATAAAAAACAAATAGGCAAAAGCACGCTCGCCTGGAAAGACTTAATATTTCTCAAAATGTTCAGAAATTATTCTTCCCATTAAAAATCCAAAGTCAAAGGGGGAAAATACAATTGTTACCCTTGATTTTTCCCTGGTGTTTCATTTATTACATCAAGAGTTCCTTGATTGGATTCAAATGCAAAGTTGCTCCCATGGCTTCAAAGTCAGAGTAAATTGAAAAATGCGCTTCAACAACATTGATACTCAAATAATATCCCAGAATACTGTCTTAATGGCTTTACCCTTATTAAACAAAACCATAACAAAACTTTGGGAGTCCTTTTAAACGAAATAACAGAACAATAATAAAAAGCAACAAAACAAACCATGTACTAAAGAAAATCTTGTCCCCTCTTTAAACTCCCTCTGGAAATATTTGAGTTAAATTTTCCTGTGACTCTGAAGAAGTCTCTCTCATCCACAGGCACAGACATCCACACACAGACTCCAAACTGGCATGCCAGATACTAAAGGGAAGGCTTCACATTGTGGGTAGTGCTTTGAGCAAATAGTTGAGTGTAAAACCAGAGCTGGGAAATCCCAGGAAGAACCATTTTTCATTTCAACACAATTCTCACCAGCATTTCAACACAATTCTCACCAGCATTTCAACACAATTCTCACCAGATTTCCCTCCAGAAATATCCATCTGTCTGCAGAAAAACAGGCTGGAAAAGAGGTCCACAAATTGCTGTCTGAAAAAAAGCTCTCGAAAAAGTTCTCAAAAATCATATAAATAATCTAAAAATATTGCTGGGCTGTTATACTGTCTATTAGTACCTACTCTTTATTTTAAGTTTGGATCCAGGATTTTAGACAATTGCCATTTCATGTCATTTCAATAAACAAGAAGAGGTTAAATAATTTAGGGGAAATGAAGAAATATCCCAAGAGCTGCTGCCCTTTGTAAAAAACATCAGATGATACCACCACTCTGATTCCAGTCTTTTGGGTCTCCATATAAGTTGAAACCACATTAATTTCAACCCTTCCTTCCTCTTGGGAGAAAAACAGTGCAAGGTTGGAGCAATGACACCTCCACTTCTGGCAAAGCCAGTATAACTTTTCCATGAGGTCACCTCTTGCCCTGTTCCCAGGTGACCTTCCATCTGGAATAGTTTTCTTCAGAGAGAAGCCAAGCTTTGGCATTTTCTCTCTGACTGGTGCAGCTCAGGCAAAAGCAGTGTGTTTGTGAAAAGTAAAGGGGGAAAAGCGCTATATTGTCCTCAACCAGTTCCCCCTCTGGACAAATAGACAGCCCAGGAGGAGATTCACCTGGAGTAGTGACATCACCCCAGTCAGCTGCAATGAGTATGTCATCCCCTTAATGACAGGGGATAAAACAGCCACAGACATACCAAACTGGGATGGTGTCACTGAACAGAATCAGCTGCACAAATCCCTCTGCAGCCACGTGAACACATCAGGACAGTGAAGGAGCTCATGGCTCATCCATGTTGCTAACTCAGGAGCTGTCAGGATGTCGGTCTCGCCGTGCCTCATAGGGACAGATGCAGAGGGTGGTGTAACAGGGTTTCCTGAACTACATCAGGAGTCCAGACAGGAGATGTTCTACAAAAAAGCAAGTGCTGCTCAGAAGAGAATCAGCCAGAATGGCCTACTTCACCAATATTCTTTGCTAAATAGGGAATTAATACTCTCTGACTCTTTACCTTTGTTATAGAAAATATTTCTAAGTGTTTTCTAAGGGTAAAGACATGAAGTGGGTAGAGTTAATCTGTGCCTAAGCTCTGAACTTAAACTGTAATAATTCTACATCATATAAGCCTTGGAATGATGGCATTGGACAGAAGGTTTATCACAGCCTCACCTAAATCACAGTGCTATTAAATGGGTTTTTCAGTTTTCATTCTTGCCCCTCCAGAATAACAGGCCCAGACTATCGCAATTGAGATATTTCAACTTAACAATACTGTGAGACAGCATAGCTCTTTAGTTTCCATCCAGAGAAATAATACTTCTGAAAGCAATAGAGAATATTCTCCAGAGGGAGAATGCCACGGTAAACAGACACCAGGTTTAGGAGTGCATCCATTGTCACCCAGGTGGCCCAGCATAAAAGGATGCTGCAATCTCTGGCCACTGAGATGCATGAGGGGACTGCATCTCCAAGCCAGATATGACTTTCATTACATTTATGAATTATGCCTGATATTTATATTTGAATGTAATATTTTTCGTTTTAATAAAGAATCACTGGATCATCAGAATAATGGATAGCACTGGTGCAAATATAATGAAAATGCCAAGCTTTAAATAGCTGTTTAATTATTAAAAATGTTACTGGAAAAAACTAACTTTGCACTGCTGTCAAGATCAAATGAACATGAATTTCAATCAAAAGAGAGGCTATTGTACAATATATTAAAACATGAGGTTCTGCCTACAGTAATTATTGTGCACAGCGCACAAAGGGGAAAAAAGGCAACACTATCAATCACAGTCTGTCCACATTCAGTCAATATGAGCCCCTCCCCTGCTTTGTTGCACAGTTTTTCCTTTGTTAGCCATATTATACAATACATGGGGCTTTCAAGAGCTTGGCATTGGATGTGCATTAAGGAAGGCTCTCGAGATCCTTCTTGAAAGGAATTCAATATCTTTTCTTGTTTGAGAAAATTGCAATAAACTATACAGCATCTTCTTTTTATTTATTTATTGTTTTTTATTGTTAAATCATCAGTCATCTGCTACTTACCACTTTTAAAGGAAATTATCCTTTCTATGTGATCATGCTACACAGAACACAACCTTCTCATATGTTCACCCGCATTACAGTGACAGTACAAGCACCACTCCTTCGGGCTGCTGAAGGACTGGCTTCTGCATCCAAGAGAAACATCAGGACCAAGATTTTCATTTTGCACCACTGTGCAAGGTTTGCTGAATAAGTAGACGCTCTAATTTTCATGCTAAGCAACTGCTGGGAACAACAGAACAGAACACACTATGCTGCAAGAATCGCACCACAGCGTCTGTGCATGCTGAAAAACTTGAACTGCATAAGCACATCAAGGCCGGTGGCTCCAGTATTTTTCTTGGTTTTTTTAGAGAAGTGGGAGGTAACACTACACACGTAGTTGCATGTCCTTCTTGTCCATCCTTCTGCTTCTACTTCCCAAAATTTTGCTGGTAGGCAACTTCTATGTCAACCAGAATGTGTAGTATGTATCCTTGGCAGGATTCCGCTGACACTTTAAAAATATTTCCACCGCTGCTTTTGAAATTCAAGTTCCTTCCCTCCCCCATCCCCATGTTATTTCTTTTAATCTGCATTGCTTTAAAATTGTTCTTGACTCCTGATTTTTACTGGTTTTGGTAGAAGTTTTATTGCAGTATGGCAAAAGCTCTTGTGCTGCATTGCTCATTTGGATATCAATAAAGTACCACATTTTAAAAGGTGAGATTCAACCTTCACAAAGTTATAGTTTTATGGTTACCCAAGTATAAATTCTGAGCTATATATAATGCATATACTGAAAACATTAAAATGCAGATATATATAATTTCCTCCAATTGGCTGTAACACATCCTGTTTCTGTACACCTCACCACATCTGTGGATCTAGTAGTAAAATATCCCCTTCCAGGGTGAGCCTTCTCTTAGGGAAAGCACCTATGGAACCTGTTTATGCTGAAGCTCATGGGAATTTTGTCCTCAGGCTTCCTACCAAAGTTAGGGCAGACATGAACGCTCTAACACATCTGTGTTAAAATGGTAGGGCTTGCTGCCCATTTTACTGAACACAGAGGTGTTTGTTTATTTACCTGTGTCTGTGAAAATGTGTACATTCTCTAAACCGAAGAGTCACAGGGGTGCTTGAAATTAAACAGCAGAAACAAAATGTCCTCCTGCACACGCTTGAGGGTACGGTCACAAATTCTGTAACCAGGGCTTTATCTCAAGAGAGCTATAAAGCTGTAATAAAAACCATTTTATTGCTACGCTGTCCCATGATGGGGCTGCTGTTCTCTCATGAATATTGGAGATGTCCTGCACTTAGCCATAAATGCCCCCAGCATTACAAACCACTAAGCACTTGACTCATTCCAGCAAAACACTTTAAACCCACACAACCTGAAGTGTGTATCCAGCCCTATGCAGACTATTTCCAAGTTCATTTTTGGAGCAGAAGGAGCCCGTATAGTTGTGCCCTATACCAATGTCACAACCAAAGGGAACCAAAGCAGAATAAGGACATGGGCTTTATATCAGTCCAGTGGATAAAGCCTGTTAGCTGAAACCACAGCTGCTGACTGACTGCATGTTTTTTCCCCAATTTATAGGGCTAAGTTCATCTCCTCTGATTTCTAAAGATTTTCCTGGGAAAAGAGGAACTATTCCTTCCTACCATACTGTCACCATGACACCTTATCTGGGTAGCCATGAATGTTACAGCCAAAATATGTAAGATGGATTAAAGAACACATGAAACGGATTTCATTAAAAGCTTGGCATTGAAAGACTTGCATAAAAGCTTTTGTTTCTTTCCTGTTATTCATACCCCACGACCACCACCCAAAGCAGGAGAGAGCAGGTCACTTGGCTGAACCCTCACAGAAGCAAGAGGTAGATTTTACAGCACAGCATCACGTTTGTGCAGTAAAACTACTTCCACCCTACAACTGGCTTATCTGTGGCTAGTGAGTGACTTAACAAGACCAGCCTGGTCAACTTATAACCACACAGACTAGCACTTTTCAAATACCAGCACTGACCCTACACCTGCTCAGTCCTGAGCATGGTTTTCCATCATTAATTAGTCATGTTAGGACTAACAGTAGAGGAGATACAGAAAAGTAACTGCAGTGATGCTTTAGCTTTGTGCAAGTCAAGGGGAAAAAGCATGTTCAAAACAAGTTGGGAAAGTGCCAGGCAATAAATTAAAAAATACTGAATAAATCCACCCCATCCCTCCACCCCACAGCTTTTGTGGACACAACGTAAAAGGATCAAACAAGTGTAAGTTAAACACACAAACTCAGCCAAGGCATCGGGCTCTCTCTGCTCTAGTTACAACCTCTAGTAAATCTGTTTTGTGAATTTTTTTAAACATTAGTTCCAAGTTTTACAGATCTTAATGCAAACATTTTAACTGATAATAGCATGGAGAAATTGTCTGACGGAAGTCACATATTGTAGCTACTTTAAGACTGCCTGTGTTGTCCCACGGGAATTAGTTGAGAGGACAGGGACAAAACACTGAATCTATTAAGCATGTTGGGCTAAAAGCAGTAATTGGCTTCACTTGATATTCTGCAGACCTAGTTGCATTATGCTGTATTAACTTTTCGTGGCTTCATGCAGTGTACATTTTTTGACATTGCTTTCCCCTTGTCCCCATGAGAGCAGTCTGTCTATTCGTTCATCTCTGTTTACATTCTTTCAATAAATTACACGGATAACTCTCTATTTTGCCAATTCTTCACTACTGGCATTTTTAGGTTTGCATTTACATAAGACATTCTAAGTTTATGAATTGAATTGGAGGCCATAAAGTTAAAACTAACAAGGCTATAAAAATGAATTTGCTTTAATACTACAAACATGCTCACAGCAAAACATTAGTTGCAGCAAGCTTTCCCTCATTTTCTCCTGCTTCCCCTTCTCATACAGTGCTTGCCTCAAGCCATGGAGGAGAAGGCACCTCACCCCAGCCCTTCATTAGCAGAATCTATCATAGCATATAGAGGGCATCTCCATTTATAAATTTAGTTCTGGGGCAATCCAACAAGCCCATCCACAGCAGCATCACAGTTTGGGAGTAAAGGAGCTCTCATTATGTGGAATACAACTGGATGTGCACTCAGTTGACACTCAGCAATTTCCCAGTAACATCTCTACAGCTGGTCAGAAGAGAAAGAGACTTACATAAATATATTCCACGGAACAAAAAAAAAACTAAAAAAACCCAACATTTTGCAGTCTGAGAAAGAAAGAGAAATATTTCCACAAGAAGAGCTGCTAACACCCATACCAAAACAAAGGAAATGAGAAATAGATGGGGCTGCCAGTCTGCTCCATAATTTAATCTTTACGGCACCTCTCTGGAAGGTTGGGTGCCACTCAGTAGCTGTATTTTCACATAAATGACGTGGACATCAGTTCAGCCTTTCAGACAGACAGACTTCTGCTCAAGAGCAAGTCTTGCGCCAAACCACCCCAAAAAAGCAGAATGGTGAAATGCTGCTGAGCTCCATTTGACTCGCATTACCCACTGACAGCCTGTGCCACAGCTCTGTGACACGGCCCCACGGAGGAGCAGGAGGCAAGGCAAAGGCTTTGCTTGCTCTGAAGCCAGAGAACCTATAGGCAAAGATGTAATTCTATGCTAACTGAGAAAGCTCAGGTGCTTGCAAACCCAGGGCTTTCAGGATTCTGGGCCAGTCACGTATATTTGAAACTGCAATGTGTGTAGTTAAGCCTATACAACAGGAAGTATTTTGAAATAATGGATTAAAACACTACTTCAAAATATTTTAGCTAGATATCAAAACCTTGCTAAAATTCTAATGTCACCTAAGAAACCAAATTCAAGATGACAAGAAGTTCAGTGGGATTTAATCATGCACAGAGGGAGAAATTTTGTGAAAATAATCTGACCCAAGAAATGAGAGCCTAATGGCAGATCTGATGATCCGGTCCTCAGAAAGACTGCCTAACGATTTCAGGTCACTGATATGAAACCAGTTTCTACCTTAAACAACCAAAGCTAATTTGAGTGTTTAATATATGAGTTATTAATTACAATTAGAAACACCTGTCATATTCCAGACAGAAGATTAAGATTATTTCCTTGACTTACATGGTACATTATCCTGATATTATCTAAACCTGCAGCATAAAACAAACAACAGCAAGGCAAGATCATTCCCAAGAGCACAACAACAACAACAACAACAACAACCTGTTAGACTGAGTTGAAAGGATTTTTTTAGCCAAATTAAAGATAATGGATTAGCTTTCTCCTGCGATTTGCATTTAATTTTTGGCTTGCTAATGAGTAAAACTTCTAGACTTTTGTAACACAACTTGGGAGAAAAGTCCAACTATTTAAGGCAGAGAGCAAGAGCTATTAGAGCTGTTGATAAATCCAGCATTTTCCAAAATAACTTTTCCATAGCAAAAAGCACTAAAGCACTTCAGAAAACAAGATTTCATTCATGAAAAATAAAACCAAAATATTCATGTAAAGCTGAACAAGTTTGACCGTTTTAGAATGCAATTTGTAGCTTTTGTGTTGTCTTACATGAAGTAAAAAATAGACAATAGAAATTTTCCTGAAGGGAAATAAAAAGAAGTAGATCTTTCATACGATATTTTGAAGTTTTGTTCTCAGTCTGCTTAAAAACTTTTTTTTCATTTGTCCCAAAACTTTGTATCAACTGGAAGAACCCATCTCTTACAGGACTCCATGTTTTCATAACCTCTCCTGGTGCTAGAAGGTACAGGTGTGTGCATGCGTGATCGTGGGACTCATCATCAGAAACCACAGCTGGGCACTTGCCATTCATTTTTGAAAATTAACAAAGATTTTTCCGAGCTGAACTGAAGAATGTATCTGCCTGCTCCTGGCTACACAAGTGCATTTTGTTAATTTGTGAATACGGGCTCTGAAGCAGATTGAGAAAGACAATAAAATACTGTTGCCACTTGCAACCTTTGTGATATGTGTCCCTGAAAGTGGATTTGAAACAGAAAAATTCCTGGCATTTCAGGCAAATAGGAGTCTCATCATTATTTGACTAATGAGGAACATAGGGAATGGAATAAGGTATTACAGTTATGCTGTGTTATCCCTAAAGCCATGACGAGCTGTGTCCTAGGCCTGAGGGGTCCATCCAGGAGAGCAGCTCTTCATTGCACGTCCCAGGCCGCTCCAGGAGACAGAGATGTGCAGACCTACAACATAGCTCAGGCACGGCCTGAAGGCCCCAGGCTGAGCTGAGACATTTGCCCTGAGCCACCCTGTGGAATCACGGCTAAACTGGATGAACGCAGAAGACTTGCAAAATCCGCACTTCACACAGCTTTTTTTTCCAATTTCTTCAAGTGGTCAAATTACCTAAAGAGAATCCACAGCTCTCACCCCCATCAGAAGGCACATGCCTTTTTCCCCACAAAGTGACAGAACCTATTTGTAGAATGGGACGTGATTGCCCATTCAGTGCCTTCTGTTATTGCAGGGCAGTGAAGAAATGTCATCAGAGATTTCCTCTGCATGTGCTGCTAGGAAAAGGGGAAGAAGAACAGAATAGAACAGTTACTCTGGAAGGGAGCTACAATAATCATCTAGTCCGACTGCCTGACAGCTTTGGGGCCCACCACAACTTAAAGCATGGTATTAATGGCATTGTCCAAATGCCTCTTAAATGCTGACTGGCATGGGGCATCAACCACATCGCCAAGAAGCCTGTTCCAGGATTTGACCACCCTCTTGGTGAAAAAATGTTTCCTTGTGTTAAGCCCAAACCTCCCCTGAGAGATGCAGCTTCGAGCCATTCCCACACATCGTGGTACAGGACCCCAAGGAAAAGAGACCAGCCAGCATTCCCTTCTCCATTTCTTCTCAGGAAGCTGTAGAGAGCAGCGAGGTGGCTTCTTAACCCTTTTGCCTCCAAACTAGACAAACCCAGCGTCCTAAACCGCTCCTCAGAGGACATTCCTTCCAGCTCCTTCACCAGCATTGCTGTGCCCTTTCTCTAGAGTTGTTCAAATACCTTAACATCCTTTCTAAATTGTGGGGCACAATTTATGGGATTATATTCCTTTACTGTGCTCTCTCACAGTACAAGAACACAATTAGTACAGCTACAGCTAATTGTTTCAGGATGTGCTTTGTCAGTGTTGCACAGCCCTTTGCAGAGAAGAAAGCATAGTCTAAAATGCAGTGGCTATCAGTTTGTTTTCAAGCTTAAGCCCACACATAGGCTTTAGCTCACAAATCCCATGCAGTTTGAAATCCTCACTACTTAAAGACTGTCTTTTCCTGAAAGCTCTCTGGACAGGGGGCACTCATGGTAAGCAAATTAATCTCCAGACTTATTCTGGCTGCTGGTCTATCAGGTCTCTGTTTGGACACATTGAGCTTGCATCAAAATATTAAGGTTCTTTAACAGAACAGACATAGTCTGGCAGCTTTCTGCACTCACTGCAGCAGTTTTGCAAACTAATTATTAAGTGTGTGCCAAAAGACGGCTTTTCATGTTTCTTTTATTAATTAAAAAGTTCTATCCAAATAACATCACACTGACAGTCTCAGGTGGTTTCACATGGGCATATAGAAAACAAAATCTTCAGTCCTGCTTTGCAGTTATCTTACAGGTGTGTAGAAAGTCTTAGAGAGAGGCAGTTGTCTTTTATTGTGTCAGATGGACACCTGGCCAGTCAAATCCTTATTCCCATCAGTATTATCAGCAACAAGCTTTTTTGAATGATTGTAAAATTTATTTAAAAACTCAGCAATTTTTACGCACACTGCTGGAGAGTAAAGTATATCCCCACAGACAGGAGTGCCACTAACTGCATCACACTGATCCACCAGCATTTCATCTCTTGTGGCTTTTTCATTACCTGGGCTGAGTTGGCACTTTCTCCGTAGAAAGTTCCAAAATGGAACCTCAGTCAATGCCAGCTGTGGTTATTTTCTTTCCTAGGAGGCAGGTACCCATTTTGAAAGGGCTTGGACTGACATCAGTGGCTTCTTGTTCAGAGCCCATCACCACAGTGCAGCCATTGCTCAGCTGGCAGGTGGAAGGCTGGATGTGCTGGCCCTGGCTACATGGAGCTGTGGTCCAGCAGGCTACTGATGGGTGAAAGCCTCACTAGGGTAACTGCCAGGCTCTACCTTTCATGCCTAGATGTCATCAAATGTACGAAACAGTGAACTGCATGGCCAGGTCTTTTGAATGTAGATTGCAGAAAAGCATCATTCAAGAAATTTAGATTTCCTTAGCCATATCAAAGGCTTGATTTCATGGCATGTCAACAAAGTAATGCATATCTGTTGCTGCTCCCGATTAAATTGAGAAAAGCAGTAGACAGAGAAGATCAAAACCTCAAATGGAAGAGCTCCATCATGAACAAGGAAGGCCAAAACCAAAAATTCAAAATGTGTTTTATGTTAACAATAAAAAAAAAAAAGTTACTGAAAGTATTTTATTTGCCAAGGCATAAGAAGTTAGGACTGAGGTCACATCCACACACTCCCTACAAGGCCACCCACTGCATTCAAGCTCTTGAACAAGTTGCCTCTCAGTTTAAAGATAGAAGTTGTGCAAATATAACTCGAAAACAACATCTTTATAGATTCATTTTCCCATTACAGAAAAATTCAGTAATTTCTTCATTGTCATTACTTTTAGCTCTCATGTATAATATCCTGCAGAACATTAGTCTCTAGAAATTTGTCAGGCATTAATATTTGGGAGTAAAAGCAATATAATCTTGTTTACAGCTCTACTACAACACACTTCTTACTTCTCTCTGCAAGTTTCACTCACAGAGACTGGTATTTCAAGTTGGCTTTTTTTAAGGGTTTCCTTACCCAACCACATTACACCAACAAGAATAACTAAGCTAAATTCAGTGCCAGAAAAACACAGATATGGCTGCACCAAAAACCAACTCTGATGACTCCTGCTCTCCATAACAGATTAGCCAGGCTGTAGATTAGCCGCACCTCAGGTTTAAGCCCTTCCCTATACCTACCTGTGGAACTAGTTTGTACCTCCAGTTCTTGATGGCTGAACTGTGGCACCACATGAACCCAAACACTCTCCCAGAAGTAAATAACCTTCCTGAGACAGTGAAAAGCACAGGTTATTAAACCCCATGAGCTATGCTAAGCACAGTCACAGCCCAAGTGGGATTTTCTGAACAACCACTGAAGTAGATGGCCGAAAACCTGCTGGGGCCAGGGGGAGGAGGGTCGTACTGAGTCTTTGTGCCATTTCTAGCCACAGCCCATTGCACATCTCTGCAAGGCTCTTCTGAGCTTCTCACAGCAGCTGAGAGCTCTCCCTCATCCTTCTGATCCTTCTAACACCCTCAGGGACTCTTGCTAAAGGACTTGATCATCTGTAAAATAATCTAAATACACAGATACTAAACAGGAAAACATAAACAGTGTCATTCATCCATCTGTTCTATGATGAACGTTTTGCATACACATATTTATGCAGCAACTTCCACTTTCACCCCGGAAGTGCATTAAAGCTACAGTGGAATGCTATTCCCTGCATGGCCCAGGCAGGCAGCTACTGAGTTATGCTTCAGCATTCACAGAAGACAATTAGTGCTGGGGTCTTGCTTTGTCCATCCTCTGTGTGGCAATATCAGTTTCATAACATCATTTGCTTGGCCTTCAAGTCTGCTGTCCCTCAAAGATGTAATCCATGTGCTCCAGAGTCACACTGTGAATCAAGCCAGTGCCCTGGAAGCAGGCAGGCTTAGCAGACTTGCTTCAGAGCAGCACTGCTGCTCTGAACAAACCCCTAACGTAGGTGCAGCTGGGATACTCTCTGCATTCAACTGAGGTTGGAACAAATCTTTTTTGCCAAGCAGTTCAGACCTAAGACTAATGTCACAAAGAAATGCAACTTCCACCAGAAATGCTTCTAGGTCCAGTCTTCCGAGTTTCCCCATTTACAATGGGTAGAACTAGCCCTGGAACAATTAACCTGTGTATCAAGCACCAAATCAGCATGCACTTGATGTCTGCTCCACTCAGCAGAAAACAACTACTTTTGGCTGCAGGAGTGCAACTGAGCAGCATCCTACCCTCCCTCAGCAGTGTATCCTACCAAGGGGTTCCCATGTGCTAGGGTCTCTGGTCCCTTCCTCCAGCTGCCATGAGGACCAGCAGGACCTGTTACTAGTTTTCCTTGTTTTGTTCTGTTCTCTTTGGAGCAATTCTAGTTAGACTCTAAAGAAATCATCATAAAAAGATATTACTTTTGCACATAATGCAATGCCTAGAATGAAATGCCAATTCTTTAGTTTTGTTAAGTTACTATATGGTCGTTGACTAAATATTACTGTAAAAAATTGTAAGAATTATATAAGCACAAGATCTCTCAGGTCTCTTTTCCTATTTTCACCACTCAGAATTAAAAAAGCAGACATAATTCCAATTTCTTAAACAAAAAAACAGCAAGTGAGACTAGTTCAGAAAATAAATATTAATCGGACATTTTTCATTGCTGTCAGAATATACTTCTCAATAAAAACAAATAAAAATTCAATGTCCTTATAGTGAAAACGGAGTTCTCTTACTGTACTTCTCATTGAACAATTCTATTTCTTGACTTTGGCTTTATTCTAGTACAGAAAACCCAACTGAATGAAGAGAGCATTGGTCCCATTTCTTCCAGAGACTGCCAAAGAAGACACACTGCAAGCCAATGTACCAATATCCATACCACACATTCACTCATAGCGTGATCTCTCATTTACAAGGCAGCCTAAATCCAACAGTATGGCCAATTTTTTTACAAGAGGCTGCGAGGCACAAGGTAGGTGAAATAACAATTTGAGTATTTTCTTTCATGCCCAACTGCACTGAGAGTACGCATTTGATCAGCTGCGTGCTGACAGATGTATCGCTGTTTACTCCATGTCCTTGCTTGTGGGTTTCTCCTCTGATCTCTAACAGGATCCACTGGGGCTTGCCAAGCTTCAGCTGCTCAAGTCTCTTCTCACAGGAGCCTGTAATGCTCATCACAGGAAGCCATGTAAAATTCAGCTACCAGAGCATCATATACTTACTAAAATCCAAGAGGGACAAAATCAGCCCTCAGATGACAGCGGGCAGATCTCAGTTTCAAGAAAAACAGCAGTCACACATTTAAAGGTGAAATACAACCTAGGAATAAATCCCCAGTGCTGGGAATAACTGGGAACAATTTCCAGAGTCAAATACCTGCTTTTATCATTTTGTGTTTCCATAGGTTTCATATTAAGTTTCTCTCCTTTTATTCAGCAGCAGAAAATTTGTAACAATGGGAGCATCATTATTTGTTATACTTCCTTAAAGGCTCTGTTTGATTTATGCAGTGAGCAAACCAAAACAAAAAAATAGCTGCTTCTAAATTTATGAGTTGGTGCTACAGACTGTCAATATTTTGCAGAAATGGTATTGCAGGGGCTAAGAGAGACAATCAACCCTCTTTCAATATTAAGATATTTTAATGCTATTTCCCCTAACAACTCAGGGTCTTGCTCTAGTAAGACATTGCCATTCCTATACTGTACAGCACCTTCTGGGATGCATTAGCAGCCAAAAAGATGAAGCCAAAATTACACTGTTATTGGGTAAGAAGCAAGCATCTTCCCATGAGAGAGGTAGAATTTCTAACCCAGAACAGACATGCAGAAATGCTGGGGACAGAACACTCTTGTAAATATATTCAAAACAGGATTAAGCCTTATAGGAAATTTCCTAGATAATGTTGCCATATAAGGCTAGTGTTATCACCCATAGAGACAGAAAGCAGCTATGAGAGCAGCTGAATTACACCTTTCTGATGAATATCATCTTTACTGCTCTCATGCCCTTAAGATCAAATTAGCTCATACTGGATAATTACCAATGTCCCAAAAATGTGCTCATCATCAAGAGTAAACTCAGATTTAGTCATCAGAACCTTAGCTAGGCTAATAGACCACTGCAGGCAGAGATAGCAGCAAGTCTACTGCTAAGACAGCAAGTGTTGATGCTTCTGAGGGAAGCTGCAAGAGGATACTGGGGTTAAAGCTTTTGTCATTGTACTGTCACTAAACTTGCACTTTTAAAAAGCAGGTTGGACATCTGGAAAAGGTAATGCTTGGGGTACTGTTTTGTGGTATTCATACACCTGAAGGGAGCCTACAAAAAGATGAGAAGAGACTTTTTGCAAGTGCATGTACTGATAGGGCAAGGTGGAACAGCTTCAAACTGAAAGATGGTAGGTTTAGACCAGGAGGAAATTCTTTGCTCTGAGAGTGGTGAGGCACTGGAACAGGTTGCCCAGGGAAGTTCTGGATGCCCCATCCCTGGCAGTGTTCAAGGCTAGGTTGGATGGGGTCCTGAGCAACTGGGTTAGTGAAAAATATCCCTCTCCATTGCAGGAGGGGTGTTGGAATGAGATGATCTTTAAGGTTCCTTCCAACTCAGGCCATTCTATGATTCTTCAACACAGATTTCTCAAGAATGAGGTCCCTGCACTTCATCACTTAACAAGGCATATTAGGAGCTTTCTACCAAAAATGCCAACTTTCTGACTTCTTCACATCCAATTCATTGATATGTCTCTAATTTTCATATGCAACAGGACTGACCTAATACATGACAGCCTGTATCTGTGGCAGGGTAAGTGCATTAACCAAGACACTGCATGCTCTTGGTTAACAGTTGAGACACTCCATTAGCAATCTAACCCTAACAGCAAGGGAATACTTTGCAAAATGGGATAGATGTAGAAAAATTCACAAAAGCAGTTGTCAACTTCTAAACTCATAAGAAATTGGGTAACCTTGGAAATTCTTTCTGAGCTCGTGTCTTTAAGTACAGCTTGCAGTGTGATGACGACTGCTGTGGAAGAACCTGACTGAATTATAACGCACGTCTTATCATGTTACTGGCCAGATTACTATCAGGTTATTAAATTCACTTTTCTGTTGTTTGTACTTGTCAATATAGTAAACTTCAGTCTTCCTGAATTTGAAATGTATATCTATCAACTTCTTTTGAGAGATCAAATAACTCTTCCTGAATCTGAAAACAAAATCTGTCAAGCTCCTAAATAAACAAAAGCGTTTTCTAAAATATTCTGCAGGAAAGCTGTATTTCATGTAGACCTTGATTTCATTGCAAAAAGTCATAGGAATCACAGGAAAATTCAGGAGTACCACTCCACTCAGAGTCAGCTTAGGCAGCATACAGCCCAACCTGGATATTGCTCCTAGGCCTGATCATCCAATCAGATTTTATTTATGCCTCTATTTAAGCACCTGCCCCTAATATGGGCACACAAATGTTGCAGGAGTGTTGCTAAAGACAAGGTAAATGATACCCTCTACTCCTCCCTTGTCCACAGGCCTAGTCATTTCACCACAAAAGATTGGTCAGATGCTTTACCCTTGGTAAACCCATGCTGTTTCCCACTCACCCTTTTTTCTTTAATCTGTCCAGAAATGTGTCTCTCAGCTGCAAAATAGATCCAAAAACATATAGCTTCTTTCTTCCTTTTATTGTATCAATTCAACACTCACAATAGTAGACCAATGGAGGAGGCCGGCAGGTGCTAAGAACAGAAGTCAGGCACTATTTAAGATTTTTCATACTGTTCTGCTCTTTGCATAATAGTCCAAATTCAAAACACTTGAGCCAATTCATATTATGACTTATCTTCGATAAAGAAAAAAAGGTAGAGCATTTTATCTGTCTGATGTGTGCACACATAAGGGATGGGTGGAGCCTTGCAAGCAGTTCACACTCGAGACCCCTAGAAATGCTTAACTACAGAAAAATTCCACCTCTGACTGAGCTACCAAGGGAAGCATCAGTTAGAGCATATGTTTAAGTGTGGTGTTTCAAATTACTACCAGCGATTTCAAGAATAAATCAAAGTCTTTCTGCTTGCAGTAATAAACATTCATAGCCTTTAAACCAACATATAATCATAATTTCGTTAATGCTCCTTGAAGCCAATAATACCCAAAAAGTAAATACTTAAGAGCAACTGAGAGGCTTGGGAATAAATGCTATTTTCTAAGTATCAGCATTTATGACTAATGCAGTTTATCATCATATCAAAAGAACACTGTAGGGTACTGTGACTGCTTGCTTCTTGATGCTACAGCTACCAACACAACCCCACTAACTTCAAGGTTACCATATGACAAATGACAAATTATGTGGCAAATATTGTCTTCCAAGTCAGCAAACTCTTAATTAGATCATATGGAAGAGTCATAATTTCAGTCCTCAAGTGAAATTGGTCTACTTTAAAAAGCTAGACTGTTTAACTAGTGAGTGGTCTGCATATTCTTAGAAATAGCAATAAAGTCAGTATGGGGAGAAAAAAAAAACCCCAACAACAAGAAGAAGGTTTTGTTCAACAAGAACATACGTTGGGAAGAGCACTGATTTTAATGTTCGCCAGTAATATCCATCAAACCTGTATGTTTGCTCAGGACCCTAAGGTCAAGTATATAAATAATTTCAAGATCAGACTTTCATAGCTCAGCCACAGAGAGGTCAATATACCGCATATGCACATATTGTTGGGATGTTATGCTGACACCTTACTATAAAAAAACAAAAACAAGCCAACCAAGTTGTGTATCAGACATGAGAAAAAAAGCAGAACAGACACATCCACTCTTTCATGCATGCAGCACAGAACCTGGGAAGAAAAAAAGGAATAAAACCAAGACCTATGTTTACAATCACCAGAAGCACATGAATGAATGTAATACATATCTGAACAGGGAAACTGCAGTTTTCCAGGAACTGTACTTTCAGAGGGTATTTTAAAAGGGACCACAGAACATTCATAAAAGTGAACATTTATCTCTCTTGCTTCTAATACATGTTAAACATAAAATGGAAGGGAAAGCCAAGGCAGCTCCTACAGGCATGCTCAAAATCAGAAATTCAGATTTCTGAAAAAGTTGCAAACATTCAATTAGAGACAAAAACTGATGCCACACAAAATCTGGTCTAGAGCAGACTGATGTATATGCAGATATTTTCATCAGACTATTTTTGATCAGAAAAGGAAAAAAATCCCTTCAAATCTTTTAAATTGTTAAAGGGATGGATAGAAAGAACAATAACAGTAGCCTTACTCTTAGTCATACCAGGAGCTTGTCAGAACTCGCCCAAACCATCTGCACATTTGAACAGTACAGAAAAGTACCAGTAATTCCTAGAAACCCTATGCAAGTACATCACTCAACACATATCCCCTCCTCAGATATTCAGGTGAACCACGTTTCCAAAGTGCACATGGTAACAGAATCATATGCAAGTATTGGCTAATTTAAAAAAAAAAAATTAAATGTCTGCAAATCCAGCTGAATCTTTACCTGGAGAGAAATAAGACCAAGAGCTGCTTTTCCTCTCTAGGTACATCTTCACTTGCAACTGGAACAAGCTCTGCCCAGGTATTCCCTGCAAGTACTTTGTCAGTACCTATGCTGAAGATATTTCTTCTGAAAAGAACCTCTTTAATTTTGTACTAGAACTTCTTGGGAAAGGTAAAGGACTACAACAGTATCTTTTACAAATATTATACATTATCACACAAGGAAGTCTGAAACTCGAGTGTCAGCTGGTATCTGCCAACAATGTTTATTGCAGTGGAACTTCTCTCCTCCTCCCTCAAATGAGAGGTGTATTTGTGGGACTAATCCTAATTGAGATCACACAATTTCTCAAGTTGCATGAGCAGAAAAGAGTTGAATTTCTCATCAGAAGGTATCTGATGCTCACAGTTTCCTGGCAAAGGCATTTTTTGGCTGATTCCTCCACTCTGCAGTTCAAACTACCATTAGATCATACAGGCCCAAGAGATCAAAGGAAAAACAGTATCACCTCAAAGAATCTCGTGTTTCTTGATTGCTCCCCACAGATGAGCTGCTGCAGCCAGATCCCACCAAATGGCAGGAACACAGCATAGCAGCAGCGCCTTAATGAAGTTGAGGCACTACAAAGTATATCTGAGCTCAGGTATCCGCCCTTGTTATCTCCACTGAAGTCTCAGCCTCTGTTCAGGGCACAAAGGACTTTGCACAGTTTGTTCCTGGCACGTTTCAAGCTCAGCTCATACCATCAGCACAGCTTGCCAGTAGTGAGAAACGATGAAAGAGGAAGAGGGGAAGAGTCCTCAGGCCCTTTTGCAAGGTCACCAGTAGCAGGTGCCTAACAGGGAAGCGAGATATGAGGAAGAAACACAAGCTTTATAAGGATAAAAACCTTGTGCAAGCTGAAAAATTATTAATGGGTAATCCCAACGAGAACAGCAAGGCAGGCAGGAGCTTTCATGCCTACTGTTAGGGGAGTGTGGGAAAAGAAGAAAAATAAAAGAAGAAGAAAGAAGAAATTAGACTGTTAAGACAAATTCTTTATATAATTCCACTTGGATATAGTAGAACTGACAAAAACCAAAAAAAAAATGTATCCAGAAAGAAACTATTGCCATCCCTTTTGCTCATCCTGCCTCATGGTTTAGACTGAATAAGTGGGTTGCTGAATGTTGGAATCTGAGGTTTCATTTCAGCATGTCTAAAGGACAAAATAAGGGACTGGCAGGAGAAAAGACAATAAATGGTATCAAAATAATTTCTAATTTCTTGGCCTCCATTTTAAACTTAGTTTTCCTCTAGTGAGTAAAAGGAGATCTGGAAAAGTTATACAGTGCCTCATCAGAGAATTCACCTCCTTCCGTGAAGAGTGCAAGAAACAGGAATTTCCACAAAGCTTTAAAATATTATTTCATTTGCCGGCTGATCATCTTGTTCAAGTAGCAGAGCCACAACTAGCACCAAAACTGGCACCACACTGGTCTCATCTCTTGCTTGAAGTCATGATGGGACAGCTTAATGCTGGTGAGTAGGAAATAGAAAGTGGCTGCCATCCTTGGGATAACGACCCTTTAGCAGATGTTTTTAAAGGTTTTCTTGAAATAATCCTGAAAGTAATGCTGCCAACCTTATTCAGTGCAAGATTTAAATGCCTAGTAAGGAACTGCACTCTCCCCACAAGCAATGGAGGCAGTGAGAGCATACATGTGAATTTGAGAAGGAACTGCAACACATAACACCAGGTTAGAGATCCACCTGGAATTCCAAAGCCTTATGATGATGGCCTGGTTAAAAAGCAAAGGCTTTGACCTTTGCTTCCAGGAGTGATAGGAGGGAACTCTGAAGAGGGAACCTCTCAGACAAGCAAACAGAGGAAGTTGCTAGAAGACACAGAGCTGTACCCAGAGTCAAACAAAGGAAGCCCAGCTGAATGACTGACACCACAGGCTGAGAGGAACTGACAAGAGGAAGGCACTGCCTATAGTACATGTAGGAGGGGGGTTCTCTACATAGTGGCTAACAGGAGCATCTTCTGGCTTTCAGGGCTCCTGCAAAGCCACAGCACAATAAAAACATATCATGACAAACACTTCAGGAAAGGGACAAGAGAGTCAGTTGCAAAGACAGAAGTCAGAAGAGAATACAGTAACTCCACAGAGACCTGGGAAATGTCAGCTAACAAGTTCAGACTGAACTCCAAGAAGCTGAGGAAGCAGACAAATATAATTCACTAAAGAGAACTGTAAAAGTGTAAAAAAAAAAAAAGGAAAAATGTGATTTTGCACGAGACACAAAGTAAAAAAGTTAAACAGAAAGGCAACATATAGGTGCAGTAGCGAAAAAACAACAAAGTTTGTAAGAAAGACTTTGCATATGGAATCAGAGCTAATAACTATGACAAGAAAATTATACCTATCCTTGCAAACAAAGGGAAAGCACACAGCAGTAAGACTGCAAGCAGTCTCAAAAGATGAACTATTGTATGCATATGACAAAACTAAAAAAATGAGAGCAGTTTTAAATCACAGACTAGGATCAACACCAAGGACATATTTGTATGTAGCGAGCACAAAATAGATAACACAACTAAACGGCTCCAGAGACAACAACCAAGATCAGAATTATACCTTCACATCTTTGCTAGAAACAGACAGGGAGGTAAAACACAAGATAAAAGAAAATCAATATGAATGTCTAAGAGTAGAACTATGTCCAGACCATGTGCTCGTCGTCCACCCAAAGATCACGCTGTCACCTGAAGAGGTACGAGCATTACAACACAAATCTTTCCTAAAGATATTAAGCAAACTCAAAGGTTATTTAGCTTTACAAGCTGTAAAAGTGTCTTCTGAAGTTTTCAACTCATAAATTGTGCTGCAGTTATCGAGTAGTCAGAAAGAATTGAGTCTCACTGAAATTGTGCTTAAAAAAAATTAAAAAATCAGAGTCCTGAAATTTTTCAGTGAGGCAAAAGGGACCTCTCAACACACAATCCTGAGGTTCCCAGTGTCCAGAGGTTTTGTGCCATGTTTGCTTCTGCTGAGGGAACAAACTATCACCTAAATGTGGGGGGGAAAAAAAAATTAAAGTCTGACAAATAGTTAAACTCACACCATACCACTGTAATAATATCCAAGAGCAGGATACCAACAGACAGAGAAGACTTTAGAGTAAGATCACTGCTAGTACAACTACAAGTGAAAAAAATGATCAAGTGATATCTCAGTGACTCCTGTAAGGCAGTCTTGTAGCAGAAAAACGGAGCATCTGAATAAGAACATGAACTATTAAACCAAACTCGTTTCAGACCACTTCAAGGTAACAGCTGGGGGTAGGGGAGAGGGAATTAAAAAGGAAAAATTTATATCAACTGCATCTGCATAATCAGACACTGCAGGAAAAAAACTTGATACTCAAGCACATTTTAACTGTCAAGGTGTTTTGAAAAATACTTCAGTGTTACACACAGAGAGAGAAAACACTTTGGCTGTGTACTATAAAATTCTTTTTAAAAGTTTCTTAGAAGTATGTGGGAGTCACTCTGAAATAGAACTGTTTCTCTGGAGGCTCTAAAGATGCAGAGCATTCCCCACCAGGGCCATGACTGTTCCCAGCACAGAGCTGTGATGTGCATTAGGATATCCAGCTTAAGCAATAGGCTGCAGTTGTGCTGAGATGCACAGCAGATTTTCAAGCATAGTAGAAATCACCAATTTCACCAGGAAAAAAAAAAAAAGCACACACAATAACATCATTATCACAGACTATTATCTAGACACCTGGGAACTAAAAAAACCTGTCAGACATTACCCCAGTGACCACTGTAATTAAAGCAATGGACCATTTGCTCAGCCATGATATCTGAAAATGTGAAGTATCATCACAGTAAACCGGGCTCCCTTGTCTTTGCCTGATTTACCTGGAAATGAGAAGTCAGGCATGTCACACACCATTTCCATAACAGAGAAGTCAGTCAAATGGCAAAACTAAATAGCAGTTAAAATTGTTATGGCTAGCCAAGATGGGAAAAAAAAATGTGTGGTAGGCCATTCTTAACTGAAGAAGCTGATAAAATATTCAAACAGCAGAAGAAGGGAATTTAAGGCAGCTCCTATGTGACAGTAAGACATTCACTCTGCCACATGACAATCACACACAGTTGTTTGTGCAGTCCTGAGATGCACAAAAACAACCCTCCCAAACACAGCAGAAGAAAGGTCAGTTACAAGAAAGGTTAAGTGATTACTTGCATTAGTAGGACAACATATATCTTACTAGTTGTAACAGGACATTAAACAGCTTACTTATAGAAAACATTTATTTTATGCTCCTCACAGTGGTTTTGACACATCTTTGGCAGAAGAGTTTACCAGTATGTAAGGCCTGTGTCAGAACAACAAAGAGCACTGATTATTTTTTCCTGGAAGCACATTATGAAAGCACAAGAAAGTGCAAAACAAAGGAGAGAACCTGGATGTTAAACTGCTTTCACTATCTCCCTTTTAACTTTTATTAATGAATAAAATGAAAATAACAATTATAAAAGCTACACATAACCTAAAAAGGTAAGAAGAGGAAAATAATATTAGGTCAAAATAGACATTACTAAAGTTATTTTACTAGAATAGTGTCATTAATTACAATCCAAAGCTTCCATAAGTTTAGCAACAAAATCAAAATTCCTCCCCTTTAAAAGTAGGCATAACCACTCCCTGATACACACAGTACCCAAGAAAGAATGTAAATACATTGGTGCTTTACTTACTCATCATCTTGTATACAGTCTCACTGGATATTAATTAACACATGAAAATGTCCAGTGTATTTAATAACTAATTAGAGTGGAAGCTAGATGATGTGACCCCAAATTCAAGCCCTAGGCTGTGGAAAGACATGTGCTCAATAGGCTATTGAAATATAAAGACAGTGCTTGGAGCAGAGGAAGGTTACAAGCCCCGCATTAGCCGAGCTCACTGCAGCAGAAGTGGGGGAGCACACGCCTGCTCTCAGCAATGTGCATTTGTGGTTCACACAGGATGAGAGCAAAGCAATAGGCTGCTCTTCAGAAATGCATCTCTGGTATCAAATGCCTTTTTCGTTCCTTTTCAGTTGTGAGCCACTAAGCCACAGGAACATCGTGACTGTATGTCTGATTGCTGCAAGAGTATCAGAAAGCACCTTTGAAGTGTCATAATCTGTAATTTAAACCTGTAATACATCTTAACACAATCGACTGCAATACCCCTTCACAGGCAGAAGAGGTGTTCCTTACACAACCATTTTTTAGTCAGGAAGAAATTTCACTTTTAAGTGGATTTCAGCACACAAACTAACTTCCATTAACTGAGACAGCAGTCTAAGGCACACAGCAGAGGATCTGTATTTACAGTCAGCTAGATGAAGTCTGACACAGACGGTAACAGGTAGGACATCTGACATTACAGATGATACCATGTCCTTAAACAAATTCCATTATGCCCAGGTACGTATTGAGCTGCAGCAGTTTCAGATAACAGAGTGACCTTTCTTCCATATGCGCTTTGATACTTAAGTAAAGGAGGACAAATTAAGGACAAAATACAAGCTTTCACTTTGAATTTTGCCTCCCCTTCTCCATTTCTTTCACGTGCGTTACCAGGTATGAAAAGCATACACAGCAAACCACCACCAAGCTTTCAATACTCCGTTCACCAGGATGCAAGCGGGATTTCATTCGCATTCAGTAGCGCTGTGAAGGGATCAGACTCAATTAAACCACTCACGCTTTTTAGAATTCTCTACAGCTAACCTCTAAGAGAATTATCACAGTGCAATCAGACCACATCCTCTCCCCAAAAAGGTAGTCCAGAAACACGAATATGCCATGCTGCGTTTCTGAATTACTGCAAGCAGCTGAGCAAGCAACTTGTTAGCTGAACAGGAAGCCAGGCATGCTTGAAAATACAATTGCTGCAATGTTAATGTGTCACTGTCACTGAACTGGACTTCAGAGCTGCCTTCACAAAGGGATAGTGACCAAGAGTGATAACTATGAAATACAATGGGTGGGAAATTGTCATGTAACTGCTGCCAGAGATGGGGGGTGTCTTTGCTTTAATTGCGGCTTATATGTTTTTATAACAGTTTTTTTCCACCTTATCAAAACACCAAGTAAAACCCTACTATGCAGGAAATTCTTTGATGTTTTGGATTCTCCCCTGCAAAATTTCCCTCTCCCCAAGCATCTGTATACATCAGAGGCAGCTATAGATACTCCAAAGCATGGTTTTAATAAACTGAGATACATATCAAGGACCTGGTTTAAAAGTATTTCAAGATTTAATGCTTCTGCCTCCTTGTGGCAGATGCTGGCATGAGCCTCCCTCCAGAGCTAGTTCAGCTGCAAATGCATCTGTCAGCTCTGAAACACACAGAAACGTTGGCTGTCCTGTAAAATGATCAAAAAGTAGATTGCAGTTAATATTTTAACTGAGTGAGAAACCACAACAAGTTGCAGGAAAAAAAGAAACAGAAAAAAATTCACTGGAAAATTTGTGGTGTTCCTGAGTTAATGGCTATTTAGCAAATCTCTGCTGGCACCAGCTCAGGGGGAAGGCAAAGCTGAGCTGGGTCCTGGTACTCATCTAGGGGTCTTAGCAAGCTGAGCCAAAAGGAGTCGGTGACTTTGATGTGGAAAGCATTAAGTTGCTTGAGACTTGGTCTGTGCAATGCTTACTTGTCTTTTTGGTACACTGACACAAATACAATATGCCATGGTGATGGATTATTGTCCCACTGCAGCAGAAGCTGGAAAAGCTGACCTGCCCTACATGTGAAAAATATTCTCTATAACCAAGAATAGCCTTCACCTTTAGATCACAATAACACATGTTACGTTTAAGTAACAATAGAACAGCTGTAATATTTCAGAGTAAATGTCCAGGTGGGTCCTGTACTCCTCCAGTCCTGAGATTAGCAACTGCTCCAGGAAAAGGTGCAAAACAAGACCCAAGCATGGAGTTGTACTGCTCCAGAGTGAGCAATCCTGTTTTCTGAGCCCTACTAAAGTGACAGCGTTCAGAGCAAGGGTTAGATATGCATGATTATGCTGAACACACCTCAGCAGACTTTCTTTTCCTGAGGAGTTAGTGAGCTTCTCAGTTTGTTTTAGGCACCTTCAGCGAAGGACTTCAGTCAGACTTTTAACGGTGGAACCCAAGTATTTTGCAAGATCCACGCCACTTTCACTTAAGAGTTTGCCAATTCCTTGATAAGAGTTCAGGCAGATTTCCTTCCTCATGGCATTTCCAAATTACAGAAGAGTTTTTAATCAGGACCCTTGCTAGTTGCAAGTTCAATATATATAATATATATCAGTAAACATATATATTTATATAATATATATAAAAAATATATAAGACCCAAGCTTCTCTTTGGGAAACTGGCGTCATATTTCACAACTCCGAGTGACAAGGTATGAGCCAGAGTTGAAAGTTTGGTGCTTTCAGTTTAGTTTACTTGTGGCTCTTCATCAGGCCCAACCAAAAGTGATAGTTTTGTTGTATTCAGGGACCAAAATGGAGTAGCTCTTGAAAAAGATCATATTATGTGCAGTATGGGAGAAAGACTGAAATACTCAAGATTGATTCTGCAGATGCTTCTATACTGTAATGGGGCAAAGTACACAAGGAGTTAAAAAATACTACAAACCATGTCCCTAAATGAAAGCTGTCTCTGAAGACAAAAAATAATCACTGCAACCTTAAACATAAGGAATTCCGAAACCATTCTGGCACAAGAATAGCCACTTAATTGTGACATGAGAACACACTAGTGCATGGGCATTTCCCATATCAGTCAAAACACATGGCCCTTTATGATTTTTTTTTTTCTCATATTTCTTAAAGCAGATATATCAACAGTTTTACAACCATTGTTACAGGGAGGATTTCATATTAATGTTTGTACCGCAAAGACTGGTACAGCCACTATTGCTTAGTAACTGTAAAACTTCTCATATACTACATTTGGGAAATAACATCCTAGAAGAAACAAGATTAAGGAGAAGTTAGAAGACTGGACTTAGGAAAAAAAAAAGGGCAAAGCTTAAGATAAAATAAGTTTCTACTTCACAATGCAATTTAGTTAGTTAAATAACAGACTGAAATGAAAAGATACCAGACTACTGCCCTGAGATCAAAGACTTAGGCCTGATGACTAGAACTGAAAACAAGTAGCCAAAGGGCATGGAAAGCAGAACTTAAGCCTATTTTCACTTAGTTTTCCTTAGTTACTTTTCAAAATAAATGTTAGCGAAACATTCGTAGATAAAAATCAACACATAGAAAGTTCTGTAGACATACAGATGACAGTAGCTGAGATAATGCTTAAAAACCTGAAGTTTGTCAATACGTAGTCATTTGATATATGCATTGTCCTACTGCCCGAGAGAACAGGGAACACAAGTGATTGAAGCTCAGGAGTAATACATTTATTTTACCAAGCTGTATATTGACTGTAGGATTCACGCTTCCTCTGTTAGAGGTGGAATCTCATGAACAACTCCTGCAATGTCCTCCTCTGGACAATTCATGCTTTTAACTATCTACTATCAGATACCTGTAGTATACTTCACTCAGTAAGACAGATAAACTCCTCCTTCAGAAGTTCACAGTGTAGTATGGAGAGATGCACTACATTCTTTGAGGGACACATTTTCATTGTAGTTTTATTTTCCAAAGGAATCCAAACGGAGCTTGCTGGCCTACTGCATATGGTGTCCCACTACAAGGACTAAGTATTCTACAATTTTCTCCTTGTATGGTCTGCTTTCAGTTCAATACAGCTAGATTTCCACTGAGACCATAACATCACCTGTTTATATATTCTGTCAAGTGTTCCCAAGACCTACTTCAATTGTTTTTCTAAGTGTAGGGCCTCTGCTGTAGGTCCTCAAATAAAATGCGTGCAATATTGATCAAAGTCCTGCTTGCACTCCATGCAAGATTCAATATATTCCTATTAGATGGGTACAAGCAGAGCTTGATCTTTAGCAGGATAAGCAAGCACTGTACTGCAGGGCACAATAGAGCTCAGTTGTTCTAAGTGGTTTAGGATTTTGTCTAGTCTTTGGAGCTCCATCTAAAAGTCGCTGGGAGAATTAACAACAATTTCCTCCTCCTGTTCCTTACAGTCAGCCATGGTTATGAAGGCACACAGCATGATTTTGCTTACCACTTCCACTGCCCACAAATGTAAACCATGGAAAGAAAGTTCATGTGCCTTAAATCTAAGATTCATTAGCATACTCTGCCAGATTATCATCTCCCTCCACAAGTTTTTGATGGGTACATTTGCAACTTGAACAGTACTCTAGTTTTCCCTTCCTAATTTTGCAACTATGCAATTGACGTTTGCATTTTAACCTGTGCATGAAGAGGGATTCAAATCAATCTCATCCATCGAGGCACTGTCACTCATTCTTGGGAGTTCAGATGCTTTTCCCATTTGAGCACCATCTGCACTTAATAGAAAAAGAAACCAACAAAACATCTCATTTTGCCAGAGTCACATTTTCTTTACATTGTTGATCACAACTTTGTTTCCATTGAAGCCTGTAAGATTTCTGCTTGCACTACTTCAGCCTTTTCAATAACTTCTTAGTGGCTTTTATTTTTGAAGCTTTAATTCAAGTTTGTACATCTATGAAAATTTTGCCCTGATACATTAATTGTCTTACACATCCACTACAGCTTGAGCAAGAAATACAGTGGATTTATGGCAATATGTAAGTCAAGTTTAGACAGAATTGTTTTTTCCGGTTCTTTGCCTACGTTATCCCTACTTCAATTTCCTTCTGAGAAAACCTGAATATTTCATTTAGGATGGGATTAAGGTTCTGGCCTCCCACATCAGTGGACTTTGAGGTATTACTGTAAGTTACTCATAGGCCCTTGGGGTTTTTAACAAACTCATCTCCTAAATGTGTGAAACATTGGTGCTTTTAAAAATAATCCCAGTCAAAGCTGATAGCCCACTTCACAGGTAGGGTGATGGTCATTCTACAAAATGTTCTCAGACACTGGCAGAACTACAGAGTAATAAAGATGTTCATCGTGGACCTTGAAAACAAAAGTCTTAGACAGGGTACCAAACTATTGATGAGATCAAATAATGCAAGCTTTGGTGACTTTGGGGAAGTTAACTAGCCTCTGCTAGGAAGACATCATGAAACTCTCAAAGAATTTCCCCCTAAGGCTAAAAGCTGGTCATCAGAATGAAACAGGATCTCTAAACACACTAGGAGAACCAGCACCCTGAACCTTACATTGATTTAAGTCACCGATATAGAAGTCTCACTTTCTTTCTAGCACCATATTCTTACCTTTCAGATAACTTTCACCAATGTTTAGCATTAACAAGTAACTGAGTCACTGTTAATACAGAACAGGGGGGAAAAAGGCTTTCATTTCCTGATTACAGTTTGATTTCAAATATCAACACAGCTTGATGGAACAAAAATGGAGCACTCACACAATTAAGATCTTAACTCAGTAGGCAACTAATCTGTGCCTTGAAACATAAGGACTAACAAGTATCTTGATATAACTGAAGTTTATCAGTGTTCAGTGACTATTCAAGCTTATGTAGAGCCATGTAGTAGAGCTCACAGCTATTGAAGCAAAACTTCCATACCGAGATCTCTAGTTAAGAAAAGCTTCTTAGCCAAGACCAGCTCCAAGAACAGACAAAGGGACTCTAGAAAGACTCCACATTCAGAAAACCTGGGACAAACAGACTGACTTTGAAGACAGAGAATATCTGTTTCTCTGACTTTGAGTTAAACTGAATTGTATCCTTTGAGGAACTGGTCCATATGTTCAAGAGGTGTTTTCCATCTCCAGCTTCTATGATTCATACATAGATTGCAATTTCATTGCTACGGGGTAAATACATTTTAAATTAGACTATATAAAGAAGCTCTAAAGTTGCCATGACAGTTGCAGCAAAACGCCTTGTCGTTTCTCATTACAAAGCACAACCTATCTTTATAACCAAATTAGCTTTTTCAGCTATTCCTCCAAATGTAGCCTGCAGATTTATTTTTGTTGATCCACCAATTGTTTCTTTCAGATTTGCATGGTTAATTATCAAACAGAATGATCATCACTTAGATTATTAAAACAATCCATCAGCCAGCTTTGCTCTCTTTCATGTGAAAGATAGGAAAGGGGAAAGGCTCTTAAAGAAGTTTTTGTCTGGACCTTGTTTACAAAGGCAGAGAAACAGTTCTGTGCCACCAGCCCTGATTTGACCGTCTTCCCTAGACATGCCCCTAGCCCCAGATCTGCCCCTGGACACGGCTCAATGTCAGCTGTTTCTCCTCCAAAGCTTAGCCCTCCCCCTCAGCTAATGTTTGCTCTGGAAAACCATCAATCCCTTCGTTAGTGCAGCTGATGGTGGATCCAGCCATGTCTCTTGGTTGCATTTCCTTTCCAGGTGTAAGGCTTCAGGAGCATGAAAGATGAGAGGCACAAAGAGTGTGTCCATCTGTTACTTTTAAATACTAGAACAAGGGGGCAAAACGCCCCTAAAAATAACTTAAACTCTTCTGCTCCCACCTATCTTGCAATCTTTAAAAACATTGGATCACTGAAGAAAGCAGAGGGGGGATACAGTAGTATGTGTGTAGGCTGCAATTATCATACTAATTATCTTTTGCTTCAAATTGATTGCATTAACCAGAAAGCAGAATTTTTAAAAAAAAAAATCCCTATGAACTGTTCATTCCAAGAACAATTAAATCTAAAGTAAGAAGAATCATGACGATTTGCTGACAAGTGTTAAAACATCATCTGTTGGCAGCTTCTTTTTCTTTTAAGATGTCATAGCAAAGTCAAAACGAAGACATCTACAATAGACGATATCAAATGACACATTTAATAGAACATGAGGCAAGACATTTGTGTGTAACACACTTTGTCAATCTTTGCTATTAGTCAACACATTGGGGATACTACAGAAAACATAACGAAAAGACCCTATTGTAAGATTATGTGCAGCTTCAAACAATATTATCTGAAGCTTATCTGACAAGATCTGAACCTTGGGAAGAGTCAAGAATAATGTTGCTAGACACAGCAAGGAGATAGTTTCCTTAAAAGACTCACAGATTTAGAGTTCTGAATTCAATCAATCCACTATAGAATTTTGTTAGAATTCAACTGTGTAGCTGTGTGAACAACAAAACTAATTAAGCCTGATACTGAATGTACACACATCTTGCAGCTGATTGACTTTAACTGAATTATTCCTTGAGCTCTGGGGTAAGCTCATCCCTTAACCAGAAAATCTGCACAGGAGAAAAAGTTTAACCTCATTCTTGAAAAAACACAAGACACCAACAACTGAGTCTTTTGCCCCATTGTTAGGAAATCCATAACATTGCCAACATAACAGAGCTAATTGTGGACATAAAGATTGGAGGCAGACTGGGCTGCAGTGATCCTGCATTGCTGGAGTTTGCAGTCCTGAGAGATCTGGGTCAGGTAAAGAGTAAAGTTAGGCCCCTAAACTTCAGGAAAGCAAACTTCTGGCTCTTAAAGATAATCAATAGGAACCCCTGGGAGACTGCCCTCAGGGACAGGGGAGTAGAACAGAGCTGGTAGATCTTTAAGGAAGCCTTCCAGAGAATGCTAGAGCTAGCAATCCCTGGGAGCAAGAAATTGGCCAAGGAAGGCAAGAGACCAACATGGCTGTGTAGGGAACTGCTGGTCAAACTAAAGGGAAAGAAGCAAATGCTCAGTGAAAACAAGGACAAGTAATCTGGGAAGAGTACAGAGATGACATTCGGTTGTAGAGGGATGGGGTGAGGAAGGCCAAGGTGAAGCTGGAACTGACCTGGCAAGGGATGCAAAGAATAACAAGGGCTTCTACAGGTATGTTAACCAGAAAAGGAAAGTCGAAGAAGATGTATTGACCCCAATGAACAATGCTGGAAAACTGGTAATAGCAGATGAAGAGAAGACTAAAGTACTCAACAACTTTTTTGCCTCTGTCTTCAATGGCAATTTCTCTTCCTACACCTCTCAAGCGGATGGAGAACACGTTGGGGACCACACTTCCTAGTGCAAGTAAAGAACAGGTTCATGATCACCTGAGGAACCTGAACATAAATAAGCCTATAGGGCCCAGTGAAATATCTCCCAGAGTCCTGAGAGAATTGGATGATTGCAAAGCCACTCCCCATGATACTTGAAAAGTCGTGGCAGTCAGGTGAAATCCCAGGTGACTGGAAAAGGGAAACATTGACCCATCTATAAAAAAGGTAGAAAGGAGGACCCTGGAACCCATGCCAGCCTCACCTCTGTGCCTGGCAAGATCATGGAACAGATCCTCCTAGAAGCTATGCTAAGGTTCAGGGAGGACTAAGAGGTGATTCAGGTGAGCCAGCACAGCTTCACCAAGGGTAAGTCCTGATCAACCTAGTGGCCTTCTGTGATGGAGTGACTACATCAGTGGACAAGGGAAGGGCTACAGATGTCATCTATGGTCCCCATAACATTGGTCTCTCTGAATTGGAGAGGGGTTGATTCAATGAGTGCACTGTTAAGTGGATAAGGAATTGGCTGAACTCTTGCATCCAGAAGGTAGTGGTCAATGGCTCAGAGTCCAAATGGACATCAGTGACAAGTGGTGTCCCACTAGAGGTCCATACTGGGACCAGTGTCATTCAGTATCTCCATTAATGACGTAGACAAAGGGTGCACCCTGACCAAATTTGCGGATGACACACCTGAAGGAGGGGATGCCATCCAGAGGGACCTGGACAAGCTCAAGAAATGGGCCCATGGGAATCCCATGCAGTTTAACAAGACCAAGAACAAGGCGCTGCACCTGGGTCAGGATCAACACAGAGTGAGAGCAAACAGATCAAGAGCAGCCCAGCCCAGAAGGACTTGGGGATGCTGGTGGATGAGAGGCTGAACGTTACACGGCACTCAGCACTTGCAGCCAATCTGCACTTGATCCAGTCTGATCCTGGGCTGCATCCAAAGCAGTGAGGCCAGCAGGGCAAGGGAGGGGATTCTGTCCCTCTGCTCCCAGTCTGGTGAGATCAGACCTGGAACACTGCATCCAGCTGTGGGCACCCCAGCACAGACAAGACAGCAACCTGTTAGAGTAGGTCCAGAGGAGGACCACTGCCATGACTAGAGAGATGAGTCTTTCCTTCTCCTGTGAGGAAAGACTGAGAAAATTGGGATTCATCAGCCTGGAGAAGAGGTTTTGGGATGACTGAATTGTGACTTTCTAGTACCTGAACAAAGCCTACAAAAAGATGAGACTTTTTGCAAGGGCATGTAGTGATAGGACAAAGGGAAATGGGTTTAAAGTGAAAGAGAATAAGTTTAGGTTAGATATCAGGAAGAAATTCTTTAGGGGGTGAGGGGGTGGGACACTGGAAGAGGCTGTCTAAAGAAGTTGTGGATGCCCCAACCCTGCAAGTGTTCAAGGCCAGGTTGGATGGGGCTCTGAGCAACCTGGTCCAGTGAAAGGTGCTCCTGACCACAGCAGGGGCTTCGAACTAGATGATCTTCAAGATTTCTTCCAACCCAGGCCATTCTGTGATTCTCCCCCATGAACTGCCCAATGGCTACTGAAGGATGGTCTCATGCTTTCCCTTGGTATGGCATTACCAACATCTCACCTCTGTTGTACTCTTACAATTCCCATAAAAACATCACATCTCTGAAAGTTTCAGCAAACTTGCATCCTTCCTTCACTTCACCAAATTCAGTCAAATAGGGAGCAGTCAGCATTCACAGATAAAATACCAATAAGCATAACTTGCTAAGCCAAACAGGCAAAAAAAGACTTATGGGAGGAATATTCCTGGGAGTTCTCAAATTGAGTCTGCAGTTTTGAAGTGAGGTTTCCAAAAGAAGTCGGGCATTTTTCGGTGATGATAGAATGTGACACAGGGAGAATTTTGTCTTTATGGTTAAAAATTTTGTAGAACCATTTAGCTTTCAGTCTTTTTAAATCTTAGTAAATTCTCCTTCTAGAAAAAAAAATAGTTCTGAAAGACAGCATAAGTGCAGCTGACAAACAGCTTTTGGTAATGTTTTACATCTACAGAAGTCATTACAAATGCTGCTAGTTTCCCTCATGCCCAGCACACACATTTCTCTAGACAAACCTGAGCACGCTGAGTAGACACTTAGAACAATACATACATTTGGTGTTTGTCATCAAAAGCAATTACACAACAATTGAAGGGAGTAAAAAGTTTGCTGGTCTGAAAAAAAACCCCAGCTGTTTAGAAACATCACTTTGAACAACAGGTTGTTTGTTTTTTTTTCCCCTGCATGCTGATTTTTAAGATTAGCCAAGCTATAGACGGAATCTTCGGAACCTCAGCTTGAAAGTGCAACATGATACCAATGGTATCTGACTGAGTAATGATAACTTTCCCTTCCTGAGAAAGGAAACTTGCTATATTCTTCCTCACACCTGTAGAAGAGAAAAACACAATACTGTGTCTTGAAAGAGTCTTCCCATGTTTTCATAACCATTACACCTAAAGTTTAATATTTATATACCATAATCAGGGGAAATTTAACATAATTGGTTTACCAAGACTTGGGTATTGGGAACTAATGCCCAAATCCCATGAGTGGTGAGGAATATATATATCCAGCCCACAGAGTAGCCTAGAGGTACCAGATACAAAGATTGCAGAAGACAGTTAGCTTGCATTTTGTCATTTACACTGACCTATAAAATATAAGCCTTTCTTTTAAATACAAGTTTCGGGTTCTTTCTGAAGATACCCTCAGCCTTCATCCTGCTGTGTTAGTAGTTGTGTCAGACACAAAGTGTTTCTCCACAAGTAGTTAAGAGAAAGCATGGGGTTGGACCTTACCAACACTCTTGCTTCCCTCCAGGCACAGGGTCTCACCCTATTGGAGCTTACAGAACAGCTTTATGTTCAATTCAGTCAGCTGCCTGGTGATTATGCTGAGACAACAGGTAGCATACTTGGATGAACAGTCTTTGAATAACAGTGCATACATTTACATTTACTCATATTCTGCCACTGACCATAAAAAAAAGTTAGTTTCGCTTTTTAGTTCCCTTCTTATTTCGTTTCCAAAAGCCTTAACTTTTCAAAGCTAAGTTTATGTTGTACTTTGGTTGGCAACAGACAACTGCTCCCGAGTCTCATTTGGCTGAGTTATCTTCACACAATAAAAATAGCTTACGCATCCTGGTGTACTGATGCATTTAGCTGAGCAGCCAACTCAGTGTGCCCTGCTCTCCTGTTACTTGCAAAGTCACCAAGATTAACAAGTCTGCTCTGCCCTTGCCCATGACCTTGGTGAAGCTGGGGTTGCCAGTGCACATTCCTGTGGCTTTACAAAACATATGCCAGGTTCCATCTTCCCTTATGCTGACCTACCAAAAGCATCATGCCCAGAAGGAGCAGCTCACAGATTTTACTGAGGAAGCATCAACCTTTGGAGTCAAGCAGAACCTTTAACATCAAGTTTCCAGTTGAACCCACCAAGTTTCAGCAGAAGAGGCGGACAAGTGTATGAGAGGTGAGACACACTAGAAAAAAAGAGTGGCTAATATTTTGTATATTACTAATAGAGACTGACCTACTACACAGGTGAATCTTTATCAATAGTAGACAAAATCCCACAAGGCTCTCATATGCATAACATGGCATATACAGTGGATGCAATAAAAGCAGCAGACCTGGAGTGCTGATCACAGATATTTGAATTTTCCAAACTTCAGTGAACTTAGCGCAAGGCATAATGTATAAAAGAATAATTACACTTCTAAGTGTTTAACTAGTTAAATTTGCTCTTGCAAGGCACTGTCTCCACCGCAAATTCAGATTTAATTAGTGATCTAAGGTAGGCCTAACAGAGGCTTGTTGAAATTCAGTTAGTCCATTTGACAACATGTCAAAAAAATTCAGTTTCTATCATTGCATACTTGATTCTTCCATGTGCTTATCCAAATATAACTAGGATTGAAATGCAATGTTGCAAAAATATGATGACGTATGGTCTAGAGGTATGCCTAGTTCTGAAAAGATATATTATGGAAAGGAGGTATTTAGGGATTTTTCACTCCACTTATTGCAAAACTGGCAAATTTCCCTTGAGTCTAATTAAGCCCATTGAATTTTGCTGGGTTTTTTGGGTAAACACCAAGTGCCAGGAGGAAGGAACATATTTCTGTGGCTTGGGTTGTCTGGTTTGCCTTTGGAAAGTTGCCAGATCTCATTTGACCCTTAAAAATAAGGTTTAACCCTAGTAGCTGGACTAAGTCACTGTCATTTAGATGCGCACACTGGTGCAGCTTAAACCTCAGCCACCAGTGAAGGAATGCTGTTGCCACTTGACAGCTGTTCAGTGGCTTCTGGGAAAATTGTTGGTGTTCTCAGTAGGTTTTCTAGTGGACAGGCACATAACCTAAAGTTTACTGCCACAGTGTGCAGTGCTCAGCAGAAAAGCAAAGAGCTGAGTCATCAGGGAGACAGTGACTTTCTCAAGACTGGCTTTTTCTGAGTCAGACTTGAGGTACTGAAGGAAAACAAACAAATAAGAGTCAAAGCAGCTGAATACATGACTATTTATTACTCTTTACTTAGTGTTTAGGACTAGCTATCTTCCACCAGTTTAAAAGAAAACTCACTTCACAAGAATGGATCTTCTGAGCCATTTGTCAAATTATCTTTGTGTTCACGTAGCCTGCCGGAACCCATCAAGGAAACTCACTATTACCCATCTCCCTACTCTAAGCAGTCATGAATTTCACTTGGAGGTGTCTTATTTTGATACAAGCTGGCTACAACTATCCCAGCTGCTACCAGCAGCCATACCTGGTATGGCTTCCTAAAACTAAATAAATGCTCTACTCTCATGCTGCACCATTAATCACAAGGTTCATTTTGACCTTGTGCACTGTAAAAGAGACTACTGAACTGACACCTGTCTAATTATCTTCTTATCAACACATTACTGCTCCAACACATACACAGGAAAAATACAAGGGCAAAAACAAGGCAAGCAGAAAGCAGGGACATAGACATAACAGGGACAAAGCAAGAGAGAGAGATTACATATACTGAAATCTCTGACCTGGAATTCAATGAAACAGCTGCCACAGTAAAGCTGGAATATCACCTTTCCTAGCTTCTGTCTTCCTGACTGGTATTTTCATCATCTCAATCACAAAGAAGCTGTAATACAAACTATGTTATGGAGAGCTACAAGATTTCACCTGTTTAGAATATAGATAATACACTGAATGTTTATCAACATCCATTGTCTGTCCAGATTCCTCTAAGAAACTGCTAACCGCTGTGTACTAAAATATATTACTTATCCCTGTGTTTAAAGAGCAGGATATTGAAGAGAAAGCACATTCTGGCCTTAAGGCACTGATGCCAATTCAATGGACAAAGTTCTGACTACCAGCAAGAAAGCAGTGAGCTTGTTTTGCCACTACCAGGAAGTCAGAGCAATAACTCTGTAACAAAGCAGCAGTGGAGCCAGACAGAGGAATATTATGGAATCACAGCTGAGAGCCCTCCTGTCCTGTGGCCCATTGGACATAGTTTCGCCTTCTGCATTTTTAACTTCATTAGCTCATAAACTAATGCCTTGCTAATAGATATGAGGAGGAAAAAGATGCTGTAATGTTCTATATTATTTTTAATGGCATTTAATACACGCCAATTATTCTGCAGGCTCATTTAGCACCTAATACTGAAGAGGCATTCCTATATTTCTAGAAAGTAATATAATCTAAGCATTTCTAAAGATAGTCTTGCTAACAGCCTTTGTGCAAGAGACCTGGAATATCGCCACTAAGATGCCAGCCAACAGCGGAGACCAAATGAATTGTCAGATTTCACCAGTTCCCTAGCGAGCTCATGAGCAAGAAAAGTCAGCCTTATCACTATCTTCTACCTGCATACAAGGTGGATTTATTTGTGAGATCTGACTAGGTGCTACTGACTTTCTGCCTCTCATTAACAGTTAGGACATAGCAAACTAGGAAGATCGTTGTCCCATTACTCTTCCTTTTAGGACATTTTATCTTTCAATGGTTTCTTTCAATGCCTCTACCTTAAGCCGGCATCTGAAATACCTCGTTTCTTCTCTTTTTCCTAAGGAAAAAAGAGGGGTTTTTTTTCTTAATTTTCTTCATTTTTACTAGCATACAGTTCCCAAGTCATTACCAGTAATGAGTGAATTGTTAATGCTAAAACTGCTTCCAGGGACAGCTGAGTGCCTTGTGTCCCAGCCTGCCTGTGTACCTATGACTCCCAATGTCAGACAGACTGTCCCACACAAGGATTTGCCATTGCTCTAAGAAGCTCTGCCTTGGCTGCCATCCCACCCAGCAAAAGCAGCATCATGTTAGAAATAGCTACATCATCATGTTTGATAAAGTGCCACTTCCTCATTCATTTTCATCAGTGGTAAGAGCCAGTTGCACTTCAGGAAGCACACTCAGCCTTCAGAGTACCACAGAAGGATCAAGTTCAGAGCTTCTCACAAAATTGCTGCAGACTTCTTCACACATCAAGCAATGCCACTAGCCAAGAACATAGTGTAGGCAATTTTGGCTCATTAGCATCTATATCTCCTCCTCGATTCCATCCCTCAAGCCAGTTTAGTGCATCTGAAGGCAGTTAAGATCCCACACAGCTCCATGGATACCAGTTCAGAAGCTGAGATTTGGTATGGCTTTCCTGCCTATCCCCCCAACCCCTTAGTTCAATAGATTAAATCCTTGACTTCAAAAAAATCAGTCTTTTAGGCTACTGGCTTCTTATTCTGACATTGAGAAAGAGGAATGCTTGAAGAAACCTAGCTTGAACCAGGTACTAATACCTCTTTCCCAGGGCCGTCAGAAGGAACCTCTAAATCAAGTTTCAAAGATGCCTCCCCTGCAACAAGATACTTTCCCAGGCTCAAGGGGCAGTGGGCAAAAAAAAGGAAAAAAAAAAAAAAAAAAAACACAACCAAAACACCCCCGCCTCAAAAAGTTTNAACACACACAGCAAAAAGAAAAAAAAAAAAAAAAAAAAAAAACCACACCAAACAACACTACGCTCTGAACAGCTTCATATAAAAAAAAAAACCCTGAGCATACAAATTCCATGTGTCCATGAGAGCGATGAGCTGATAGAAACTTATTAAAAACCTTCCCCAGATAGCATATTTGAGATAGATAAACATGCTTCAGTTTATCCAATACAAAATATAAGCATGTCTGGGTAGCACAAAGCAAAACAAGTCAGGGGAAAATGTGTTATTTTCTGTGACTCACTGACCCTCCCCCTTCCAAATCTCTCACCCAATGGACCCTCCAACTTCACTTAGATAGAGGAAATGAAAAAAGAAAAACTTGGGGAAAAGAAGGAAGAAATCAATTTAACTTTTAACATTTCTTAGATGCATCAAAGGTCTCAGCTATGTAGTTCTATTAGGCTTCTGTGTGTATTCTTGTAAGATGCATGTGGAAAAGCCTTCAGTGGGTTCACTGCATGAGACTGAAGAAAATGCAGACTATGAATTTTGAACTTTAATCTTTTTCTTTCCTGGAAAGTCATCTTAAAAAAAAAAAAAAAAAGTTTAAATAAACTATATATAGATGCTGGCAAATTGCAAGGCTGAATACAAATCTCTGATCCAATACAAATATTTTGCCACTCAGCTCATGAGAGCGCACAGCAGTATTCCAGTTTCCCAAACGGAACCGCACCAAGCCTATACATCCTCACAGTTGGTACTGGCATTTATAATATCCATGAGGCAAGTTTATAAGCTTATTAAACCCAAAACACAGAAGACAAAAGCTTACAACAAACAGGGATGAAAAAGAAAAGATTAGAGTGGAAATGACAAAGGAAGACGAGAGTCAAATGCAAGGGGTACAACATACATGGAGGGAAATTACCACGGGCATGTTTTAATACATTAGAACAATTTATTTTCCTGCAGATGTCGGATAGTCTAGACACACTTTCACACAACATTCCTGGTAGTTAATCCCTCAACTCTGCTAGTGGTTTGACAAGGTTGTAACACTACAAACAATCTTTATTATGCACTTACATTTCCCTCCCTTCTCAAAAAGGAGATCAAGTGTGTAGAGCATAAGGTGCATTCCATATGATTTGTTAGGATGATCTCCTCCTGACTTAGGAATTTGTCCCCCATTAACAGAGAAGTGCAGATACACACAGGATGAGGGGAACAGTGCTCGTACGTGTGAGTGATACTCCACAAACTTTTTCTTGCTCACTGTCTAATGCCCTAGGATGGAGCGAGCAGCAACCGCTGGAAAGTGTTAACCTTTTGTCGACACGTTCTTCATTTTTACCCTCAACAGTAAAAATTCAATGTTGAAAATGTGAAAGACAGAAAACGTAGAAAACTTTGCAAGCAAAACCTCATATTTTTATTGGAAGAGAAAGCACAAAACTCTCTCAATACTTAGTGAAAACAGAACTATTTAGACTGGAAGGATAGTGAAAAAGGTAGCTAACAGCCCATGAAGCACTTAGACGCTTTTTTCCCCCATCCTAATCTGAATACAAATTAAATTAATTAGTTCTTTTGCTTTAGTTTTTGAGGCCAAATAACAACTTAGTGGAAGTTTTTTCTCTTAGCGTACACATGGCTTTCAAAAGGAAAATCCAGCATGTCAGATCAAGGGTTTGCTCACCAGGATAATTTTGATTTTTCATTGCGTCAAGGAGAGTGGTGGTTTTGGTTTTTGTGGGTTGCTTGTGTTTTGGTGGGTTTTTTTAAAAAAGTGAAGGTGGAAAAAGGTAGGAAAAAACACAAGTAGAGGCTGGAAGAAAGCAATGTCAATACAATCATTACTGAAAAGACATCTGAAGTTCTTAAAGACAAAGTTGCTTTAGTTGAAATACATTGTTCTTCAACAACAAAAGCAAGCCATGTCCTTGTCTATAGTCAAAAAAGTCTTTTGGTTTTGATAAAGTAACAAACCCTGAATACCATTCAAATTCTTACAAAGAATCATTAACATTAATTGCTTCCTGGCTATCACTGAAGAGCCTTCTGGCTTCAGTTTCAATTTACAACAAGTTTTCTTGGAGGTTTCGACCATTGTAACCACTTCACAAAAAAAGCCCTGGGGCAGTGTGGGGGGAAGGCTAGCATAGGAGAACACAACTTCACACATTGCCAAAGGGCATCAAACACACACTTCTATCTCAAATGACAAGATGCAAAGGACAGGGGGATCCAGCCATAATAACCATCCCTGAAAAACCAGAGAGGCACCACTGCCATTAGAGGAGGCACAGCTGTACAAGCTCTTCCATGAGCAGCAACTGCACCCAAGAGTTTGCCACAGGATATCCTGCAAGAGCCTCAGAGACCAGCATGACCTAGTTGGGCGAGTGCAGGGAGATAACACTCTCAGATTCCCTCACAGATTCACTTTAAAAGGAAGAATGTGTCAACCTGAGCTTCAAATCCTTTTTGACAAGGGCATATTACCTGATGGGGCTGTGAACTGGACCATCTGCTGTAGGAAGGAGCACCAGAAGTCTTGTTGGCTGTAGGTCTCTGCAAAATAAAAGAAGGACATGTCAAATATATTCACCAACATGTCTGTCATACACACATGCGACTTTGCCAATCTCAACCATGTAAATGTCTACAGTTAAAAAAAAGAAGCTTAACAAAAGCCTCCAGAAACCACAAATATAAGGCAATAGCACTAAAATCACACAGATGAAAGCTTGCTGAATTTGCAACCAATGCTCTGTTCAGCCTTGAACCTCAGCACCTCAATATTCACTTCAATTTGTACACGCCCCCTAGACTGCATATTTAACTGGTAAACCCCAACCTAAACTGAGGCTACAAAGCACTACCTATCAGGCAGAAAATTTACTCAGATTAAGCAAACATGCTCCAAAGGAAGAGCAACTGACATCATCTCTCTGGACTTGTGCAAAGCCTTTGACACTGTCCCACACAAGACCCTTGTCCCAAAACTGGAGAGACATGGATTTGACAGACAGACCACCCAGCAGATAAAGAATCAGCAACAAGGTCATGCTCAGAGCTGTGCTCAATGGCTCAGTGTTCAAGTGGAGATCAGTGACACACGGTGTTTCTCATGGGTTGGAAGGATTGAAGGGAGAATGTCAAGACAAAAGAAAGCAAAATTGTTCTTTCAGACTCATTTCACCTTACCTAAGTTTCATTTTTGGAATACGCAATGGATTATTTATATACCAACTTTTCTTTTTAAGATAAAACAGCCTTTATGATTTATCCCTATATTTCTTTCACCCATTTCTCTATTTTCCTTCCTAAAGCACTAAGAAAAAAGACCATACCATGTACTTTCACATCCATAGCATATTTTCATATAATGTGTGTTCCATACAGACTTTACAATCAAACTGCCTTTGATTCTGCAGAAGAATCAATACAATATGGCATCTAATAGAACTCCATCAATTATTTTATTATACATTATCTCTGGTTTCAAAATCATTTTGTACCATCCACTTCAACACCATCTAGTCCCAGTTGAGGCCAGAGCCTGGCATGGCACAAGATCTTCAAATCTACCCCTTACTTATGTGAATTTGGTGCTTCTAAAAAAAAAAAAAACAACCCCAAAAACCCAAACAAACCAAAAAAAAACCAACAAAAAAAAAAAAAAAACACCAAACCACCTGGACCCCCAACCCA